>JAOTON010000940.1:940000-1287582 GCA_034440635.1 Lepas anatifera | reverse complement strand
ATCGAAGCAGCTGAGCAACCGAGACGCTAGTTCAGCAACCAGCCGCTAGAGGGGAAGCCGGCTGTTTTAGCTCTGAGGATTACTGCCTTAGGATTATGGGATTATTCTGGCCATTTTTACCTACGTGTGAAAGCCAGCCGCACATGACCGAATTCGTCATGAGAGTCGTCTGGGAGGAGATAGAGGGCGTGGAGGCATTGAATCCATTACATCTAGCTAGGGATGTATGTTATTTCCGCTAAGACTCTTCGAATTGGGGTCCGTATTAGCCTCTGACCTTGTGGTAAAGGCAAAACTTCACATTTCTGTCTTTGGATCGTATTTGTTTTGTCCTTTTCTTCGCTTTGGTCTGTACTGTCATGTTCTCTTGAAACCTGTTCTGATAAGGTCAGTTGTGTCAAACTAGAGCGCTAAAATAAACGTCATTGTAAAAGTCTTATGATCTCATGTCATATTAGGTCACGAGGTAGCCTCAGGAGGTCAAACCGCTATCAGAATGTCATTATGTTTCACATAGCGGAGAAAATTATGACATTTTCCCATTAAATGGAGATACGCGAAAACAAATTTATTAGCTATAGGGGTCGAAAAACTGACCATTTTGGCATTCTAAATGGTGACAGCCCAAGGTGGACAAGGTGACAAAAATTAGCTGATATGTTTGCTCCAGACGAATAACGGAACAAATAGCCCAAAATTTGCACATGCAATTTAAACTCGCAATGTTTTTCAACAACTAAGATGGTCCAGGAGTATCCCTTGGTATCCCAATAACTCAAAACGTGCCACATTTTGCAGCCTGGGCTGGTGACACATTTATGGTTTGGCATTTTTAATGGTGACAATCTGAACACTTTTTTGGCCCCTGATTGGCTAGATCAAAAGGTCACAAAAGTTGTTTCAGAAGTCCTATTCCAATTTTACGAATTCGGCCTGCAAATGCCTTAAAATTCCTTTCAAAGTCAACATTTCTAGACGACTTTACCGTTACACCTCTTATCAGTTAATGTGACGTATCCACGGCTAAGGCTATCAATTTCTCTAAGAATTAGGTTATATCTATCCTAATTAGTGATGTAGAAGTTTAGACTACTATAGAAAAATTACTTAAGAAAAAACATTCCAAACCCCTTTTGGAAACAGAAATATAGGGCTTAAAAGAAATCAAAATTAACCAATGAGGAAGCCTAGGATTCTCATACCGGGGTCACGTGACCTATCTGACGCAAAAGTTTCGTCATTCTGGGGCTGAAGCAGAAAACGACTCAAGACCCGAGGTACGAAATGGCTGAAGATTTGAGTAGGTAATTGTATTTTTTCCGTTTCTAGGGCAAACTAATTCATTTTTTAGTTTGTAAAGGCTTTGTAAAATTAATTCACATACAAATACAGGAGAGACATTTGTATTACAAGAAAACATTACTTTTCAACTTTAAATAGTTTTCGAAAAATAAGTGATGGGTGAAGGTTTCAGCATTTTATCGGAACTGTTAACTTATTTCGATAATAAGTGAGTGGCCTCCCAAAATTGTGTCGAATATTTAAAAATAATTGACAGTTTCCTAATCAGGATTTTTCAAATAGCAAGAAACCACAATCATAATTTTTCGCGTATCTCCCTTTAAATTTACTTTACTAGATTGCAATGACTCTAACGGCATGAGAGCTGTGACCTAGTCTGCTTAAGCATTGCATATTTTAGTGGAAATGGCCTATCGTGACCTAACTTGACCTCTGGAGGTCAAACATTTGGCCTGAGCGCTTAAACATGCGAAGTAATTTCTTACTGGATTTACACGAGCTTTTCAGTGCACTTTGCAGATTTTGCGTTAACCCCCATATATTCGGAGTTACAGGAGGGCATCAATGGCCCCCGGTCGGGCGAAGTTGGCGCCGGACCACTGGTGGGGCGTGGGTTAAAGCTAGCCTTTACGTATATGGAAATTTGCAGCGTGGCTAAAATAACAGCTTTATGGCACATTTCGGGAAATTAAATACTGCTGTGTATTAGTTCGAACACTTTCACACATATGGTGGCTTTTCAAGCGCCGTCGTAATGAACGTGAAGTGATGAAGACTATGAAAGGAGACGGTGTGCATGATATTAAACCTGACTACCTCAATTCACTCTGGTAATCAGACTTAAAGTTATTGAATGTCAGTCGTTTTGAGCACGAATAAATGATACTCTGCGGGAAATGATTACCAATTCTTTCCCGGTGTCGAATTCACGAACTCTTTAATCAGGAAATTTCCAAGAAAATGAAAAGAAAAATTAATCAAAATACAAGGGATATGGGAGTGCGTCCCGGATATAACGTATATTCCGCGGACAGATCCTGTTGAATTCACCACAGTTCTTTATCACCCTTGCTATGTTGTAAGTGAGCAAATTACCAAGAAAATAGGCACCCGAGATATCTATCGCCTTGGCTCACCCTGTTGTTATTTTCAACTTGTCATACTTCTTTTTATTTTTGGGATTATGTTCATCAATTTCTGTCATTGCCCTTGTTTGTCTAGTTTTCCCACGAAATGTTAAAAACGAAAAGTTATTTATTTCAGAATAGTTAGGAAGGTAGTTATTGGGGTTACGCCTATACATTTAAAACTAGCTGAAGTGCCAAGTTCCCTGTTTGATTTGCTCTTATCGATGATACAACTAGATTAATTTTTGCCTCCTTTCTTTCAGTATTGGTTCCAGATCGACATGTTTCAATTTGTTTTTTTTTGGTACGCAATGGGCGTAGATACATTTGTTCCGAGACATATAATTTTCGAAAATAGTGTTTGGGCCTAGGATCTCAAGCAATATATCTGGATTGTATTCTAAAATCTAAGAAATGTTAAGGAAAAAAGGACGCTCAATAAAAGGATATAGAACTGTGCCCCAGTTGCTATATAACACCTATTCCGTGGACGGTCCTGCTGATGAAGCCGCTGACTTACCCTCCCTAGCCATTGGTTGGAGATCCCAGGAGATTGGGGAGGTCAAAACTCCCCTTCGACTTTGGGTCTCTGATAGGCTTTGTACGGGGCTTGTATTGCTGTGCAGCGTTAAGCCATCCAGGACCACCACACATTGGTGCCCCCCTCGAGCTAGTACCTATTTTGTGCCCTTTAAAGGGAGATACGCAAAAAATATTATTGTGGTTTCTTGCTATTTGAAAAATCCGGATTAGGAAACTGTCAATTATTTTTGTATCTTCGGCAAAATTTTTGGAGGCCACTCACTTATTATCGAAATAGGTTAATAATCCCGATAAAATGCTAAAACCTTCACCCATCACTTACTTTTCGAAAACTATCTAAAGTTAAAAGTAATGTTTTTTGTAATAAAAATGTATATTCTCATGTATTGGTATTTGAATTAACTTTAAAAAGTCTTTGAAAATACAAAATGAATTAATACGCCCTAAAAAAACGGAAAAAACATAATTACTCACGTCTTCAGCCGTTTCGTACCTCGGGTCTTGAGTAGTTTTCTGCTTCTACCCCAAGATGACGAAACTTTTGCGTCAGAAAGGTCACGTGACCCCCCTATGAGGTGACTGTACGTTCGGATCGGTCAATTGTTGGATTTCTTAAAAGTCCCATATTTTGTTTTAATAATATTTTTGGCTGTAACTTTTAAAAAATAACTTTATTCAATAGTTTTAAACTTTCATGTCACTGCTTAGGAAAAATGGGACCGGTTTCCTTAGAGAAATTGATAGCCGTAGCCGGGGGGTAGGTCATTTACATCGATAAGAGGTGTACCGGTAAAGTCGTCTAGAAATGTTGACTTTGAGAGAAACTTAAAGACATTTGCAAGTCGAATTCGCGTAAAAATGATAATGGGACTTCTGAAACAACTTTAGTGACCTTTTGATCTAGCCAATAATTTTTTTGCGTATCTCCCTCCAAGGCTGATCTGGGCCTCTTGAGTTGAGGAATTTCATCAGCAGTCGAGGGCCCCGAGTTTAGCTGGTCACACGAGTCTGATGAGGGCCCCTGGGCTGGTATGGGGCCCCTGGCCCGATTAAGTGCCTCCCGACTTGATCTGCTATCCCTGAGTTAGCTATGGTCCTCGAGCTGGTGGGGTGCCGCCTATACACCCCTGACAATATAAATTGTTAATATACTGAGGGATTCTGGGGAGTGATGCTGCAAAAAAGGCATGTGCCCCTGAGCCAGAGAGCAGTCCCCAAACCAGGAGCCTTCTACTAATTAATCTAAATGAAGAACTAGTTTTTCACAATTTCTGCCTCAGTCATACCATCCTCACAGTTCCACCAGCTTCTTTGGCTTTTTTACTCTAACTGGGACTGATCTTCGTATATATGGAACTTGATAAACGCGTTAAAAAGATATCTTCCTCAAATTATTCCGGCTGCAAAAATAGATCCAATGCTACTTAGTTGCCTTTCCTCTGGTTGGCCTGGAGCCGCGAAGCACCGCGCCCACCAGGGGCTCGTGGCCAGTGGGACATATCAAGGGAATTTTCGACTTAGACATAGTGAGAGATCACAGGCCCCGCTGATTTCCGGATGTTAAGTACTTCCATGAGTTGGCTGACTTGCTCACAAATCTCATTCAAAATGTGTCATACTTTGACTACTTGACAGGTGGTTTTAATCGAGCCTTCTTCTTCACCGTTTGTTTGCATTTTCGCGAATGTTGCCGCCAATATACCTTGAAGATATGCGTTTTTGCCATCGGTTAAAGCCTGAGCTCTTCCTGGCGCAGATGCGTTCCTCTCATCTTCGGAGTGGTCGCGCCCCGCGCTGCTGACGATGAGGTTCAAGTCTGAACGGCGGGGAGGGGGCAGCTAATACGCCCTGGAGCCTGACGCGCCAGCCCTTGGAAGAAATCTCTTGTTGCGTCTGGCGGGAAACGCGTTACTTTCAGGAGTGAAATCTTCCACCACGCCCGAGCAGGGATCGCTTGCCCATGAGCCTCTGTCGAGTTCTCACTCGAGGTCGGTATTGCATTAAAAACTCACACTCCCGGCGCACTCGCGACAGCGTGCTGTGCCTTCTTCCCGCCCGAATGAAAACAACATCGGGAAATATCTGGTATATCGCCGGGTCTGAGACACGCATTCTCCGGAGGGGGAAGCCCGGCAGGCTCCATCCGGAAACTCAAGAGTGGCCAGGAACGCCACTCTGGCAGGGTACAGATGATGACAATTCTGCATTTCGACCCAGGCCAATACCTTCAACAAACGCCTACCACATCGATTGATAAATGCCAGTAATATGAAATGGCGGGAATAGTTAAAGCTGCTTTATCAGCTAGAGAGGAATATGTTCAAAGAGGCTTTCCCATACTTGTCAAGGTCATTAGCAATACAACGTCACATATGGGTATACTACTATTATCTTCCATCAAGCCACACTTGTTTTGCGGGAAATGAGAGACCTTTCCCACGACCTTGACCTGACCTCGACCTGACCTTGTATAGTAGTTCTGCCGATGACGTCATAGCATAATATATATCGACGGTTATTGACGCGCAGGGTCAGCGACCTGAAAGCGTAGATATGACCTCGGGATCTGACTCTTCGACCTGACCTGACTTCAGCGTTAAGACCTGACATTACAGTCCGCCATATGACGTTACATCGCGTGGGTTACGGCGATCCAATGTATGTCTGACTTCGAAATTATAAGTAAAAAATCTCGGCGATTTTCAAAAAGTCTTCACCAATCGACGCTCCATGACATAAGCGTTATCACGCGCACCGAGGCCTCACTTCACCTGTTTTTCCGTGAGGTGGCCGGAGAACCGCTTCTGCAGCGGAAAACGAAACTTGGCCACATTTAACAGAATTTAATAGCGCGTCGATTGTGAAGACTTTTGAAAATCCGCCGAAAATTTTTTTACTTATAGGCTTTCAAAGTCAGACCTGCATTTTGAGATCGCTGCAAACTGCGGTCGGACCAGTTAGCTTGCATTGAAGGGACCGAGTGGTGACGTCATAACGTCATATGCTGACTATATGTCAAGGTCACTTAACATGAAAGTCAAGGTCAAGGTCAAAGGTCAAAGGTCAAGGTCATATCTGCACTTTCAAGGTCACTGACCACTGCGCGTCCGGCCAAATGAGGTTACCCTGTCTGACATATATTATGCTATGACGTCATCGGCAGGGTACCCTAACAAAGGTCAAGGTCAAAGGTCAAGGTCAAACATTGGGAAAGGTCAATTCTCATTTCCCGCCAAACAGTGGCTACAGTGTTAGTCAAAGTGTAAATAATAAGTAGTATACCATATGGTGACCTTAAAGGTCAATGACCTTGAATGACCTTGACCCAAAAGTTGTGGGGAAGCCTCTTTGAGACCTCTTCTCTATGAACCTTGTCCGCCTTTAGCTTATTCCCGCCATTTTCCTGCATAATCACAGCATTTATCAATCGATACCAGCGTGGCCAATATTTGACCTTTACGACCTCGTTTGACCTTGAAGATATTAACCTAGGTCAATGCAAATTGGTCATCATGTAGATCACCATAGCCCCCACCCACCTACCAAGTGGCGTTTTTCTAACCCTCTTAGTTTCCGAGATCTTAGGGGGGCCTACCAGGCCCCCCTCCAGTGCGCGTTAGTGCCAGACCCCCCTCCAGTGCGGGTGTTATACCAAGATGTTATTTCCCCGTGTTGATTCCTTACATTTTCATTCAAGGTATGGGCAGGAAGAAATTTGCTTTCCCCACTTTATGCGAGAGTGCCAGGGAATATGTGAGTTTTTTAATACAATACCATTTTGGGAGGTGGGTGAACTCTGACCGTGACTCGTGACCGTGATCACTGCCTCAGGCAGTGGTGGAAGTATAGCTTAGGTCCCACTCCTGAAAGTAGCACGTTTCCATAGACTAACAGAGATTCTTCCAGGGCGGCCGCGTCAGGCTTTATCTCCAGGGTATTGACTTAGCTGCCCCCCTCCCCCCACCGTTCCGAACTTGGGGCCTGGGTCCGTCAGCACTATTCGGTGACAAGCAGGGGCGCAGCCAGAACTTCCGAATGGGGAGGGGCACATCACCTTTGAGGGGCACGCCAGGAGTAAAAGGTGGCTTTTTAACGTAACCTAAAAAACTTACTATATCTTAAATTATATTAACTTTTGGCAACCTTTGGTACGAGAAAAATGCAAATAAAACATTGGTGGAGAAGGGAAGCTCGATTAAAACAGGAAAAAGAAAATTTCACCGCAATCTCATCAAAGTAGTCAAAACATGACTGTTTTGGATAGATTTGAGGACAAGTCAGCCAACTCATGGAAGTACTTAACATCAGAGAAATCAGCGGAGCCTGTGATATCTCACTATGTGCAAGCTAAGATATATTGGAGTCGAAAATTCACTTGTTATGTCCACTGGTTTTGTCGTGACGAGTGAGCCCTGGTTGAACGCGGATTAAGTTCCGCGGCTCCCTCAAGGGGTGTAGGAGGAGGAGTGGCAAAGTGGCATTGGACCATTTTTGCTGCCGGAATAATTTGAGAGATATCTTTTTAACGCGTTTATCAAGTTCCATATTTTCGAGGATCAGTCCCAGTTAGAGTAAAAAAGGTAAAGAGGCTGGTGGTTTTGTGGGGATGGTGTGACAGGGCTGAAAATTGTGAAAAACTAGTTCTTCATTTAGATTAATTAGTAGAAATACTGGTTTAGGGGACTGCTCTCTGAGCTCAGGGGCACATGCCTTTTTAGCACATCCCTCCCCAGAATCCATCAGTATAATTAGCAATTTTTATAATCAGGGGTGCTTAGGCAGCACCCCGACCAGCTCGGGGACCATATCAACTCGGGGGTACCAGATTAAGTCAGGAGGCACTTAATCAGGCCAGGAGCCCCATACCAGCCCAGGGGCCCTCATCAGCCTCAGTGTGACCAGCTAAGCTCAGGGCCCTAGAGCTGCTGATGAAATTCCTCAACTCAAGAGGCCCAGATCAGCTTCAAGGGAGATACGCAAAAAAATTATTGGCTAGATCAAAAGGTCACAAAAAGTTGTTTCAGAAGTGCTATTATCATTTTTGCGAATTCGACTTGCAAATGTCTTAAAGTTTCTCTCAAAGTCAACATTTCTAGACGACTTTACCGGTACACCTCTTATCGATGTAAGTGACCTACCCCCGGCTACGGCTATCAATTTCTCTAAGAAACCGGTCCCATTTTTCCTAAGCAGTGACATGAAAGTTTAAAACTATTGAATAAAAAGTTATTTTTAAAAAGTTACAGCCAAAAATAATATTAAAACAAAAATATAGGACTTTTAAGAAATCACAATTGACCGATCAGAACGTACAGTCACCTCATAGGGGGGGAGTACAATCACCTCATAGGGGGTCACGTGACCTTTCTGACGCAAAAGTTTCGTCATCTTGGGGTAGAAGCAGAAAACTACTCAAGACCCGAGGTACGAAACGGCTGAAGACGTGAGTAATTATGTTTTTTTCCGTTTTTTATGGGGTATTAATTCATTTTGTATTTTCAAAGACTTTTTAAAGTTAATTCAAATACCGATACATGAGAATATACATTTCTATTACGAAAAAAACATTACTTTTTAACTTGAGATAGTTTTCGAAAAGTAAGTGATGGGTGAAGGTTTTAGCATTTTATCGAGATTATTAACCTATTTCGATAATAAGTGAGTGGCCTCCAAAAATTTTGCCGAAGATACAAAAATAATTGACAGTTTCGTAATCCGGATTTTTCAAATAGCAAGAAACCACAATAATATTTTTTTGCGTATCTTCCCTTTAAAGGGCACAAAATAGGTACTAGCTCAGGGGGCACCAATGTGTGGTGGCCCTGGATGGCTTAACGCTGGCACAGCAATACAAGCCCCGTACAAAGCCTATCAGAGACCCAAAGTCGAAGGGGAGTAATGACCTCCCCAATCTCCTAGGATCTCCAACCAATGGCTAGGGAGGGGTAAGTCAGCGGCTTCATCAGCAGGACCGTCCACGGAATAGGTGTTATATAGCAACTGGGGCACAGTTCTATATCCTTTTATTGAGCGTCCTTTTTTCCTTAACATTTCTTAGATTTTAGAATACAATCCAGATATATTGCTTGAGATCCTAGGCCCAAACACTATTTTCGAAAATTATAGGTCGGAACAAATGTATCTACGCCCATTGCGTACCAAAAAAAACAAATTGAAACATGTCGATCTGGAACCAATACTGAAAGAAAGGAGGCAAAAATTAATCTAGTTGTATCACCGATAAGAGCAAATCAAACAGGGAACTTGGCACTTCAGCTAGTTTTAAATATATAGGCGTAACCCCAATAACTACCTTCCTAACTATTCTGAAATGAATAACTTTTCGTTTTTAACATTTCGTGGGAAAGCTAGACAAACAAGGGCAATGACAGAAATTGATGAACATAATCCCAAAAATAAAAAGAAGTATGACAAGTTGAAAATAACAACAGGGTGAGCCAAGGCGATAGATATCTCGGGTGCCTATTTTCTTGGTAATTTGCTCACTTACAACATAGCAAGGGTGATAAAGAACTGTGGCGAATTCAACAGGATCTGTCCGCGGAATATACGTTATATCCGGGACGCAATCCCATATCCCTTGTATTTTGACTAATTTTTCTTTTCATTTTCTTGGAAATTTCCTGATTAAGGAGTTCGTGAATTCGACACCGGGAAGGAATTGGTAATCATTTCCAGCAGAGTATCATTTATTCGTGCTCAAAACGACTGACATTCAATAACTTTAAGTCTGATTACCAGAGTGAATTGAGGTAGTCAGGTTTAATATCATGCACACCGTCTCCTTTCATAGTCTTCATCACTTCACGTTCATTACGACGGCGCTTGAAAAGCCCCATATGTGTGAAAGTGTTCGAACTAATACACAGCAGTATTTAATTTCCCGAAATGTGCAATAAAGCTGTTATTTTAGCCAAGCTGCAAATTTCCATATACGTAAAGGCTAGCTTTAACCCACGCCCCACCAGTGGTCCGGCGCCAACTTCGCCCGACCGGGGGCCATTGATGTCCTCCTGTAACTCCGAATATATGGGGGTTAACGCAAATCTGCAAAGTGCACTGAAAAGCTCGTGTAAATCCAGTAAGAAATTACTTCGCATGTTTAAGCACTCAGGCCAAATGTTTGACCTCCAGAGGTCAAGTTAGGTCACGATAGGCCATTTCCACTAAAATATGCAATGCTTAAGCAGACTAGGCACAGCTCTCATGCCGTTAGAGTCATTGCAATCTAGTAAAGTAAATTTAAAGGGAGATACGCGAAAAAAATTATGATTGTGGTTTCTTGCTATTTGAAAAATCCTGATTAGAAAACTGTCAATTATTTTTAAATATTCGACACAATTTTGGGAGGCCACTCACCTATTATCGAAATAAGTTAACAGTTCCGATAAAATGCTGAAACCTTCACTCATCACTTATTTTTCGAAAACTATTTTAAGTTGAAAAGTAATGTTTTCTTGTAATACAAATGTCTCTCCTGTATTTGTATGTGAATTAATTTTACAAAGCCTTTACAAACAAAAAATGAATTAGTTTGCCCTAGAGACGGAAAAAAATACAATTACCTACTCAAATCTTCAGCCATTTCGTACCTCGGGTCTTGAGTCCTTTTCTGCTTCAGCCCCAGAATGACGAAACTTTTGCGTCAGATAGGTCACGTGACCCCGGTATGAGAATCCTAGGCTTCTCATTGGTTAATTTTGATTTCTTTTAAGCCCTATATTTCTGTTTCAAAAGGGGTTTGGAATGTTTTTTCTTAAGTAATTTTTTCTATAGTAGTCTAAACTTCTACATCACTAATTAGGATAGATATAACCTAATTCTTAGAGAAATTGATAGCCTTAGCCGTGGATACGTCACATTAACTGATAAGAGGTGTAACGGTAAAGTCGTCTAGAAATGTTGACTTTGAAAGGAATTTTAAGGCATTTGCAGGCCGAATTCGTAAAAATTGGAATAGGACTTCTGAAACAACTTTTTGTGACCTTTTGATCTAGCCAATCAGGGGCCAAAAAAGTGTTCAGATTGTCACCATTAAAAATTCCAAACCATAAATGTGTCACCAGCCCAGGCTGCAAAATGTGGCACGTTTTGAGTTATTGGGATACCAAGGGATACTCCTGGACCATCTTAGTTGTTGAAAAACATTGCGAGTTTAAATTGCATGTGCAAATTTTGGCTATTTGTTCCGTTATTCGTCTAGAGCAAACATATCAGCTAATTTTTGTCACCTTGTCCACCTTGGGCTGTCACCATTTAGAATGCCAAAATGGTCAGTTTTTCGACCCCTGTAGCCAATAAATTTGTTTTCGCGTATCTCCATTTAATGGGAAAATGTCATAATTTTCTCCGCTATGTGAAACATAATGACATTCTGATAGTGGTTTGACCCCCTGAGGCTACCTCGTGACCTAATATGACATGAGATTATAAGACTTTTACAATGACGTTTATTTTAGCGCTCTAGCTTGACACAACTGACCTTATCAGAACAGGTTTCAAGAGAACATGACGAGTACAGACAAAAGCGAAAGAAAAGGACAAAACAAATACGATCCAAAGACAGAAAATGTGAAGTTTTGCCTTTACCACAAGGTCAGAGGCTAATACGGACCCCAATTCGAAGAGTCTTAGCGGAAATAACATACATTCCTAGCTAGATGTAATGGATTCAATGCCTCCACGCCCTCTATCTCCTCCCAGACGACTCTCATGACGAATTCGGTCATGAGCGGCTGGCTTTCACAAAGTAGGTAAAAATGGCCAGAATAATCCCATAATCCTAAGGCAGTAATCCTGGCAGAGCTAAAACAGCCGGCTTTCCCTCTAGCGGCCAGTTGCTGAACTAGCGTCTCGGTTGCTCAGCTGCTTCGGTATCCTGCCACCAGGTGGCTAGCCCCGCTAGTGTCAAGGCCAATGAGCGTTTCGTTACCTAACGCTGCGTGTCAACTGCACGTGTTTGCCGACGCCAGCATTAAGGCTTTCGGAGCGGTGGCCTACTTTCGGCTCCAGTATGAGGACGGGCGCATCTGGTGCTCATTCGTCGCTGCCAAGGGCAGGGTCGCCCCGCTGAAACAGCTGACCATTCCCCGACTGGAGCTACAGGCGGCAGTAATGGCTGTGCGTGTCGCGAATCTGGTGCGGAGGGAGCACAGCTGGGACATCGACTCCACACACTTCTGGACTGACTCACGGACTGTTCTGCGCTGGGTCAAAAGTGAAAGTGGACGCTTCCACACGTTCGTAGCGAACAGGGTGGCGGAGATACAGGACTCTTCTGATAGTAGCGACTGGCGGCACGTACCGGGCCCGCTAAATGTCGCAGATATCTGCTCGCGTGGGTGTAAAGCCAGTGAACTGCAGCCTGACAGTGACTGGGTACAAGGACCTGCGTTCCTGTGGCAGCCGGAAGAAGCCTGGCCTGCTGACATGTGTGAAACAGGCAGTGATCTTGTCATTGACTTAGAGGTCAAGCAGGCGGTGAATGTGACCCAGCAGAGGTCAAACGAACATAGCGCTGACCCGACAGATCCTGCCAGGTACTCATCTGCTCTGCGTTTGTTTTGGGTCACAGCGTGGCTACGCAGGTTCGCAAAAAACTGCCGGGTGGACAGTGCAAACCGTGTCAGGGGGCCGCTGTCTGCTGCAGAAATCACTGCCGCCGAAACGCTCTGGTTGAAAAGGGCTCAGTCGGATGTTTTTTCCGAAGAGATTGCTGCACTGAAGGCAGGCAGAAGCATCTCCCGCCAGAGCCGCATTCTCCAACTATCACCATACCTGGACGGAGATGGGCTAATTCGCGTGGGAGGTCGCCTGAAACATGCTGATCTGACCGAGGAAAGTCGGCATCAAATCGTGCTTCCACCGAACCATGACGTGACACGCCTGCTTATCGTGCGGCAACACCAACGGCTGGCCCACCCCGGGCCAGAGCATACTCTCAGTGCACTGCGTGAGAGATTTTGGCCACTCAAAGGGAGAGCTGCCGTCAAGAAGTGGACGAGTTCATGTGCCGTCTGCTGGAGGAGACGTGTCCAGCCAGCTCCCCCAAGAATGTCCGATCTGCCCACCGCGCGTGTGACGTCACACCAGAAAGCTTTCTGGAATATTGGTGTGGACTTTTTGGACCCCTCCTCGTGAAACGCTTTCGCAAAACCGAGAAGCGATACGGCTGCCTCATGACTTGTCTCGCCACCCGTGCCGTGCACATCGAGATCGCCGACACGCTGGACGCTGACAGCTTTATTATGGCGCTGCGCCGCATGATGGCCAGACGAGGCGCGGTGCACGCAGTTTGGAGCGATAACGGCACTAATCTGCGTGCGGGAGAGCGAGAGCTACGTCAGAACCTCAGAGACATTGACACCCAGCGAGTCGCTGATGAACTGTCTCAGAGAGGGATTGAATGGCACTTCAATCCTCCCTCTGCTCCCCACTTTGGGGGCGTCTTTGAACGCTTAGTAAAAAGTGTCAAGTGTGTGCTGTCGGTGCTGTTGCGGCAGCCCACCAGTGATGAGGTTCTGAGAACAGTGATGTGCGAGGCTGAGCGGATCGTGAACTCACGGCCACTCACGCACGTGAGCACCGACCCGGACGACTACAGTGCGCTGACGCCAAGCCACTTTTTGACGGGTGGTGCCGATGTTTGTGTGGCACCAGGAGTGTTCACTGAGGGGGACATGTGCTCACGTCGGCGCTGGCGCTTTGCGCAAAGACTGACGGACAGCTTCTGGAAACGCTGGCGTGCGGACTATCTCCCCAAACTGACCTTACGCAGGAAGTGGACTGGCGAATCGCCAAACATGCGTGTCGGTGACCTTGTGCTCATGGTCGATGAAAATGAGGCGCGAGGCCACTGGCCTATGGCACGTGTCGTGCGGACCATTCCTGGTGCGGATGGGCGTGTGAGGGCCGTGGAAGTGAGAACCAGCAGTGGGGTGTATACCCGACCGGTAGCACGACTCTGTGTCCTAGAGGAAAATAGTGCGTAGTGCCGAACTCGTGTGGTGATTGTACTGTATGGCTATTGAGGAGTGACTAGTCATATTGTCACTATTTTGTTCTCGTTTTTGTATAATTCAAATGTTGAATTAAAGGGGCCGCTGTGCCGAACAAAATCTTAGTTTGTAAATATTTAGTCTTCTGGAACGTTTTCTTATAACACAAGTGCTTGGTTTCATTTTCTGCCTTCAGCTGCCCCCGCCCTGCTGTGCCGGTCCACTGTGAGGCTCTCGGGAGCACATCTGGGCGGCAGATGTGCGGACGGTGTGGGTATGGGGCCGCCATTTCTTTAGTCTAAAACCTTGTCTGTTACTTCATATTTTTGGGTAGTGTTTCTACGAATCGTCGTTATTTGTTTATGGATTTATCTTTCCAATTGTTTACATTATTCTCAGGAATTTCGGTTTACGTGTTTGCTCTCTGTGAACTTGCCTTTTTGGGTCTTAGAGCATGAGCTACGCACCATGTGGTGATGGTAGTCCTGCGTCGTCCACGCCTCATGACGGAGGCATGGACAGTGATCCGTGGACAGTGGGCGCGTGCGGATCACGGCCTCACGTCGTCCCAGCATCTGAGTGCTGGTCACTCCTGGGGATTTGGCATTGTGACCAATCCCATCGTTAGCCTCGGTGGCTAACTCTGCTGTGCTGCTCCTAACTGTTTTGCTCTTAACTCAAAAATAGATATCAAGCACTGAGTGAAGTTTCAATGGTCCTCCGGTTGGTTTTGAACATTCGCATACATTTCGAGGCTTTAAACTGGAACATGAGGTGTACCGGTAAAGTCGTCAAGAAATGTTGACTTTGAGAGCAATTTTAAGACATTTTCAGGCCAAATTCGCAAAAATGAGAATAGGACTTCTGAAGCAACTTTTTGTAGCCTTTTGATATAGCCAATAAAATTTTTTCGCGTATCTCCCTTTAACTTTGGTAAACCCGTCCTCTATTACCCTGCATAACACCCAGCTCCCTCCAAAGTTAGTTGGCAGCAATATACTGTTACGGCGTACAAATGCGACTGCTTCATAGGGCTTACGTGTTAAATTGATCATTTTCAACCACGTGCTAGCCACAGCCTATGGCTGTTGGAAGAAATATAACGTCGTCATTGGAATGCCTGTTCCCTGCCCTTTCCACTTTCCATTTGGTATTTTTATGTCAAATGTACAGAAATGCCTAAAAAATCGATTTCCGAGAACCATGCAAAGGTAAGCCGCAAATTTCCCGGCGTACACCCCGTGCGCCGGCGGTCGCGTAGCGCAGCGGTTAAACCGATGCTCTAGAAATCAGACGATGGTGAGTTCGAATCCCAGTCTCGGCTTCGGCTTTTAACCACTGGGTGGAGCACTGCGAGTGATATGGTTGTTTTACTCCATCAAGTCAGTGCTTAGAACTCTTCGTGAGCATTCAGATATTTCACTACATGACCAAAGATAGAGCTGCCACTTTATTACCCACTTGCGAAATTGGGAGAAGCGGACAATATGGAATACCAACGCGGCAAAGCAAGGAATGTCAGTAGTCACCTAATAAAAATAATAATTGTCCGGCTTAATGACACACCAACCGCCAATAGAGGAGGCAGCATGGTTCCCTGTTTCGTTTTGGGTTATAATTCCCTTTCTGACCCGCCCCTGCTGATTTTTTGTATCATTTGGGGCGCCTGGACAATATTTTGGCTGTTAGCGAAACCGTTGCAAACAACACCGACTAATATAACAATGATAATAAAACGTCATAGGCGGATCCAGTGGGCGGGCAAGGAGGGCACGTTTACTCCCCCGTGATCGACCCTCGGCACCCCTAAAATGATCACGGCACCCCCCTGAAATGTCGCTTTCCACCCCTTCCCCCTCCCTCAGGATGCGAAAATCGGCACCCACCGATAGGATTTTGCGCCCATCTGATAGGTTTTTCCCGTCAAAAGTGGCGACCCCGGACCGGATGGCGCCCCCCCTCGGGAAGGTGCCCCCCCGATCGGCAATCCTAGATCTGCCTATGTAAAACGTCGCCAGGGAAAGGGGGAATTTCTGAAATTGCCTCTGTTCAAATACCAATGGATGAAAAAGGCATCTCTGGCCAAACTACTTTCTTAAATATAATAAATGCACGGATGAACTCTGGAAATTTTAGGACCAATACCTGCCCTCAATTTACCGTGTCTGCGTAAAACTGCGTAGATAGTAGAGGTGGGACTTTCTAGGCCCGGGGGCCCGGGGCAAAAGCCCGGCCCCGGCCCGCGGGCTTTGACCGGGCCTGAAGGCCTGATTTAAGCCAATGTCGGGCTGATAACGGGCTTCACCCAGGCTCATTCCGGGCTTCAACTAAACTGGGACTTAAAGTCAATTTTCTGTAAGTTAAATAAGCCTTTTTCAGTACAGACCTAGTTTTTTCCACTGAAACATAATCTTATTCATGCACCAGCAGCTTTTGAAAATGCATTTACAATTAATTTTGAGACTTTTAGACATACATCAGAAATGTAAAAGCATGAAGCTCTAGCTTTCTATCTGTTACTCATGCCAGGGCCAAAAGCAAGTTACTTAAACCTGAATCAATATTTAAAATCAAGTATTGAATAATGCCTACAGTTGCACACATCCATGCCGTACTGTCATGTTATGAATATCCTGATTACTTTAAAATTTTCAAGTCATATATGGGTGAACAAAATATAAATTGTGATAGCATATTTGTTACTTCCATATTGTCAGTATACCATTTCAAAGGAATTCATTTAACCAATTTGCTGCTAACATATTGATATTAACACCTAGCTCTAGCTAGAAAATTCTTTCGAGAAGCTTTCTGCTCCAGGTAAAAAGAAAATGTTATCTATGGAGCCATTCCCATGTCCTCTACGAAAAATGGTGAAGTAAATATGTCAGGTACAAACTATCTAGTGGGAGCCCATAATTGTCAAATTGGCCTGGTAACTCTAGCTGCAAGAACAAATGTTGATAAGTTTGACCCTTCCACAGCTTCATCTTGCTCTTTCATTGCCCAAAAGATGCAAAATCCACTCAGAAAGGGCTAGTATAAGCAAGGAAATAGCCACAAAGAAAACATGTTTTTGATCGAAGTACTTCAAAACATAAATTAGTCAGTTGTGGGGAGATACTGGGCCCTGATCGGCAACTAAGATTCTTAGCTAAGACTGTCTTAGCTAAGACAGAGCATGCGCAGTACGTCTCACGCCACCCAGCTAGCCACCTAGCGGTAAGACTGGTTTTAGCTCGCACATGACGTCACGAAAGTATGACGTCAGCACTAAGTCTGTCTTACTTGTCAGCTAAGACAGAAAATAGTGACTGCGCGCAGACTAAAATATCGGCATATCTGGCGCACATGGGATGATTAGAGCAAGTTGCGTTTTGCGGTGCGGCAATCTGGTGCGAGTGGTTCTCAGTCGTGGATAACGATGTATGTACCTTTTACTCACCGTCTAAAGGTAGAAGAACGTGCAAACACTACAAGGGCGTGCCAACTGCCCTCTAGTGCTAAGAATATGAACCAACAAATCGACTTGCCTGCCACCTGGTGCTAAGACTGGTGTTACACCGATGACGTCACTGTTCATGACGTCGATTATGACGCGTTTAAGCCTAAGAATATTCTTAGATGCCGATCAGGGCCGTCAGCCTTAGAAGGAACCTTTGAAATTACACCAAAACATGAATATACTTGACACTATGTGTTGCATTTTCCTTGTGGAGATACTTCCCTGGCCTCTATGAAATACAACTTCTATTATAAGCTTTGAACCTGAACATAACAGCACTTCTCTCCCACCACACTAAAGGTATTATCGCAGTAGGTGGATCACATCTCGCGGTTCAAAAGGATTACATCAGAAGGTCCACTGATCAAAGGGTCTAGTGTTCATAAGTTCTACCCTGTGAAAGTTAGACCTTTTGAATAAGAAGTCCAGGGGCCTGTCATCCCTATCTCCGTAACGTGTCAACTTCTACGCATGACGTCACCGAATTGACCAATCAGCGGTGAGCATGAACTTGAACATCGCCGCCATATTTGTTGTATTGTGCGGCGCTGCGGAGATGTTTTGTTGTGTGTGTGTGCCGCTGAGACAGTTGGAATTGAGGACATTGAGTATGTTTCAAAGAGATAACAGGGTGAGGTAGTTGTAGTTAAAGTGTGTTCTGAACTTAAAGCGCCGATTTTTTGACAGTGAAGTATTCAGGATGGGCAGCTTCTCAGTGGCTGAGGGTAACTCCACCAACAACCGGAAGAGTCCAGAGCTATCGTTCCTAGGTAAGTGTGGAGTGGGTCCACAAGTGTGCCCGTGCTGATGCCATAAATGTGATGACGGCAAGAATATGCTCCAAAAATTTCGCTGAAGCAGACTTTGATCCCTCTTGTCTCCTGAAAAGGTCACTCGGTATGAAAAGCAAGATGATTTTGAAGGATGATACTCTGCCATCAGTCAATTTGTCAATGAGGTAGGTGCATATTTAATCAATTTATTTCTGGATTTCTTTGGTGGTTGAAGTTGAAGTTTTGAGGAAAGAGGCCAATCACGGCCTGTAACTTCCATCTGCTCTTTCAAACGTTCTTTGCTCCAAAAATGCAAAAATGCTCCAAAAATTTTGCTGAAGCAGACTTTGATCCCTCTTGTCTCCTGAAAAGGTCACTTGGTATGAAAACAAGATGATTTTGAAGGATGATGCTCTGCCATCAGTCAATTTGTCAATGATGTAGGTGCATATTTAATCAATTTATTTCTGGATTTCTTTGGTGGTTGAAGTTGAAGTTTTGAGGAAAGAGGTCAATCACGGCCTTTAACTTCCATCTGCTCTTTCAAACGTTCTTTGGGCAACACTAGGATAGTACATGGGATGACAAATATCTTTTAGGACAAAGATATTTGACAGACAGCATATGGAAATGTGTAGAAACTATCATCTGGACTTTTCCTGAAAATGACTTGTGTTTTCCTTATTTACGAAGAATGATTGGCATAAAAAGTACTTTTGGAACCTCAATTTAATGGCACATACCTACCCTTCAATTTCAATGTATGGTAAAACACAGCAAATTTATGGCATTTTGCAGTTTTCCCTTAATAGGTAACTTTGTTGTTCGCAAATGGATGAGCCAGAATCTTTGCGGGCAAGAAGTGTAGTTCTTCAGCTATCACTTGCAGGGAAGTTCTGAAATGTTGGTTCCAGTGGAAAATTTTATTTTCTGATCTGATCTGATCTGATCTAAACTTTCGGATTATTTGGAGGCCACTAGGCCTGTTGGCTCCGGTCTCCCACAAGCTCAATTGTATATGGGACCTAGCTCAGTCTTACTCAGGGACTTTTCCTGAGAAGAAGGGAAGACTGGCCAATTACTGCCAGTAGAAAGGTGAAGGAGGACTACTCCGGGCACTCTGGGACATCATACATGATAGGTGCCCAGAAGACGTCGAGCTTGGCCTTAAACTGGTCAACGGTGTTGACACTCACCACCGAGTAAGGCAGGGCGTTCCAGTCATTGACTATCCGAACCCCGAAAAACGTGCGACGCTGTCTCGAAACTGCAGTAGGTTTCAACAGCTTCCATGGGTGTCCACGAGTGCGAGAGCCTCTATCCAAGAGGAAAAACTGGGAACACCTCTGATCTATAAGCCCATGAAGTAGCTGGAAGACCCTAACCATATCTCCTCGACGACGCCGGTAGTAGAGCGAGGGAAGCCTCAAGGCACGCAAGCGCTCAGGGTAAGATAAACATCTCAATGAGCTGATCATGCGAGTGGCCCGACGTTGGACCCTCTCGACAAGCATCTGATCGGAGCGATTAAAGGGCCCCCAGCATACATTACCATATTCTAGCAATGGACGGACAAGCGTCTTGAAAAGAAGAGGTAAAGTAAAAGTATCGATGTTGGCAAACGACTTCTTGATGACTCCCAATACTCTGTTTGCTTTCGAGACAGAAGTCGCTGCCTGCAGCCGGAACTTGAGATCCCTATCCATAATGACACCTAGGTCTCTTTCAGTGTCCGTTGCATTCAGTGTGGTGCCGCTCATCCGATATCTGTGAGGAATGATGTTGCTCCCGATGTGCAAGACAACACATTTCTCTCTATTGAAAGGCATCTGCCATGTAGATGACCAGGACTGTACTCGGTCGATGTCTGACTGGAGGGAATCTACTGAGGAGTTTTGGTCCACTCTGGCATAAAGTTTGGTGTCATCGGCGAATATCTTGATGTGTGATCGGACAGTCAGGCAGGTCGTTAATGAACAGTAAGAATAGCAGGGGACCAAGCACAGAGCCCTGCGGCACTCCACTGACAACCTTGCTCCACTCAGAGGTTGATCCCTCGACGACTACCCGCTGTCGACGATCCGACAAAAACGACCGAATCCATAGGAGTAATTTACCACCAACTCCGTAAGCCTCAAGCTTTCTCAAGAGGCGCTCATGAGGGACAGCATCAAACGCCTTCCTAAAATCAAGGTACACTGCATCAACAGGTGAGCTATCCTCTAGAATTTGTGTCCAATCGTTGAGTGTTTCCAACAGCTGGGAATCACATGATCGTTTGGGGCGAAACCCATGTTGGTGTATTGACAAGAGGCCACTTCTGTTTAGGTGATCAAAGAGTCTGTCTTTCACCAGGGATTCTAGAATCTTGCAGGCTACCGACGTCAAACTCACAGGACGGTAGTTGTTGGGGTTATGTTTGTCTCCCTTTTTGTAGATAGGCACAACAGATGCAAGCTTCCAATCCCTCGGAATTGTACCAGTATCAAGTGACTTCCGGTACAACAGTGAGAGGGGGACACATAGGGATTCTGCAGCATCATGAAGTATGCGGGGGTGAAGGAGATCAGGCCCTGGGGAGCTAGTGATCCTGAGAGAGGTCAGTTTGGAAAAGACGGCCTGACTGGAGATGGGGATGTCTTCAAGTAGTGGGCCAAAGTAACGAGGCGCAAAGGTAGGGACATTTGATTCCTCAAGGGTGAAAACCGTGCTGAAAAAACTGTTGAGGATGTTGGCATTTTCTGTGCTGTCGGATTCAAGATCACCATTAGGGCCTCTCAAATCACCAATTTTTGATACCGTTTTTAACCGTTTATTTTGTTGTCAAAGAGATGGCCAAAGTTGTACTTTTTCAACTCTGTACCACCCTCTTGGGTTCGGATTTATTCAGTCTACAGACAAATCATCAGACTCATATAAACTTCTTTATTCCATGGAAAGTATTTGAAAAGTGTTTCAGTATTTTAGAGCATGTATTTCACTAAATTTCTATTTTCAGGGAGTGAAAAAAACAAAATGCCCCTCTCATCGTATTATCCCGGGGATATCAATTCTCACACGACTTTTCATCACTGATCTCCTATGCCATTTCCACTTTTTTGTCATCACCAATCTTTTTCATCTCAACCTGCAGCTTTTGGCCTGGTATCACCCCCCCCCCCACACACACACCACTTTACGCCTGGACTTTGAGTCTCCTGCTATCTCAGTGTTCCAAATCCCAGGGTGCTGGGTGGAGAGCGACACGGGGCAAGCTGAATTTTCTACTGACGTCTGTTATTGTAATCAAATTTACGTTTTCTTTTCTGGTATATCTTTTTAAGCACAATTTAAAAATTCTGGTGTGTAAAAACCTGTCAAAAGTACATGTGGTTGTATGAAAATTTTGATGAAAAAGTTATTCCTAAACTTTAATAAGGGTTTTGATCAGCTTTCACTTTATCAAACTTCTTAGCTATCCACTTGCCCACTTTATTTTCCAAGATGAATTTTACAAACAGCCTAGTGCTAATCAGTTTTGGAAAACGGCAGCATCAAATCAAAACCTCTTAGCCTGAGGGATAGGAGTCATGGATATGAAAAAGGAAACAGCATTGTTAGGACTGGACTAGGCCTCTGTGTTTTATTAGATGATGAAATAATGATTTTGAAGCCACACAAGAAGTTTGCAAAAATTGGAGAACTAGCCGGAATCCTGCCATCTCAGCATGAGAGTAGAACTTTGGAGCCCATAGGATAGGAGTCATGGGCCTGTAGAAGGAAACATAATTGTTATGATTGGACTGGGCATCAGTATATTACTAAATGATAAAATGTTGATAAAATGATGTTTTTAAGCGACAAAAGAAGGTTGCTAAAGGCTATAGAGCCAGCCAGGATTTGTGTGGTGTGATTTGTTTCATCATTTGTGTTTGGTAGTCGAGTGGACCGAAGTTGTAATTTTCTGAGTACAAATATGATTGCAACATTGACCACCCCTACTGGAACAAAATATTGTGCATGGAACAGGATTAGTTTTTTTATATTCCTTACCTCAATCTATGTCCTCCATGTCGTCGTATGATTATCGCTTTAGGGTCGGAGTCCGTTCTCACATGGCTCATTTGGTTATACCTCTTCCCTGAAATGTCTCATACATTATCCTAGCAAGTTTATATTTTCGTCATAAAATAAAACTATCTATAAAACACCTGCTACTTCCTGTAGTCACTAGCACTATAGCTCTCCTTATTAATATGCAGTGCACATAATGGACCATCTCTCCCGCCATAAGTTTTGACAGAACACCTCATAAAAAAATTTCCATAAAACAATGTAAGATGTTTTTGGTGGTGGACTAAAGTTGCCCCCATGGACCAAGGTTGCTCAGTTTTACGGTACTGGGATGTTTTCTTTCACTCGGCCAGTTCTAGTCTGACTTTTGAATCCTGAATGATAGCACCACGAGAAGACAAGAAGTATGATTCCATTGACTACAGGCTCAACAGAAAACTTCAGCGATGGATGGATGCATCAGCAACGCAAACCCAATGGAACAAGAATTATTGCGTCTGGACCACCAAGTTTGTCTATTCTGTAACTGCTGTCACTGGCTGACCTGTTTGCGGTAATAGCTAGCACAGGCGGTTGGGTGGCGGCAATTACGTTCAGACCCATCGTAACTCAGAAAAAAGTGTTGATGTATTTAAAAGAATTACAAGAATCGGCTGCCCTGAACCAAATCACGGGGAAATTTGGGTTTCAAGAAGTGAAGTTTTGCGTGCTGTTGCTGTCATATGCGGATCCAGGGGTGGAAAATGGGGCACATGCCTCCCCATCCCCATCAACCTCTATGGTGCTCCCAAAAATATCCATGCCACACCCCTGAAATATAGATTACATATTTCCTGTCCCCTGAAAGTGGAAATTTGCGCCTCGATAGGATTTGAAACCCATCAGGTTTTAGAGTTCCTTGGATATGCACCCGCCTAAAATGTACCCCCCTCCCCCACCCCACCCCGGTATCGGCATTCGGTATATTAAAACGGCTATTCGGTTCGGTTTTTTGGTATATTTCCAAAATATTACCGAATGATTTGGTGTTTTGGTCCTGTATATTAAAAAAGCCTTATAAATAAAGACCGTTTTGAAATCCTTTTCATATACTCTAGAACCCTTGAAACACATTTTATAAATCTTAAAAATTAATTATTTAATTATGCTGCATTCTGAGGGATACTCATTACCAATGTCATCATGGCATTGTCCGGTAACAATCACACAATGTATCTTAGTCGCACATTATAGCCCTTTTAGCCTCACACTTCCACAAGAACACAAAACACTCGTCATCATTTCATCGTCGTACTTATCTCATCGTATGATTATCGCTTTAGGGTCGGAGTCCCTTCTTTATTTTCTTTTTGGAGCTGTGTCTGTTCTTCGTGTGTCTCGCGGTGTCAGGCAGAGCATTCCGCGTTCTTTGCAGCTCGATGCAGGAATATTTTATTATTATGTTCTACGTTAGGTGGTCTCGCGTTGGCTATTTGTGTTACGGTGGTGTCAGTTGATGTGCGTGTTGTCCTGCATGAAACCCCAGACTTTTTTGATGAGGGTTTTATTTTTCTGTGGGCCTTCGGTTTGGTGAACGAGTTTGTGGATGGCTAACGAGTTGATTCTTGAGATGAGGGGTTGAGATGAGCTCACTTAAGCTTGGCCGTCCTAGCTCCCGTCTGGTTGTGCTGAGTCTTGTAGGTTCTGGTTAGTGACTGGAGCTTTCACGGTCAATTAGTATCGCAAATGCGGACACACGAGGACTTCTACTAAGGTTTTGGTGGTTTTCTAGGGAGAATGTGAACCAGCTTGTGAATAGAGATAGGCGCACCAAAGCATTGCTTTGTAGTAATGGATGTTTTCTTGCTCCCCTATCAGATGTTTATCACGTGCCATTCCAATTATATTCACTGTTTCAGCAGATTTTCGCGTTGTGTTTGAAAATTGCCTGCTAAATTATTAGTTTAAATAAAAATGCAAAAATAATGATATAAAAATCACTACATTTAAGACCTCTATATTATTTATTCTGTGTATTTCTAAGCCTTCTGCGACCATTTTTAAGGCTTATAAATATATTTCCAGCGTTATAAATAATAAATAGCTATATTTGGCTACGGTTTTGTGTACCTATGCAACTGGAAAAAATGATTATTCCTCGAAACGGGAAATTCAAATCTTCCGCAAACTCATTCGGTAGATTCATTCGGTATCGGTACCGCTAGTACCGAAATACCGAACTCAATTCCTTAGTGCCAGCTCTGATTTTCTTAACAATCCGTTGAAAGAGGTTATGTGCCTGCTCAATAAATGAATATTGATTTGAAACGCTCTAATTCGCCCAGTGGATATTCACTGCACGACCGAAAGCCATTCGGTTTCGGCAGAGGCTCAGTACCGAAGGTTCGGTAGCGGTAGATAAATCTAACACTGGTAGTACCGAAATACCGATTTCAAAATCTCAATCCCAGCCCTGAGTTTCTGAGCAGCTGGTGGAATGCATGGGTATTAACGTGAACCGCTTTGGTTTACCCCAGGGATAAAAACTCCATACTTCGACCGGGATTCGAACACTCCACCTTGTGATTTGTAGACCGCCGCTCTACCGACTGCGCTACGGTGCAATGCAGGCGTCCGGTGCGCGTCACGAAAGCTGTGGCTCACATTTGCAGGACTTAGGAAAGTTAGCATTTTGAGGCATTCTTGTGCGTCTGACCGAAAAAACACGAAATAAAACATGGAAAGGGCACAGAACGGGTCTTCCAGTAAATACAATTATTTTGTCCTAACGTACATATGTTGGGCACAGCAGTCGTTGGAAAATGGCTGAAGTATACACATAAGCCTTATGGAGCCGAAGTCTGCATACTTGTGACGTCATGCTATGACGTCACGATTGGCTCGAAACTCCGGATGACCGTACCTGGTATGTATGGCCTTGAAGAAGTCCACAAACAAGTGCACAAAAAGTGGCCTATTCTCATGAACAAAAGAAATGCACCACACACTTTGTGCTTATTTTTTAAATCTGTGAAATTTTAAAATATATTTTCAAAAGTCTTGAAATATTTTCGCTGCAATAAACTTACTATTCTGGTAAATTTTGGTGAAAAATGTTTTCATAAATGATTGGCCTAATGTAGACAAGCACGGCGCTTCAGATACCTACTAAGCGCAAGCCCGTAAAGTACAACAAAGCAAACAGAAATAGTGTTCAAGCCCAAATGGTGATGTGGGTGGGATTCAGTTGTTTTTTTGTGTCAGATTTACTTTTTGGTGGAGATTGGTGCAATATTTTTATTCAATGTTTGGTGCGAACCTGTGGAAAACTAGTGGTTCCTTATCAAGATAGTTCTTTATGGCTGGTGGTTTGATAATTGTATATGGCTGATGGGCATTGTTCATGTTGGCCTGTTGGCTTACCTACTTTGCAGACCGGGCTGACCCAAGCAGAACATTCTTTTAACTATCTTCCAAGCTGTTTAGTGACTAAACTAAAAGAAAATGTTCACATGTATCAATTGAGGGACAATGTGAAGGATTTTTGGTTCATTCACAGCCATTCCGCCATGATATTCTGAAGTTTTAGCTGAAAACTTGTCACTGCTCTCTCCTCTATTCATAAACATTATTGGAACTCAATTGTGAGGATCGTGCCAGCATATAATGATTTATAAAAGTGCAAAGATGGAGGAAATGTCTGACATGAGTGGACTTATTTCATCCCGATTCTTATAGCTGCCATGTGCATACCTCTATCTAGAATACCCTTTGTTTTTATAAGGTGATGCTGGTCATTACCTGAAGTAAGCTTGCATCATAAGCAAGCCATGTTTCATACAGTGTTTTTCAGTATCATTTTCTGCTGAATTATTAAGATAGCTGAGGCTACTGATGCTACATGCACCTTTTTGATATGGTTTTGGGTGAAACCAAAACTTTTTACAGGATAAATTGGCTTAAAACATATATTTGAAACAGCTTTAAAGTAAATAAATGTTGTATATAGCCGTTAATGGTTTTCCATGATACCGGGCCTTCCCGGGCTTGATAATCCATTTCTTCCACAAACCGGGCTTGTGACGGGCTTCTAAACTTGAACTTGAAGGATACGGACTTAATGAGGCTCTAGGCCTGTAGGTGTCCGGTCTTAGTGAGCTCGTGT
Organism: Lepas anatifera; assembly: GCA_034440635.1. Classification (NCBI taxonomy): domain Eukaryota; kingdom Metazoa; phylum Arthropoda; class Thecostraca; family Lepadidae; genus Lepas; species Lepas anatifera. Next base: position 1,261,117 of record JAOTON010000940.1, on the reverse strand, counting down.
AAGTGTGGTTTCACTACCTAATCCGTGTCAGGTATGGTATACTAATAGTCCTCCCAGTGTTTGTCAAGCCTGGTCTTGAATGTGTTGACAGTAGGTGCAGTGACAACATGACTGGGGAGACCATTCCAGTCGTTAACAACCCTAATGCCGAATGCATTGCGACGGATACGAGACTCGGCATGAGGTTTAACCAGTTTGTATTCGTGTCCCCTCGTCCGAGAGTTAGCGTCTCGCTAGAAGAAGCGTTCAGGGTCGAGATCGATGTCGCCATGAAATATCTGGAATACGCGGATCATGTCCCCCCGTCGCCTTCTGTAGTATAGAGAGGGAAGTCGAAGATCTTGCAGCCTCTCACTGTACGGCTTATGTCGTATTTCAGGGATCATTCGGGTGGCACGCCGTTGCACTCTCTCGACCTTTTTCTGGTCTTCTCGGTTGAAGGGCCCCCAGAGCAAGTTCCCATATTCAAGATGTGGTCTCACAAGAGTTTTGAAGAGAATCGGAAGCGACACCAGGTTGATTGCACGAAATGATCTACGAAACAATGCTAGGATTTGGGAACTCTTTGCCACCGCAGATGCCGCCTGAGCACGAAACTTCATGTCTGCGTCGATAATGACTCCTAGGTCTCTTTCCTGGGCAGAATGGGCGAGCAGACTATCTCTCATTGTGTATGTGTGCTGCTCATTGGTTGTTCCGAGATGGATTACAGTGCACTTTCCCTTGTTAAAAGACAACTGCGAGGTGTCAGACCATGCAACAGCACGATCCAGGTCTGCCTGAAGAAACAGTGAAGAACTGGTCGAGCTAAGTGGAGCGTACACCTTTGTATCGTCCGCGAACACCTTTGGAGTCGTATGGAACACATCAGGCAGATCGTTCACATACACCACAAACAGTAGGGGCCCCAGCACGGATCCCTGAGGTACACCGCTCACCACAGGAACCCAATTTGATTCACATCCATCCACTACTACTCGCTGCTCTCTATCTCTCAAGAAGTCCCTTATCCAGGCAAGTATTTTCCCTGAGATGCCATAACCTTGCAGTTTGCAGAGCAGTCTTTCATGAGGCACAGAGTCAAAGGCTTTCTGAAAATCTAAATATACTGCATCAACTGGCTGCCCTGCCTCGATACTCCTACTCCAATGGTCAACAGCCTCTAAAAGTTGGGAGTCGCATGAACGGCGGGGGCGAAAGCCATGTTGAGCAGCAGAAAGCAGGTGATTCCGTAACAGATGCTGCATCACCTGGTCACGGATGAGACTCTCTAAACTCTACAGGGGATACAAGTTATGCTAATGGGCCGGTAATTGCTAGCGCTCTAGCGGTCACCTTTCTTAAAAATCGGCACCACCGACCCTCTTTTCCAAGTGTGCGGAAGCAGTCCTTCATCAAGGGTTCTCCTATACAGAGTTGACAGTGGTGCAGCAAGGACATCAGCAGCCTCGTACAGGACTCGAGGATGTAAGTTGTCAGGACCTTGGTTGCTGGTGGTTTTGAGACAACGGAGTTTCTGGTGAGTGTGTTCGGGAGTGATGACAAAGTCCACCAGATGTTCGCCTACACAGCGATTTGCGAAATCTGGAACAGCTGCAGTGTCCTCTCTGGTAAAAACAGAAGCAAAAAACTTGTTTAACAATGTTGCTTTCACGGGAGCACTGCACTGAACAACTCCGTTTTCGTCCTTCAAATCGCTGACTCGGGACCTAGCCTTCACTCGAGAGTTGACATGTCTCCAAAATGGTTTGATTGACTGCTTAATACTGCCTATTATCTTATTTTCGTGCTCTAGCAGCAGTCTCCTCGTTAGGGCACGAAGTCGATTGTTAAGCATGGCATAACGAGCGTGGTTCAGCATGCGCTGCATCCAGGGCATATTTTAAGCTACAAAGTGGTGGGCATTTTGCCCACCAGTCCCCCATGCTACGCCTACCAGTTAACGGCACTGGACGGCCCAGTGCCCACCAGTCACCAGTCATTTGATGTTGTAGGAGTGCCCTTTTAGTGGGAATTTGTGCCCTTTTCAGCCGAATGCCCACCAGTCCCAATTCATTAAAATATGCCCTGGCTGCATCTCATCCTGTGTGTGTCGGTATATATTCCAGGCAGATTGTTTCTTTTTCCTCAGCTTGAGAACCTCACGTGTTACATAAATGTTTTTCTGTTGCCTTCCCGCTGTACGATTGGGGATGCACGTGAAAGCGGCAGTCTCTATAGCATGAGTAAAGTAGGAGAAAGCTTCATCGATAGGCAAGGTCTGAATACTGTGCCAGTCAGTGGACGATAACATAAGCCTGAGACTCTCAAAATCAGCTCGCAGGAAATTTGGTTTACTTGATTTGACCACTGGCAATGGAGTGTAGCACCATAGACTGAAGCGCAGCGTCAAATGGTCGCTTTTGCCAAGCCCTGGCAAGTAATCCATATTTGTGACCGAATGTGGTTCATTGCTGATCACGAGATCTAGTAGATTCGGAGATTCACCAACCCTGTATCTAGTGGGGTGTTGGACATGTTGAAAGAGAAAGCTGTCTTGCAAAAGTTGAATGAAGTTATGAGAGATATGAGAATGTGGGGCAGTTGACATACACAAATTCCAATCAATTTGGGGCAGGTTAAAGTCCCCGGCGATCAATAGGTGAGTATGGTTACCTGAGCACACCGATCTAAACAGGCCACAGAGAGAGTCAAGGGACTGTGGTGCAGACACCGATGGACTCCGATAGACACAACCAATCATAACACTGTCACCATTCTTTAACCTCAGTGTCACCCAGACATGTTCGACATGAGGAAAACCGTCCACTTTGAATTCGGAACTAGCCAAATGCTCTCTGACAAAAATGCACACTCCCCGTGTACCTGAGGCACCTAAGCGAGACTGTGAGGGATCAAAATTAATGAAGGATACGTATCCTGAAACTGATATAAGAGCGAGCGAAATAGGAAGAGTTTGCGCCTTGGGAATGATCTCAGTGAGAAGAATTATGTCTGGCTCGCTACCAGCAATAGCTACACACAACTCATCACGTTTATTCAGAAACTGATCTGTGTTGGTGTACATGATGTTTAACTTGTGATCACCTGTTGGGTGTAGTCAATTTGGATGTTGGTGAGGATGACTGAGCACGGATACCTCAGCAGAGGAAGGTGAATTTCTAGAGGCAGAAGCGCCCTCCATCGCCACAGAGTTGGGTACCTCCATAGGCAGTGGGTATGTAGCCTCTGAAGCTGGCGGATTTTGTCGTTCTACTTCGGGCGTGCTGCTGTTGGGCTGAAAATTTTGAACAGCTGATCCAGCACGATCCCTCTCAGTACCCGGTTGAGCCTGGACACCACGACCGGAATTGTCTACGGGCAGCTCTGAGCCGTTTTGGGGTCGTGAAGAATCACTGGACTCTGTTCCCTGCCCCCGGATGTGTGTCCTTGGAGGCTGCACAGGTCCCCGTTCCATTACTTTCCTAGCTACAATCTTCCCACGCACGATGGTCGGGTCAGTCTCTCCAGCAGCCCTTCTACTAGTTAATTCTGCACGCAACTTACGACGCTCCTCCCTCTCCCTAAATGTGAGATCAGGGCTTAGGTAGATGTTTGACCACTTAGTGTTCTTCTTAAGCTGTGGAGCCAGCCTAAGAAGCTCATACTTGCATTGTTCAGAGTCCAGAGTGACAATGAGGAGGCGAGGCTTGCTAACAGAGACCGCACCTGGGCGGAAGGACTTTGAAACCCTGACATTCAGGCTGAAGGTCTCCCGGACCATGTCCACAAAGGCAGCACAGTCTGCCTGGGATCTTGAACCGTGTGATTCACTAGACTGCTCTGGGAAGTTGTGAACAACAAGATTACACTTTCGTTTGTCACGGTCAAGGAAGTCATCAAAAACCCTGGACATTGTGTGTCCTTGTTCGCAGATGCGCTATTGGCCAGTGATGCTGATTCGACCTGTTTGTTGATGGTCTTGATGACCTTCTCACAGTCACCCTGAACAATCTCTGCATATGAGTTTTTTTGTTCCTTATGCTCCTCAGACCATTTCGTCATGAGCCCTGTGTTGTCAAGCATGACCTTGTGCTGTTCTTTGATGGTTTGTACCATGCCGTCTATTTTTGCCACTACATTGGACTGAAAGTCAACAAACATTTCCCCAATAGTGTGCATGTGTTGGAAAGATTGAGAGCTGTCCATCTTTTCCTCTAGTGTCTTCAACCTGTCGTTGGTTTTAGTGACAAGATCGGTGTTAGATGTCTGATCCTGTCTTTTCAGCCATACTTTGCACTCATGGCATAACCAAGTGACTACAGGATGAAATCTGTCGATAGCTTTCAGTGCTGTCTTTGATACACCTTGGCAAGTAGCATGGCACCACATCTGACACTTATCACACTGCACTGCATCCACGTCCTGCTCGACAACTTCACCACACTCCTTATTTGGTCCTCCTTTGCAAGTGACAGAGGATGTCCCAGTGTCAGCAGAAACACCTGATGCAGAAATGCCACCATCAAACTTTCTGATTTCCCGAGACACCAGACCTACTGGAGTGAGAGGTGAGTCAGGGTTTGGGGACATACCCTCGCTGGTGATTCTGCCAGCAGATGTTAAATCAAGGGTCAGTTTTGCCCTATCCTTGACTTCAGTGTCCTGAGAGGTCTGTGGGCCCTTTTCAACAGCTAGTGTTGTGTCAGTGCGAGATTCACCTACACCTACCCTTTTGCCCATCACACATTGCTCATTCCCTATTTTTGAAAATTTCCTGCTAGTACCCCGCTTCCCACCACGCCGTGTTGCCAGAATCCATGGCCCCGCCTCCACATCATCATCATTCATGACCTCAACACTCGCTCCGTCACCATGCGCCTTGCTCTCTCCATCACCACCCGCGTCACTTTCAACATCTCCAAACATATCGATATCCCTATCCCTAGCTCTATGACCATGTGCCGCTTGCGGTTCCGTGACACTAGCGATAGCATCGCTCAAAGCCGTAGCAGCTTCGTTTTGCGGACGGTCGGAAGTGTTTTTCTGTTTTGATGTCGGAGGTGGTGACCGAGAGCAAGGCATTATATACCTTTAATTGAATAGTGTATATTCTCACTGTACCAACCCGTATGCTATCGTGGCTGAGTGTGATGAATAAGGTGAGTAAGGAGGCGCTTTAGGCGATCTAATAGGCTTGTGAAAATCGCCAGTAATAAATAGAAAATATGTGGAGTTTCATTACAGCTGCAGCTAACCCTAAATTTTCGAGCGAATCGTAGATGAATCTGCTGGATGTGTAATTAAATGTCTGGTTTAATGAGAAAATGTGGATGTAAGCTTGTATGGAGTGTGTGCCTGTGACGAAAAAGCGGTCTTAGGTGGTCGTCAACCGCCTCCGATAACAAGTCTCCAGTACTAAATTGTAAATACAGCTTTCAAATTCAAAGTAGTGAATCTTGCTTAGATGTCTTCTCAAATCAGCAGCCGGCCGGGCCCGGGCCCGGGCCTGCAAAATTGCCCGAAACTCCCACCTCTAATCAATACGCATATATTAGCATTGCACACAACACATATATTACATGCACTGATACCAGGCCTATGATTCTTAGTGGGTAGGTCTTAACAGTGCGGCACTCCAATCTGCAAAGTATGGCAGCAGGTCAGACGAGTCGTACCAGTCATCTATCTTGCACCATCAGCCTCCAAAAATTTGCACCATTCTGCTACATACCAGGGAGAAAAATGCACCCATTCCTACCCAAAGGATGCAATGCTACCTCTATTATTAATTAGTTAATTAAGAACTTTTCATAAGGCCCCCTTCTGTGTCTTGATAACCATTGAGCCATTATTTGTTTGGTTTAAGTGTCGCCTTCCTCGCACCAGTCTCACAAATTCACACTAGGTTGATGGAATTTGCACCACTCGCTCCTGTCTTCAAGGGCATACACACCGACAAGATCTCGTCGAAAATGCCATACTTTGCAAGCTGGGCTGCACGAACAAGTATTAGAAGTTAATTAGTTGTTATTTGGCCTTCCCCATTGAACACTGGATGTAAGTGTAGAAATTTCAATGTGATAACCGAGGTGTTCAGGTATAGCCATCCACCAGAACCTTTGGATGAATAAAAGCTGATCAGAAAATGTTCTCTTCACAATGTGGCCCACAACTTTTTGCCGCTCAAACAGTCCCGAAAACTATTTGTCTGAGTGAGCTGCTGCCTGCCATTACTCACAATATGACAAAAAAATTATGGTCATCTTTTGCCAACATGAGGATTCTGATTGGCAGCTATGTCAGAATGCATAATCACACTGAATATTTTGGATTCAGGATCTGAATCTGTACTTGTATATTCCACATCATATAGCACAAATCATAAACTTGTTAAAACTAGACTAAAAAAATAAAGTCACTGGGAGGACAAGAGGCAGGTGTTCTGTGTTACAGCTAAACATGTCTGCTTAGCCACACTATAGGGTACACGTTGCACTCAGAAGCAGGAACCAATAAACAATTTACCAACTTATTGTGAATTCAATTTTATAAACTCAGGCACATCCAAATCGGTTCCAAATCAGAAATACAAATTCAAACAGATAGTTTCTTTGCATTATGATCACCCACAATAAATTTGAAGCTTTCTATCCTGCCATGTTAAAGTACTGAACATATAAGTTGATGAAGAAAATGTATAATTATGTGACTTAAATGTAATAAAACATTCATAATATCATTTAGCAAATCCAGTTATCAACTCTTAGTTGTTGGGAAAAAGATCAGTTTTGACTATAAGTTTAACAACAGGGGTTTGCCTATTATGCTGAATTGCCATGTGCCATGGATAAGCTTGTGAAGTGAAGGAACTTTCAGCCTCCTGCATCCCCTTCCATCATCGGCATCTATCCTTACCTGTATCTCAGCCTCTATCTCCTAAATTGGCGTCAGTCATCCGGATCCACCTTTGCCCCTCTATCTGTATCCACCCCTGCATCCGCCTCTGTTCATGCATCTACCCCTGCCATCTACATCCGTCCCTGCCTGCAGATCGGCCTCTTATCTTCTGCATCCGCATCTGCCCCTCTATCCGTATCTGCCCCTGCACCACTTCTGCTCCTGCATCCGCTTCTACCCATGCATCCGGCTCTGTCCCTTCATCCTACTCTGCCACTGCATCTGCCTCTACCACTGCTTCTGCTCCTGAATCCACCTCTGTCTCCTGCACCCGCCTCTGTTTCCTGCATCTACCTCTATCTTTTGCAAGTGCCTCTGTCTCATGCATCTGCCTCGGGTGTCTGCATCCTCATGTGCCCCTCCATACGTCTCTGCCTCTGCCTCTGCAGCTGTTCGTGCATCTTCATCTGCTCCTCCATCCACCTCTGTCCCTTCATCTGCGTCCACCCATACATCCGCCTCTGCTCCTTCATCTGACTGCCACTGCACCTGACTACCACTGCATCTGCTCCTGAATCTCCCTCTTTTGTCCCGGCATCTGCCTCTGTCTCTATCTCCTGCATCCGCCTCTGTCCCTATCTCCTGCATTCACCTCTGTCTCTATCTCCTGCATCCGCCTCTGTCTCTATCTCTTGCGTCCGCGACTGGCTATCTCCTGCATCCGCCTCTGTCTCTATCTCTTGCATCCACCTCTGTCTATATAACCTGCATCCACCTCTGTCTCTATCTCCTGCATCCGCAACTGTCTCCATCTCCTGAATCCGCCTCTGTCTCTATCTCCTGCATCTGCCTCTGTCTCTATCTCCTGCATCCGCGTCTGTCTATCTCCTGTATCCACATCTGTCTCTATCTCCTGCATCCGCCTCTGTCTCTATCTCCTGCATCCGCCTCTGTCTCTATCTCCTGCATCCGCAACGGTCTCTATCTCCTGCATCCGCCTCTGTCGCTATCTCCTGCATCTGCCTCTGTCTATCTCGTGCATCCGCCTCTGTCTCTATCTCCTGCATCTGCCTGTCTTTTTCTCCTGCATCTGCGTCTGTCTCTATCTCCTGCATCCGCCTCTGTCTCTATCTCCGGCATCCGCCTCTGTCTCTATCTCCTGCATCCGCCTCGGTCTTTTTCTCCTGCATCCGCCTCTGTCTATCTCCTGCACCCGCCTTTTGTCTCTATCTCCTGCATCCGCCTCTGTCTCTATCTCCTGCATCCGCCTCTGTCTCTATTTCCTGCATCCGCCATCTGTCTATCTCCTGCATCCGCCTCTGTCTCTATCTCCTGCATCCGCGACTGTCTCTATCTCCTGCATCCGCCTCAGTCTCTATCTCCTGCATCCGCCTCTATCTATCTCCTGTAGCCGCCTCTGTCTCTATCTAGTGCATCCGCCTCGTGTCTTTTTCTCCTGTGTCCGCCTCTGTATCTCCTACATCTGACTCTCTATCTCCTGAATCCGCCTCTGTCGCATGCATCTGGCTCTGTCTCTTGCACCCGCCTCAGCTGTCGGTATCCTCATATGCCCCTCCATTCGTCCTTGTCCCTGCCTCCGCCTCCGTCTATGCATCTGCCTTTGCTCCTTCATCTGCCCCTGCTCCTGCATCCGCCTGTGCCTGTTTATCCGCCTCTGACCTCTCGAACCGCTCTGTCCTTGCATCCGCCCTTGTTGCTCGATCCGCCTTTTCCCCCATCGTTCCGTTCTGTCCTCTGCATCCATCGTTGTCCCGGTATCCGCCTATGTCGCCGAATTCTCACCTGTCTGTTAAAGTACCTTGGCCCGTACATTCGCCTATGCCATCTGCATTCACCTCCGTCCTCTGTATCTCTGCATCCAGCTCCCAATTCACTGAAGATAGAACCATTAAGGGCGATACTGCCCCCGGAATATGTTGAAAGTCGGCCTAAGGGGAAGTCTGACATGCCTCATGATTGAGCTCTCCAGATAAAAAAGTACGTCTGTCTAGAACTATTTGAGGTCAGTTTTGGAAAGAAAAATGTTATAGCACCACGCTCAGCAAAAATCGCATCCCTAAATGGTCTGTAAGTATTTTTAATATTTTCTGGAAAACCACCTTCCTGCTATACCTACAGCGCTAAATGCCCTCGGGCATCCTGGGGCTGACGTAGGCAAAGGGGTTGCCAGACTAGTATATACTAAACTTAAACCCCCCTGGCCGCGACCTCTGCTACTCCGGTGCTGCGCGCTGGGCGATGCGGAGAGGGGGACGGACTAAAAGGCCGATCGACCGTGCAGATGGGCCAATACAGAAAAAACCAGGACATATAGAGAAAAACGGTTTTCACTATACAAATCAGCACTAAAAATAAAAGATACAGTTTTATTTTCAACCCAAAATTTGACCTATATAGGCAAAAATTTGACCTATACTCCAGATTCTAGAGGTTTTATTTGCAGATAAACCGTGCAGATGGACCAATACACCCAAAACCAGACAAAATAAAGAAAAAACAGTTTTCACCATCAGAATCAGCGCCAAAAATAAGGGATACAGTTTTCTTTTCATCACTTTCCGTTACGCCAGTCTGACAAAATCTCACTTTTTGGGCCAATTTTAGCTGTTGATGGACCAATACAGCCAAAACCAAGAAAGGTAGAGCAAAACGGTTTTCACCATCAGAATCAGCGCCAAAAATAATGGATACAGTTTGGTTTCCGTCACACCCCATCACGCACTTCCTACATAATTGCCTAGACACAAGAAATCTGGAGGTTTTTGGTTTGCAGATGGACCAATACAGCCAAAACCAGGAAAGGTAGAGCAAAACGGTTTCCCCATCAGCATCAGCGCCAAAAATAAGGGATACAGTTTGGTTTGCGTCACGCCCTTGTTTACAACATTGCTTAGACACAAGAAATCTGGAGGTTTTTGGTCTGCAGATGGACCAATACAGCCAAAACCATAAAAGGTAGAGCAAAACGGTTTTCACCATCAGAATCAGCGCCAAAAATAAGGGTTACAGTTTGGTTTGCGTCACGCCCCGTCACGCCCTTGTTTACAACATTGCCTAGACACAAGAAATCTGGAGGTTTTTGATCTGCAGAGGGACCAATACAGTCAAAACCAGGAAAGGTAGAGCAAAACGCTTTCACCATCAGAATCAGCGCCAAAAATAAGGGATACAGTTTGGTTTGCGTCACGCCCCGTCACGCCCTTGTTTACAACATTGCCTAGACATAAGAAATCTGGAGGTTTTTGATCTGCAGAGGGACCAACACAGCCAAAACCAGGAAAGGTAGAGCAAAACGGTTTTTACCATCAGAATCAGCGCCAAAAATAAGGAATACAGTTTGGTTTGCGTCACGCCCCGTCACGCCCTTGTTTACAACATTGCCTAGACATAAGAAATCTGGAGGTTTTTGATCTGCAGAGGGACCAATACAGCCAAAACCAGGAAAGGTAGAGAAAAACGGTTTTTACCATCAGAATCAGCGCCAAAAATAAGGGATACAGTTGGGTTTGCGTCACGCCCCGTCACGCACTTCTCTACATAATTGTTTAGACACAAGAAATCTGGAGGTTTTTGATCTGCAGAGGGACCAATAAGGCCAAAACCAGGAAAGGTAGAGCAAAACGGTTTTTACCATCAGAATCAGCGCCAAAAATAAGGGATATAGTTTTCTTTTCATCACTCTCCGTTATGCCAGTGTGACAAAATCTCACTTTTTGGGCCAAATTGAGCTGTTGATGGACCAATACAGCCAAAACCAAGAAGGGTAGATCAAAACAGTTTTCACCATTAGAATCAGCGCCAAAAATAAGGGATACAGTTTGGTTTGCGTCACGCCCCGTCACGCACTTCTCTACATAATTGTTTAGACACAAGAAATCTGGAGGTTTTTGATCTCCAGAGGGACCAATACAGCCAAAACCAGGAAAGGTAGAGCAAAACGGTTTTCCCCATCAGAATCAGCGCCAAAAATAAGGGATACAGTGTGGTTTGCGTCACGTCCTGTCACGCCCTTGTTTCCAACATTGGTTAGACACAAGAAATCTGGAGGTTTTTGGTCTGCAGATGGACCAATACAGCCAAAACCAGGAAAGGTAGAGCAAAACGGTTTTCACCATCAGAATCAGCGCCAAAAATAAGGGATACAGTTTGGTTTGCATCACGCCCCGTCACGCACTTCTCTACATAATTGCTTAGACACAAGAAATCTGGAGGTTTTTGATCTGCAGTGGGACCAATACAGTCAAAACGAGGAAAGGTAGAGCAAAACGGTTTTCACCATCAGAATCAGCACCAAAAATAAGGGTTACAGTTTGGTTTGCGTCACGCCCCGTCACGCCCTTGTTTACAACATTGCCTAGACACAAGAAATCTGGAGGTTTTTGATCTGCAGAGGGACCAATACAGTCAAAACCAGGAAAGGTAGAGCAAAACGCTTTCACCATCAGAATCAGCGCCAAAAATAAGGGATACAGTTTGGTTTGCGTCACGCCCCGTCACGCCCTTGTTTACAACATTGCCTAGACATAAGAAATCTGGAGGTTTTTGATCTGCAGAGGGACCAACACAGCCAAAACCAGGAAAGGTAGAGCAAAACGGTTTTCACCATCAGAATCAGCGCCAAAAATAAGGGATACAGTTTGGTTTGCGTCACGCCCCGTCACGCCCTTGTTTACAACATTGCCTAGACATAAGAAATCTGGAGGTTTTTGATCTGCAGAGGGACCAATACAGCCAAAACCAGGAAAGGTAGAGAAAAACGGTTTTTACCATCAGAATCAGCGCCAAAAATAAGGGATACAGTTGGGTTTGCGTCACGCCCCGTCACGCACTTCTCTACATAATTGTTTAGACACAAGAAATCTGGAGGTTTTTGATCTGCAGAGGGACCAATACGGCCAAAACCAGGAAAGGTAGAGCAAAACGGGTTTCACCATCAGAATCAGCGCCAAAAATAAGGGATACAGTTTGGTTTGCGTCACGCCCCGTCACGCCCTTGTTTACAACATTGCCTAGACATAAGAAATCTGGAGGTTTTTGATCTGCAGAGGGACCAATACAGCCAAAACCAGGAAAGGTAGAGCAAAACGGTTTTCACCATCAGAATCAGCGCCAAAAATAAGGGATACAGTTTTGTTTGCGTCGCGCCCCGTCACGCCCTTGTTTACAACATTGCTTAGACATACGAAATCTGGAGGTTTTTGATCTGCAGAGGTACCAATACAGCCAAAACCAGGAAAGGTAGAGCAAAACGGTTTTCACCATCAGAATCAGCGCCAAAAATAAGGGATACAGTTTGGTTTGCGTCACGCCCCGTCACGCCTTTGTTCAAAACATTGCTTAGTCATAAGAAATCTGGAGGGTTTTTGATCTGCAGAGGAACAAATACAGCCAAAACCAGGAAAGGTAGAGCAAAACGGTTTTCACCATCAGAATTAGCGCCAAAAATAATGGATACAGTATGGTTTGCGTCACGCCCCGTCACGCCCTTGTTTACAACATTGCTTAGAAATACAAACAAACAATAAAGAATTATGCAGAGAAGTGCGTGACAGGGCGTGACGCAAACCAAACTGTATCCCTTATTTTTGGCGCTGATTCTGATGGTGAAAACCGTTTTGCTCTACCTTTCCTGGTTTTGGCTGTATTGGTCCCTCAGCAGATCAAAAACCTCGAGATTTCTTATGTCTAAGCAACGTTGTAAACAAGGGCTTGACGGGGCGTGACGCAAACCAAACTGTATCCGTTATTTTTGGCGCTGATTCTGATGGTGAAAACCGTTTTGCTCTACCTTTCCTGGTTTTGACTGTATTGGTCCCTCTGCAGATCAAAAACCTCCAGATTTCTTGTGTCTAAGCAATTATGTAGAGAAGTGCGTCACGGGGCGTGACGCAAACCAAACTGTATCCCTTATTTTTGGCGCTGATTCTGATGGTGAAAACCGTTTTGCTCTATCTTTCCTGGTTTTGGCTGTATTGGTCCCTCTGCAGATCAAAAACCTCCAGATTTCTTATGTCTAAGCAATGTGGTAAACAAGGGCGTGACGGGGCATGACGCAAACCAAACTGTACCCCTTATTTTTGGCGCTGATTCTGATGGTGGAAACCGTTTTGCTCTACCTTTTATGGTTTTGGCTGTATTGGTCCCTCTGCAGATCAAAAACCCTCCAGATTTCTTATGTCTAAGCAATGTTTCAAACAAAGGAGTGACGGGGCGTGACGCAAACCAGACTGTATCCCTTATTTATGGGGCTGATTCTGATGGTGAAAACCGTTTTGCTCTACCTTTGCTGGTTTTGGTTGTATTGGTCCCGCTGCAGATCAAAAACCCTCCAGATTTCTTATGTCTAAGCAATGTTTTAAACAAAGGCGTGACGGGGCGTGACGCAAACCAAACTGTATCCGTTATTTTTGGCGCTGATTCTGATGGTGAAAACCGTTTTGCTCTACCTTTTCTGGTTTTGGCTGTATTGGTTCATCTGCAGACCAAAAACATCCAGATTTCTTGTGTCTAAGCAATGTTGTAAACAAGGGCGTGACGGGGTGTGACGCAAACCAAACTATATCCCTTATTTTTAGCGCTGATTCTGATGGTGAAAACCGTTTTGCTCTACCTTTCCTGGTTTTGCTGTATTGGTCACTCTGCAGATCAAAAACCCTCCAGATTTCTTATGTCTAAGCAATGTTTTAAGTAAAGGCGTGACGGGGCGTGACGCAAGCCAAACCGTATCCCTTATTTTTGGTGCTGATTCTGATGGTAAAAACCGTTTTGCTCTACCTTTCCTGGTTTTGACTGTATTGGTCCCTCTGCAGACCAAAAACCTCCAGATTTCTTGTGACTAAGCAATGTTGTAAACAAGGGCGTGACAGGGCGTGACGCAAACCAAACTGTATCCCTTATTTTTGGCGCTGATTCTGATAGTGAAAACCGTTTTGCTCTACCTTTCCTGGTTTTGGCTGTGTTGGTCCATCTGCAGACCAAAAACCTCCAGATTTCTTGAGTCTAGGCAATTATGTAGAGAAGCGCGTGACGGGGTGTGACGGAAACCAAACTGTATCCATTATTTTTGGCGCTGATTCTGATGGTGAAAACTGTTTTGCTCTACCTTTCTTGGTTTTGGCTGTATTGGTCCATCAACAGCTCAAATTGGCCCAAAAAGTGAGATTTTGTCACACTGGCGTAACGGAGAGTGATTGAAAGAAAACTGTATCCCTTATTTTTGGCGCTGATTCTGATGGTGAAAACAGTTTTTCTCTATCTTGTCTGGTTTTGGCTGTATTGGTGCATCTGCACGGTTTATCTGCAAATAAAACCTCTAGAATCTGGAGTATAGGTCAAATTTTTGCCCATATAGGTCAAATTTTGGGTTGAAAATTAAACTGTATCTCTTATTTTTAGCGCAAACACGGTCCATCGGCCTTTTAGTCCGTCCCTGCGGAGATGGTGGTGCGCTGACTGGTGCTGCGGGCTGCGCTGGCCGGGCGCAGCCTGATCGAGTTGTGGCTATGGTGGCTACGCTGGTGCTGGGTAGCGGGGTGGCGCTCTGGTGGCCGCTGGGCCACGTTATTGCCTGGCCTATTGCTGGGCGGCACTGGTGCCTGCACACTAGTTGCGCTGCTGGAGCAGTGCAGCCGCTCGAAGCTGTCCGTGCTTCATGATGCTGGCTATGTTGTGTCTATCACTAACCCATGAATTTATTTTACTTTTTTCTTTATTTTTCCCCGGACCCCATATTTTTTTCTTTTTTTCTATGAGGATTTCCACGCGCAGACACATTATGCAGGATGCAGATGCATCACTCATCTTTACACATTTTGTGAAACTGTGGAGTACTTGAAACTGTGGAGTTATCGCATCTGTTCACCTCATACCCTGCCAGCGTTTTACCATTCACCTGCTCGCTTTGTGTGTGATCTATTTTTTACATGTGTTATGAATACATGTATGGACTGACTTGAGTAGGTAGGTCACTGGATACGTTTGTGTGCGCTTTGTGGATGATGGCACCCTATTGCTCTATCTATTGCCCAGTGTGCAAAGCATGGCATTTTCGACGAGATCTCGTCGGTGCAAGTGCCCGTGGAGACAGGACCGAGTGGTGCGAATTTTATCAAACCTGGTGCGAATTTGCGAGACTGGTTCGAGGAAGGTGACACTTTAAATAAACAAATAATGGCTGAATGGTTATTAATACAGGAGGGGCTTTATAAAAAGTCCTTAACTGATTAATGGTAGAGGTAGCATTACATTGTGTGGGTAGGAATGGGTACATTTTTCTCCCTGGTATGTGGCAGATTGGTGCGAATTTTTGGAAGATGGTGGTGCGAGAATTTTAGATGGCTGTTGCGACTCATCTGGCCTGCTGCCATACTTTGCAGACTGGTCTATTGCTTTCCATCAATGTTAGTATGATACAGCAGTGTTTCAAGCTTATGCCAAAGATTGCTAGAAATATATTATAATATTCCATCCTCCATCCTCTGCTTTACATCCTCTGCTCCCGACCAGAGCGGACGTGCCCCACGCGCTCTCCGTGTTTACCCATCTCAGTGCATCAACCTTGACTTGGTGATATAGCTCCTTGATCAATTATTATTAAAATTTTCGCTTCAATTTGTTTATCTTTGTCCTAATTAAATATTCTATATATTTCATTGTCTAACTGAATTACGATAATTAAGGCTTTGACGATAATCCATTCGAACTTAATTATCCGTTGGGGTACTTGCGAGCGCAGTAGGTACTTGGCCCATCACTATTTTGAATCTGCCCTCCTCTAGCTAACTTTCTTTGTCTCTTTGTTCAACGAATGTTATAGCAAATAGCGCATGTTCTGCACTGCGTAGGTGTTGTGTAAGGTCTGGGTTGATTTAGCTGCACCAAGGTATGAGTATGCATTTTCTCAAAAGCGTTTAGTTCAAGTTATGGCTTGTCCCATTGGCTGACTTGTATGTAATTCTACTTAGCAGCGCCTGGCCTGTTTGTCCCTGATCCACACCATCACTTTGACTTGTATTTAATTTCACTTGTTCACCCTACACTTAGGTACTAGGTAGGTTTAATTCACATTTTTGGAGGAACTATTAGGCTAAGGACCTCTTCATTAGCCTCTAATTCACTTTATTTATTTGAGTAGAACATTTTTCTAACCAGTGTCTTCAGCTTTGCTCTCAGTCATGCCACCCAAAAATAATTTCAAAGAAAACATTGAAGATTTACAAATGAAATATGCCTCACTTGAGACAAAAACAGTCATGGAAAGTGAATTAAAAGCGCTCCATCAAGGATTGTCCCACTTAAAGGAGGAGCTCCTCTCTGCGCATTTGCTCCACCAAGAGGCTGTATCAGCCCAAGCCCGTGTTGAAAAACTGCTAGAGTCTGTGCTCATGGATCATGAGAAACTCATAAAAAAAGAGGCAGAGACAGCCAAAAGACTTGAGGCTCTTGACCAATATGGGAGAAAATTCACTTTGGTTCTTGCAGGAAAGGCTATCCCACCCCAAACACCAAATGAGAACATAAGACAGCTCTCTCTTAGGCTGCTGAAGGACCACTTGGGCATATGCCTGGGAAGAGATTCCCTCATAGCATGTCATAGACTTCATGAGAAAAAAACCATCTTAGTGCGGTTTAAAGACTTAGACGAGCGTATGAGTGTGTATCTGAAAAGGACAAAACCTATTCGTCATGGCCTTCTCACCTTTGAGTCACTAACCAAGGACAGGATGGCTATCATACAGATACTGAACAACATGAGACGTGATGTGCAGCCTCCCTTCAAGATGTTCTACACTTTTCGGGGTGATATCTTTGTCAAGGTTAGGGAAGGTGACCGACCCATAGAAATTCCTGTGGGAACAACCAGGGCCCCATTTCATAAAAGGCGTAACTTATGCTTGTAGCGTAGAAGTAGCATAATGCAGCGTAGAAAGTGAATAATACACCACAATCTTGTTTCACAAAAATGCAGCGTAAAATACAACTTCTTGCAATGTTACGCTGCACTAAACTACGCTGTACTGGAATTCAGCGTAGAATATTGCCAATATTGTTTCATATAGCAGACGACATGTACGTTAAATATGTAAAACACTCCTGAAAAGCTATGAAAGATATAGCAGCGTAGCATTTATCAGACAATGAAGCAAAACATGAAAAATATATAATTTCTTATGGAATTCTGAATCTGAAGCAAAATAAGGTAGTGCAGTGAAGGACAAAAGGAGTCATGAATGTAAAATAAACTTAAATGAAAGTATGTGCAAGTTTTTCCTTGCACAGGTATAAAGTGCACGTTGCACATGCCAAATTGAGCTGATGAGTTCTATGGCCATTTGATATGCCAAAATGATGATAGCTATTGATGCAAATACACAGGAAAGCTGACATTGATTTTTACTTTGACTTTCTGCCGTTACTGTTATTTGACAGTCTAGTGAGGACAGAACCCTAGATAGGTTGACACTCACAAAGTGTTATATGGAGTCTATGGAGGGTAAAAATTCAATTTAAGGTATCTATCACCAACAAAATCCAAGTATCTCTAATGAGGCCTCTGGCGAAAATGATGATATACCTAGGTACCTAAGTACCAGCATCTTGATCTTGTTATTCTTCAAAGATGTTTACCCACTATTCCTTTCTCAGTTTCACGACATTATAAGGTTCACAGACCTTTCACTGTTCACACATGATAAGTAAACACAATTCACCTAAAATTCTACTGAACTACACTCGCACAACAATACAATAACCTTTTTAGCACCTTCTTGACAGTAACTACCTAAAAAAATGAGGTACGGCCAGAAACAAATCCGTCGTATTTTTATTGCGTCAGCTAATAGTGCATCTTCCGCCGCAGTACTTGTAAAAGTGCATTAGAAAGTTAAAAATCGAATAAGAGCAAATAAGTAGAATAATTTTCATTCAAATAATTTATGAAAAAAATAGTTATGCGATTTTTCATGTTAATAAAGCAGTTACACGCCATATTTGAAAGGGGTAATTCCATTCTGGAATTTGGCGTAATTCACGCTGCATTTGATATCTACGCCGCTTTCGCGTGAATGTCACCGCTCTTTGTGAAACGTGATTCTGAGTACGGCGTAACTTTGCAGGTGAATGTGGTGTAAAACACGCCGCATTTCTACAACTTTTATGAGACGGGGCCCTGGGAGGATCAGGGTAATAGAGGACGGGTACACCAAAGTTTAGTAGTGCAAGCCGCTAGATAAGCAGATCAAATATGGAAAAATATCGTTGCATTGCCACAATTTTCTTTTCAAAATTAAGAAATGGCTCCAACATGATGAAAACAGCAGCTAAAAGCTCAAAAAAGAAAATTAGATGTATTTTTGTCTCCATCATTTAGGAGAACTGGTAGATTCTTCCAAATTTCTTCCAAACAAAGACTAAATATGGGCGCTCCAAAATAGCGGCAAACTCTGCGCTTTTTGTTCACTCAGTTTTCAATAGAAATTGACAACAATTAGGTATCGGACGCATTTTGTTTGTTGCAAAGCTATTTATTAGACAGTTTGGTTTGCAGAAGATGTGAATTAAGTTACGAAAACTTACCGAGATTGATTGCAGTCAGTTTGAACCCTCTCTCTTTTATCTTTTTTTAAGGAAAAGGTATTTTTGTTCCTCAAGAGTCAAGATACTGCGTGTTGGGCCATATTTGTGTGCCAAAAAGGAACTCACTAAATAGAGTGAGTTCTTGCAGCTTGTTAAAACAAGTGATTGGAGCCCAATTTGTGGAGAAGCCTTCCTTCCTTCCTGAGTTCTTGGTCAAAAGTTCAATCTAGGCAGGTAAGTTTGTATTCTGACTCCACACTCACTAATTTTGGTTACCTAACAACTCTGATTGCCTTATTTGCTTTAGTTTGAAGACTAGCAACAGCTATATTGCACTCTGTAAACCAAAATAGAGATGAAGTGAGATGAAATCAGTTAAACCTGTGCAAGGTTTCAGTAGTGTTTATGTTTTTTTGTTGAGCGGCTGCAGCATCAACTGTAGTCTACACTGGAACACATTCCTTGTGTTTGGTGTGTTCTCCTAGATGTTTGGCATGTGGACTCTGATATCAGGGCAGGATTGAGTAATCCAAAAAAACCTTTCTGAGGTGGAAAAGAAAATGGTATTTTTCTGGTCCTGTTGCAGCCGTGATCCAAAAACTTATTAAGTGTGATTTCTTGAGACGCTAACTTGTGAAAACTTCCACATGTGATGCGTCCTGGGTACCAGCAGTGAGCTATTTCCAGCTGTCAAGATTGCTTAACTTCTAAGAGTGACTTTGTAGGTTATTGAGCTGCAGTACTTGTTTTTTATAGGTGTAAGAAATAGTCCCAGTTTCCATTCATAGTCGAGCGTGGCCACATATAGTTTTCGGATGCAATCAATATGGTTAGAGCTTTTGGCAATGGTAACCATTTTCAATCCAATTCTTGTAAATCCACATCCAACAAGATCTGGCAGGATTTGGCATTGTGATGGTAAAGATTTCCCTTACAGTGCAGAGATAAAGGAGAGTAGACTGGAGAGGGTATAACTTTCTTTTTTATTAGACAAAACTAAACAAAACAAAATTGTATCAACACTTCACAAAAACATCATTAACAAAATTCATCAACAGAACAGTTAACCCTTAAACAAAACTTTAAACATATGTGAAGGGAGAGTGAAAGAAAACTTGAAAAGTGTACCAGAAATGTTGACAAATTCAAGATTGAAGTGTTCTATTGGTTACAGATCCTTTTGTATCCAGCCAAAGTGCCATCGAAACCGTGATTGCTGTATCCTGATTCTCAGGTCTATCTGAATCGCCTCTAGCCCATGGAAACTGAGCCTTTAAGTTACAAATTAGTTAAGAAATAGATGAGAAAAAAACAGTTAGGTAGGACTAGGCACTAAATTTGATATGTTTATAATGAGCTGCAAAAGTTGGCAGAATAGCATGACTCCTGACAGAAAATTTGAATATTTTGTCTGTGGGTACTGAACCAGAACTGGTATCCCACTTGGACATAGTGGGATTCAATCTAAGTGCAATTCCCCAAGCTGATTAGTCTTGCCAAGTTGGGATTGTGTGTGCACATTTTTAGCTGCATTGCAAGAGAGATGCATGTCGTTTTGTCTAGATGCATATAGTTGCATGCAGGTGTAGTTCACCTGAATATTTTCTTGGACCGAAACGTTGAGTTTTACCCTTTCCTGATTTTTTTAGCTAATTGTTATCCTTATCCGCACTGTGCTTAGCCTTTTTGTTTCCTTCATTGTAGCTTTTGTCTAGACATTTAGACATTTTTAGCTTTGGTCTAGAGTTTTAGTTCACACACACACACTCACACACACACAGTTTTAGTTTATGCACAGACCATGCCACGTCTCACCTGTGCTTTTGCACCGATTTTCCGTGGCAAAAGTACAGCACTGTCTGCACAGCACTGTCGTGGCAAAAGCACTGTCCCTTCACGCTCTTTTTTTGCTCATTTTAGCAGTGTCTCTGGCAGTGTACTGCGTGGGTTTTAGCTTTTGATCCTGGTCTGGGGTTTTTCTTTTTCCTTTTATAGTTTCAAGTACTGACTACACTGCACACTTTTTAATGAGTTGTTTTCATTTTTTAGTCACCGCAAACAAGTTTGCGCCATTGAAATGTATTGGGCAAGCTACACTACGCAAAAGGAGAAAACGAAAAACGTCATTAAAAACGAAAAAATGTCCTCATGAAACGATAAAATGTAGTTGAAAAGCAAGAAAGTGAAAAACTATTTAGTTTGGTATTTGAGCCGTATTTCGTTTGTTCACTTTATGATTATTGTTTACGAGTGTGAGGAAGTTGCTATAGTCGTTACTGGAGCAGTTGGCGGCGTCGTGGGGTGGTTAATCAAATATTGAAGATATTTGGATAATTATTGTGTATGCCAGGAAGACCGCATTGTGACATTTGGCAATACACTTGCGTGGAATCAGTGGTGGATCCAGGACTTCATTTTGAGGTGGGGGGGGGGCTAGTTGACTCGACCACCACCCACCAACGCCTCAGGTCAGTCTCCGCCTATGCACTCTCTGTATATGCCAGTCTAGCTAATAAAACCAATCTTGGAATGACGGAATGATGTAATGCGTTACAGACGAACACATATAGCCTCTCCAGCTGAAGTGCCCTAAAACTCAAATTATCATCAGTCTCCGCCTATGCATTAGCTATTGGCACTTAAACATGGGGGGGGACTTGAGGCCTTAGCCCTCTGCCTCGTATCCACCACTGCACGGAAGCTATCTATGAGTGATCAGTAGATATTGCATTCAGATGGTATCTTTTGAATGCGGATGTTTGCAGTGTGAAAAAATCGCAGGTGCCTGAACTTTTGCATTCTGGTTGACGTAGGCGGATCCAGGGAGGGTTGGTCCAGGGCCTCAGGTGGATGCAGGGAGTTTGTCCAATGTCCTTCAGATTTTTGTCAAGTATATTTCGAATTTGATGATTGGATGTTGGTTTAAGACTAAGTTTGCTTCCCTTTCTTGTCGAGTTTCTTGCCGCTTCGAGAAAAAGCGAAATTATCGCCATACTACATAGAACAATTCCCGTGTCATCTTTATGAAAAACATATTGAAAGCTTTTTTGAGGCATCTAAAAATCATGTTTTCCCCGCAAACGTGGAAATCCAAAAAAGTACCGCGTGTAAATAATGTAGATTATCACTATCTACGCAGTTTTACGTAGACACGGTAAATTGAGGACAGGTATTGGTCCTAAAATTTCCAGAGTTCATCCGTGCGTTTATTATATTTAAGAAAGTAGTTCGGTCAGAGATGCCTTTTTATCCATTGGTATTTAAACAGTGACAATTTCAGAAATTCCCCCTTTCCCTGGTGACGCTTTACATAGGCAGATCTAGGATTGCCGATCGGGGGGGGCACCTTCCCGAGGGGGGGCGCCGTCCGGTCCGGGGTCGCCACTTTTGACGGGCAAAACCTATCAGATGGGAGCAAAATCCTATCGGTGGGTGCCGATTTTCGCATCCTGGGGGAGGGGTGAAGGGGTGGGAAGCGACATTTCAGGGGGCGCCGTGATCATTTCAGGGGGTGCCGAGGGTTGATCATGGGGGAGAAAACGTGCCCTCCTTGCCCGCCCCCGGATCCGCCTATGACGTTGTATTATCATTGTTATATTAGTCGGTGTTGTTTGAAACGGTTTCGCTAACAGCCAAAATATTGTCCAGGTGCCCCAAATGATACAACAAATCAGCAGGGTTGGGCAAGGGGTGCAAGGGGGGTACACGTCCCCCCCGATCGACCCTCGGCGCCCCCTGAAAGGTCGATGGCGCCCCCTGAAATGTCGCTTCCCACCCCCCCCAGGATGCGAAAGTCGGCGCCCACCGATAGGATTTGGCGCCCAACTGATAGCTTTTCCCGGTCATAAGTGGCGCCCCCCTGGTCCGGATGGCGCCCCCCGGGAAGGTGCCCCCCCATCGGCAATCCTGGATCCGCCTATGATTATTAGATGACTATTGACATTCCCTGCTTTGCCCCGTTGGTATTACATATTGTCCGCTTCTCCCAATTTGGCAAGTGGGTAACAAAGTGGCAGCTCTATCTTTGGTCATGTAGTGAAACATCTGAATGCTCACGAAGAGTTCTAAGCACTCTCTTGATTGAGTAAAAAAAGCAACCATATCACTCGCAGTGCTCCACCCCAGTGGTTAAAAGCGGAAGCCGAGACTGGGATTCGAACTCACCATCGTCTGATTTATAGACCATCGCTCTAACCGCTGCGCTACGCGACCGCCGGCGTACGGGGTGTACGCCGGGAAATTTGCGGCTTACATTTGCATGGTTCTCGGAAATCGATTTTTTAGGCATTTCTGTACATCTGACGTAAAAATACCAAATTGAAAGTGGAAAGGGCAGGGAATAGGCCTTCCAATGACGACGTTATATTTCTTCTAACAGCCATAGGCTGTGGTTAGCACGTGGTTGAAAATGAGCAATTTAACATGTAAGCCCTATGGAGCAGTCGCATTTGTACGCCGTAACAGTATATTGCTGCCAACTAACTTTGGAGGGGGCTGGGGAGGATATTATCCGTATATGTAACCCGGTGTCCTAACCAAACGGTCGCCGACGGTCGCCAACCGTCGGCGACCGTCGGCGTCAGTTGCAGGGCGGTAATTTTGGAGGTTTGGCCGGCAGAGGATAGGTTCAGCTTTGGTAGCAATCTGGTAGCTCAAGCTGCGACGAACTATTGTTTACCAACAATCAAAACTTTGCTGGCATCAAGAACTATTAAAAGAACGATTTAAGAGAAAAAGGGAATCATGTCCAGTTTCCATAGATTTTTCAGCATGAATTCCAATTTGAATTGACCCCGGTCACGCTCACCAGAGGCGCTAGTGCTCCCTCCAAGATGGCCGCGAAAGAGGGACTCCGAAAGGTAAACAACGTTAGTGGGGCCTGGGAATACCATGGTAAGCGGTGAATTATACGTGTTTTATGTTTGGTATGTGCCATCAGCTTATAACCAGGCACTACGGAAGGCAGAGAAGAATCCAAATTCGAAGAGTTTTTGGTCCCAAGGAGCAAAGCTTGCAGTCAGCATCAGGTTGAAGTTTGCTGCCCCCCCCCACTTCTTTGCCGGTGGTGACGCTTGTGTTTGGAAACGCATTTTCCATCGTACATTCAAACTGGAATTTCAGACAGCTTGAAACAAATAAAAGGCGTATATCTACCGAATTATTTCAAGATGTCAGTTTTCCGGGCTAAAAAGGAATGCAGCCACATGTGGCTGCATTCCTGCAGGCGGATCCAGGGGGACGGCAAAGTGGGCACATGCCCCATAGGCAGATCCAAGGGGCAAATGGAGTATGTGCCCCCACCATCGACCCTCGGCGCCCCCTGAAATGGCCACGCCCCTGAAAGTTCGCTTCCCACCACCACCCCCCTCCCAGGATACAAAAGTCGGCTCCCACCGATAAGGTTTTGCTCCCATCCGATAGGGTTTCCCGGTCAAGAATGGTGCGCCGCCCCCGGGAAGGTGTCCCCTGATCGGCAATCCTGGATCCGCCTATGATGACGGCCCAAGGATTAAGGCTTACTCCTGCTAGAAGCAGGCTCAAGGGAGTGGAAGGAGGCATAAGTGGAACTGGAGATTGCCTCACAGCCAGTCTGCAAAGTATGGCAGCATGCCAGACGAGTCGCACCAGCCATCTAAAATTCTCGCACCACCAGCCTCCAAAAATTTGCACCAATCTGCCACATACCAGGGAAAAAATGCACCCATTCCTACCCCTACAATGCAATGCTACCTCAATTATTAGTCAGTTAAGGACTCTTTATAAGGCACCTCCCGTGTCTTAATGGCTATTCAGCCATTATTTGTTTAGTTTAAGTGTCACTAACCTCGCAAATTCGCACCAGGTTGATAAAGTTCGCACCACTCGGTCCTGTCTCCAAGGGAACTCGCACGGACGAGATCTCGTCGAAAATGCCATACTTTGCACACTGGCCTCACAGCAGCGTACCAGGTGGATGTGAATGGAAGGCAGATGGCTTAAAATGTCTGCAACAGACAGCAGCATTTGAGCCTATCTTCTTCACAATTCTCAGTTTCGACTTCCACTGCTTGGACAGCACCTTATCCTGAGGAAATTTGTGAAAGCTGAGACTTGGACACTTTCTTCGGAAGGATACACACTGAGGAACGCAGCAGTTCTGATTGGATGTAATGGTTATCCGTCTCACCTCCATTTTCCTTGAACTTTCCAAGATTATAACAAACAAGAAAATAACGCGAGTCTTCAATATTCACGTCCACCCGACATGAACTACACTTTTTCACAGCAACGAGTTCACCACGACTGAAAATAAACTTTCAAAATCTATATCGCGTTCAACAATGCGCCGGATATGAAGCAGCCTCGCCAGACGTCAGTCCCTCTACTGGCGTTTTCAAAAAAATCCGCCAGGTGCCAACACTTTCGATGACCGAGGCCAATTATTGTTCTTAAACGTGCATTATATTCAATGACTAAAAACAACAGCAAATATCACGGATATCGGTTTTGACGCAGACCGTCGTCGTCAAAAGTTGGACATTGTTCAACTTTTGCTGCGACGCGTTGCAACGCCGTGCGACGCGTTGCGTCAGTGCGTTTTGTGTCCTGACCGAGAATCCCGGTCGTTGCGGCAGAACGACGGCGTGCAACGCCTTGCGACGCGTTGCGTCTTGGTTAGGACACCCAGTAAGGGTGAGCATGTTGAAGTACCAGACCGGCCATTGACTTCTGCTGGGGATGAGGGATGGAGGAGAGGTAGAAACAGGTGGAAGACAGTTAAATCAAAGAAAAACCAGCATCGCAGGCGCAGTGCTCTCCCTCTATCAAGGGCTGCTCTGCTGCAGCACCAGAGCGTCGAGGATGTACCTGGCTTGATGGGGGGTCAAACGGGAGATGTCCAGATGGCACACTCCTACAGTTCAACTGAGAGGCCGGGTGCATTCAAAACCAGAAGAGCATTCAAATGGAGTTACTGTTGGCAGAAATAATCAGGGGGGCACTGACAACTTCTTTGCCTCCAGTGCTTCAAGTAGCGTGGAGAGTTGCGATGCAACTCTCATGAGCACTCGGACGCCTGCCCCTCCTCAGGAGCCTGATGTTAACACAGTCCCAAAAACTGTTGTGGACTAAAATTCCTGGAACTACCCTGCCTCATGTATTGCTCATTCATTGAAAGAGTAATTGTCTTAGGTGCTGTAAATTTGCATTACTCCTTATCAGCTGCTGGACTGGCCAGTCCCCCAGACTGTCTCTTGGTTCCTACAAGGCTATTGCCCTTGTGTATCTGAACATAGTTAGGTTTTGCCCTGACATTCTAGTATCTATCTTTTTCTATGTCAAATCTTTCAACAGCCCAACTCAGAATCTCAACTGATCATTACTCCCAGTTCTGTCTAGACTTGTCCCATTCGGATAATGATAATGATACTCTCCTCGATGAATTCAAACTCATAGCAAACCAATGCCGCTACAATGATGTAAAATCTCTGTCCCTAAACAGATCAAATCTATCATTGTTACATGTCAACATCAGGTCTCTGCGCAAAAATTTTGATAAGCTTATCTCCTTACTAAATTCTGTCAATGCAAAGTTTGATGTAATATGTGTCTCGGAAACATGGCTTGATGACGATCCCAACAACTCTTGTTATCTCCCAGGGTACAGTCTCTTTAATCAGTGCCCCCAAGATTTCTCCAGGGGTAAGGGTGCAGCGGTTTATCTTCATGAAAACCTCTAATACATTTCCCGCCAAGATCTATCCACCAAACCAGTTGAATTTCAATCAGCTTTTGTTGAGATTAGCTCAACCTCATCTCCTAATCTCATCATTGGAAGTGTCTATAGATCTCCCTCGTTTGACCATGCCTCTTTTTTTAAAAAATCTAGATGAAATCATCCATAAGATATCTACTTCAAATAAAAGATGTATCATTGCAGGTGATTTCAATATTGACTTATTACAACAAAGTAATTCACTAATAGCTGATAATTTTCTTACATTGCTATCTCTGGGTGGCTTTATTCCCTCAATCACACTCCCCACTAGAATAACTTCTTCAGCTAGCCTGATTGATAACTTCTACATCAATTTTCCTCAATCATTAATTAGGTCTGGCATTCTCATTGATGACATTAGTGATCATCTTCCAATATTTCTTAGTATTGATCAAAACAATTCTTGTCCTCTGATTCAAAAAAAATTCTACACTTTGATTTCTCCTTAGTTGAAACACTAGCTATCAGTGTCCCAAAAGCTGGGGTGCTGGGTGCAGAACGACACCCAGTCAAGCAGAATTTTCCACTCTTATATATTTTTGCTCAATTTCCCCTCACTTCCAACAATACTTACCACTATTTAATTTTACTCAGCAATACTTATTACAAAGGCCAGTTCCATTACCTCCTCTACCAACCTCCACTGGAAAAAGAGAGCAGCAGAATCGACTAAGAGATCGCCAAATTAACTCGGCTCTTATGCGCTTCTCTTGCTTTTCTGCAAGAAAATCTGGCGATTTCTATTTTTCTAGCCAATTATACCTGGCATCCTTATATCCACCGATTTCAGTGGAACAACTGAATCGAAATTCTGGCGCGGGCAAGACGCTCAGTTCCCCCTGCCCCACCGGAGAAAGTTCCAATGGGTGAACACCGCCACTAAATTCCAACACTCACAAAATTGGTGAGTGGAAAATTAGACACCCTATTCTTGTGTTGCTAAAAAAATGAGCTGACCGCTTTGAAAGATACATTTCTGGAAAGCAGTTTATCTGTGCACATGACTTCTAGGCTTACGTCCTTGGAAAGTTGTTTTTGTATTTCTCTGGTACCAAGAATAGTGAAAAACGATTTTTGGTCATCTTGTTGTTAAAGGGAGATACGCGAAAAAATTATTATTGTGGTTTCTTGCTATTTGAAAAATCCTGATAACGAAACTATCAATTATTTTTGCATCTTCGACAAAATTATGGGAGGCCACTTACTTATTAACGAAATAGGTTAACAGTTTCGATGAAACGCCCATCACTTACCCATGCCCATACCCATCACTGACTTTCGAAAACTATTTAAAGTTGAAAAGTAATGTTTTTTTATAATACGAATGTCTGTTCTCCTGTATTTGTATTTGAATTAATTTTAAAAAGCTTTTAAAAACTACAAAATGAATTAGTTTGCCCTAGAAACGGAAAAAACATAATTTACTCAAGTCTTCAGCGGTTTCGTACCTCGGATCTTGAGTCATTTTCTGCTTCGGCCCCAGGTTGACAAAACTTTTGCGTCAGATAGGTCACGTGACCCCGGTTTGAGAATTCCTAGACTTCTGATTGGTTAATTGTGATTTCTTTTAAGCCCTATATTTATGTTCCAAAAGAGTTTTGGACTGTTGTTTTTCTAAAGTAGTTTTTTCTGTAGTAGTCCAAAGTTCTACATCACTGTTTAGGATAGATATGACCTAATTCTTAGAGAAATTGATAGCCTTAGCCGTGTGTACGTCATATACACCGATATGAGGTGTACCGGTAAAGTCGTCTAGAAATGTTGACTTTGAGAGCAATTTTAAGGCATTTGCAGGCCGAATTCGCAAAAATGAGAATAGGACTTCTGAAACAACTTTTTGTAACCTTTTGATATAGCCAATAAAAATTTTTCGCGTATCTCCCTTTAAGAGCAATTATCTTGAAATTTGTATGCTAAGTAGCATATTTTTTGACATTGTATGGTAGAAAATTGACAATTTATTTCGAAGAAAATAATTTTTATCCATATCAGCCCTTCATTGCTGCGTCCACGCCCTGTGACACCCAAATCCACTCACGACACCCTACGACACCCTAGGCATAAATACGCTGATATTTAAGTTGAACTGAAAGTGTCCGGTACTTGAATACATTGAAACTCTATATTTTCATTAAATGATTTTTTTGGGCAACAAGAATGCATCCAGTCACCCTTCAAACATCGGCACTTTTTTGTATGGCTGGTCTACGGCATGGACTTGCCAAATCGCCGTCTTTACATCTAGTAAATAAAAGCGGCATCTTTAGGCTCTTTGAAAGGCTGGTTTCGTATTCGTTATTGACAAAACATTGTTAGTCTTCCTCTTGGTGTGCTTTTAGTTGTATAATTTTCTAGTCTATAAGGATTTAGAAAATTAATTTAGAGCAATTTTTGAAATGCAAATTATGTTGCTCATGCGACCGGCAAGCGGAAAGCGATCAGAAATTTAAATTAGTAGTCGCTCTGACGTTGTCGCAACCCGCCGCGCCTTTTTTATTTATTGGCCTTCCTACGATCAGCCCAGGGCTGGGGCCGCGTTTCCATCGCCGGCAACCAGCGCACCCCGACCACATGTCCGGAATACGGAGGGGACACGACAACAAAACTAGTGCATCCAGGACATGTGGACGGCGCAGCCCGCTGAGCGACCGGCGATGCAAACGCGGCCCACACGAATTCAGAGACGCAGAGCTGGGAGAGGTCAATTTCGCAATCTCTTCCTTAGCGCTGCGAGTCTGAATGTTAACTTTAAGGGCGAAGGGTCCGAAAGAAATTCGCCCGCAAAGCTGGCGGCCAAAAGCCAGCGGCCACTGTTTTAGAAAAAATAAAGCCACGCTGGAAGGGAAAACCTCAAAGATGTACGCTCAGGGACTCCAAGTTACATGGTTGAGATGAAAAACCCTTCTTAAATGAAAAAAACAATATTTTCGCGGTGATAATCTAAGGGAATGCACCGCTGTCACCTTTGATTTGGTGTAGAAAGGCGCTTTTAGTGAGGGAGATAACATAAAGCATACGATGGCAAGACGCTGTTTCGGAGGTATTCATAACCAGGATTATCTTTAATAATCCTAACGAGAAGTAAATGGCGGTGGTGCCCATACTGTTTCATCGGTCCACGTTTATGTGCCCGTGTTTCATCAGAGTTTATGGGCCCATGTTGATTCACATATGAAGTTCAGAACCAGTTCGATGAGGTCTGGACGGTCGTTTCCGAGCAGATTTTGGAGACTAGGGGTCAGATTATTCGCCGCCAGGCAGTTGGCGATGCGTATCCTTCGTGGAGCTTCGGTGGGGCATTCGAGCAGCATATGTTTAACTGAGAGCCTTGCGCCACATCCTTCACAGTTCGGGGAGGGTCATTGTCGAAGAGATAGCTGTGGGTTAATCGAGTGTGTCCACAGCGTAAGCGAGAAAGGAGTACTTCCTTTTGCCTGGTGTTTTGGTTGCTTGTGCACCAGGGAGAGAGTTTGGGTTTGATTTCATACATGTGATCAGAGTGTATGTTTTCTCATTTTAATTGAAGATAAGATGTAAAACGTTCTCTCAATGCACTAAAAACATCCGAAAGAGGTAAGTGGATACTTGTCATCCTTGGCAAAAGAGAGGCCTGTTTCGCCGCTGTATCGGCCTCTTCATTACCGGGAATGGAACAGTGACCCGGGATCCATAGGAAGATGATGTTTTGGCTACGAGGAAGGGTATAGAAAATCCGAAGTATATCGTGGACGAGTGGATGATCCATGGTCTCTGGGCACCGTAGGGCCCCAAGGGCCGATCGCGAGTCTGTGCATACTATCGAAAGAGGAGTACGTGATTCTCGGATGAGAATCATAGCCCTTTGATAGCATACAGCTCTGCAGTAAAAACGGAGGCAATGTTTGGTAGTCGGTAAGTCAATTTCAAATTTAACCAGACAACCGCAGATCCAACTTGCTGGTTCCGGAAAGATCCGTCCGTGTAGATAAATGTATAGTCCGAATGAGCAAATTGGTATGCGTGGAAATCAGACAGTATTTCAGTCGGATTTATTTGCGACTTTCGTTCAGTAAAAGGTATTGGATATCTGGCCAACGGTGAAGCCAGTAGGCAAGAGGAGGTGGCTTGGGAGCGGTGTGCACCAGGGGCATATTGATCTCAGTCTGAGCGTTCTGCACTACAGTGGCAATAGAGCGTATAGTTTTCTGAGGCCGGCGTGCGTTATAAACATAATGAGGCGTCACGCAGGACGAAGCAGGATGGTCCGGGCTGCTCATAACCTGGTAATAATATCGGAGGACTAAGATGAGTTGACGGCTTTCTAGAGAAGGCAGGCTAGCGTCGGCCTGAAGAGCAGTCACAGAGGTAGTCCGAAATGCCCCCGTAATTATCCTGAGACACATGGATTGTATTGATTCTATACGATGTCGACTTGTTGGGGAAACTATACATATTACAAGGGCACTATAGTCGAGAACAGATCGGACAAGGCTGCTGTAAAGGAGGGTGAGCGATTTACGGTCCGCACCCCAGGTACAACCTGAAACACATTTCAGTATGTTAATTCTTTGTAGGCAGCGTACTCGCAGCTGTTCGATGTGGTTGCGGAAAGTGAGACGGGTGTCAAGTATAATACCTAGATACTTGAACGTTTGAACTCGCGGGATGGGTTGATTTCGAATTTTTAGTTGGAGATCGTCCGCCGCTCTGCCTCTTTTAAATACCATGGTGGCTGATATCGCAGGGGAAAGAGAGAATCCCCACTTGTCACACCAACGCGATATAAGTCTCAGTGCGGCCTGCATTATTTCTCCGGATTTCCTACAGGTTTCGCGGGTAGTCCAGATGGCAAGATCGTCAGCAAACATGGAACAATGGACGCTCGGATAATTTCTCCGTACGTCGTCGAATATGTCGTTTACGGCCAGTAAGAAAAGGTTGGGAGATAGCACACTCCCCTGTGGTATACCATGCTCAAGTGTGTGTGGATCCGAATATGTTGTCTTGCATTTTACCTGGAACGTTCTGACTTGCAGAAAGTTTATAATAAACTGGGCCATGTGGCCCCGAATGCCAATTTTATGGAGCTTTATCAGCGCAGTTCCTCTGTGAACCTTATTAAACGCGGATGATAAATCTAAGAATGTGGCGACAGTAGGATGTCCGTGAACGAAGCCTTTTTGGACAGACGATACGAGTCTGATAATGTTGCAGTTGGTGTTTAAGTTTTTACGAAATCCACTTTGAAAAGGTGACAACAGTTTGTTAGATTCCAAAAAGAAGGTTAGCCTGGCGTTTACCATTCTTTCCATTATTTTGCAGGAACAATTCGTAAGCGAAATTGGGCGATAAGCAGTTGCCAAAAGTTTATCTTTACCTTGTTTTACTATCGGGATAACTATGCTTTGAAGCCAACCAGGAGGGAAGGTATCAGTTTCCCATAAGTTGTTTATTGAGGATAACAATCGTGTACGATTGTGATTTGAAAGATTTGAGTAAAAAGAGTAATTTATTCCATCCGGACCGGGAGATGATTTATTACCCCTGGTTATCGATACTTCGAGCTCCTTTAGGGTGAAAGGAACGTTGTAATATTCAGTTTCTGGTGATGAAAAGTCTAAGAGATTAGATGATGCCACAAGATTCTGGTGAATATTTGACGGATATATTTCTGTTGACGATACAGACGCAAAGTGTCTAGCAAATGTATTTGTGACCTCATGCGGGTCGGATATTATTCCATTAGTGGTCATCAATTGTGGAAAATGTGCACTGCAAGCTCGACGGGATCCGAATGAGCGAACCGTCTGCCATATGTCTTTTATCGGGGTAAAACGATTGACTTTTGAGCCGACGTATGTTCTCCATGATTTTACCTTTTCCTCCCAGAAAATTTGTGATGCAAAAACGCAGCTATCTGAATATTCTTGTGCGAGTAAATCGTCCATTACATTTTTTTTGAAAAGCACGAAGGGCCCTTCTCCTCATGGCCTTCGCCCATTGGCATCGCGAGTTCCACCATGGCGCGTGAGTGGCTAGCATTTGGGGGTTTGGATTTGATTTTGAGCGTGGGATGGTATCCAATGCAGTGTCATAAATAGCGGAGAGGAATGTGGTCATATCTGGTGGAGCGTCGTGAAGCTTAGAAGCTAAATTGTCGTTGAATTTCGTCCAGTCTGCTAATTCTGTTTTCCATTTCTGTATAGTGGGTACGGATGGAAGGCAGGTTAGTGATGGGATGCAAATAGAAATAGGAAAGTGGTCAGAGAAGAGCGGATCAGAAGAGATAGACCATTGGAAATGTTATGCAAGGTGGGCCGAGACCAGCGTGAGGTCAATCGCAGAGAGAGATCTGTGGCTTCGACTTTGAAAGGTTGGGGAACAGTCATTAAGGAAGCAGAGTGAGTTTGATTCTAGAAAATTTTCTATTATATGACCCAGCGTAGATACTGATTGGCTACCCTACATAGTGTGGTGGGCGTTGAAATCACCTAGCAACATAACTGGGGAGGGGGATAGTTGGGTGACTAGATTGTTCAGATTGGTCAGAGTTACTTGAGAATCATGTGGGGGGAGGTAGATAGAAACAGCAATGAAGTTCAGACGACCTATTTTTAGATGAGCTGCAACAGCATTTAGAGGAGTTTGTAGGTTTATTCTGCGTTGAGGGAGAAGATTTGAAACATATAAGGCAGCCCCTCCTTTTCTGGAGTCTGAGTGTA
Organism: Lepas anatifera; assembly: GCA_034440635.1. Lineage (NCBI taxonomy): Eukaryota > Metazoa > Arthropoda > Thecostraca > Lepadidae > Lepas > Lepas anatifera. Next base: position 1,228,186 of record JAOTON010000940.1, on the reverse strand, counting down.
TGTTATTTTGGTACATTGTATATCCTTTAATTGAGAAGTTGTACACATCAGCGTCTCTCAGGCGAGTCTCCTGGATAGCTGCCACCAGGGGACTTTCATGAAGCATCACATTTTTGAATTCTGCGCAGTGTGAGATAAGGCCACCAACATTCCACTGAAGTATTTCCATATTACTCGTTTTGTGTGTGTGTTTTCCTCTATAAAGCATCGCCTCGGAGCGGTGGGTCGCTTAGTATTTCGGAGCGTCCGGCGCCGTGTGCAGTGTGGGCTCGAGGCAGGGGTGATGTCGGAGTTAGAGTCACAGGACAGGTAGGCTGGAGGTGGGCTGTGGGCTGGAGAGGGGTTTGGATTCAGAGGGCTAAGATCCGCGTCGGCGGGTGCTGAGGGATCGGCGAGACCCCCAAGGTCAGGATTGTTGCTCACAGTGAGCTGGGTTTGGGAGGAAGGACAGGCGTGTTGGGAGGCGCCCACCTGCGATTCAGCTGAACTGACGTCAGCACAGGTTCCCACTGATGGTGGAGAGTCGGCGACGGCAACGGGATGGATGGGCTCCGCAGTAAGTTCGCCCTCAGATCGGGTGGTGGCGCGACAATCAGAGCCCGCTTGCTGATCATTAAGGCTGACGTCTGATCGGACGTCAGGGTAGGACCGTGGTGATGTCGAAATGCGATCCTGTGGAGCCTGGAGGTCACCAGAGGGCAGTGGAACCGACCTGTTAGCATTGGCATGAGGTTCCTTCCTGTGCGGGGGCTGGTGGTGCGAGGGGGAACCTCGGCACAGGGGTCACCAGCATGAGGACCTGCCGGGTACCGGGGCCCTGCAGCCACGTAGTGGTCCGAGGCCGGATGCACGCGCGGAGAGGGCGCTGACCCACCGGGTAGGCCTCCGATCTTTTGCTTATGACGGGGAGCCTTTGCTTTCTCTGCATAAGATCTGGGGGGCGTCGCAGGTGGGAGTCGAGGCCACTGATCGTATAATCTTATCCCCGGTGCTCTTCCCTTGGCTGCTTCGACAGCCTCTATCCATGCAGGGCATACGTCTGAGCCCACGGGGTGAGGTCCCGAGCAGGAGGCGCATCGGTATGGACCCTCGCAGTCACCGCCACCATGTTCCTCAGAACACACCCTGCATCTAACTTTACGACCTTTACACTGGCGGCTGAGGTGACCATATTTGAAGCACTTCAGGCACAGTTTGGGCTTTTCAACCCACGGTCGTACCGGGAATCGTGCATATCCCGCAATGAGGTGGGAGGGAACCTCAGTTCCCCAGAAGTGGAACTTCAGCAGGGCGTTTGGTCGCCCGTTCCGATTTGGGAAGCGAGTAATTTTGGCCACTCCTTGTCCCTGGCTTTCCTTCGTGATGGTTTCAAGGTCATCATGCAGAAGTTCTGGAGCATAAATCGTGCCTGCGGCCATATTTAGCCGAGTGGGTAGTTCCACGGTCACTCTCTTCCCCAGGAACATTTCTACATCTAGCATCCTTTCAGTCTGGAGAGTCATGGCGGTTTTGACTAGGAGAGACCCACTCCTAATGGCCCTGGCTTCAAGCAATGGCTGAGCCAGTATGGAGATGAGCTCATCTCGAACTTTGTATGGGCTCACTTTTTGAAATGGGGTCTCATCAACACATCTAATGAGCAAGAAGGCAGGGCCCTCTGGCGCGAGGTATCTGAAGCCCATGTCGTTTTCCACCATACTTTTGGCTGGCGCTTAACGACCAGCCAGACCCTGAACTGACCTTTTGTGTGTAGATTTCTGGGCCGAGTGGGAAGAAAGTAAAACAAGGATGATGTCACACTTAACGATTAAGTCACACTTCTAGGTTCAGTGCCCATGCCAACACAGAGTTTATGTCTTGATATCCTCTTATTAGATAGCAGATTTTTGGGATTGAAATCCAGGTCAAAGCAAAAGGCGGAAAAGCATATCAAAACAAGTTGCGATCGGGAGACTGACTCTGTGAATGCACTGACAGAAATAGTAACTGTTAAGATGCTTCTCAGTTTTGATGTGAATTTCACTACACAAACTCTGAGGAGTTTAAGAACTATAGCTCCTTAATAGCTAGTAATGCTGTGTATCAGCTGCCTAAATCCTAATGCACATAGCTCACACAAGCAATCTTTTTTTCTTTTTTAACATTACATATATTTCCTGTCTCATGACCCTGGGCTGTTTCAGTGAATAGTTGACCAACTGTGAAAAGCCAGACAACAGACCAAGGGAGCCAAGGTGCAAGGAGACTCCCCCTCACCACTCCTCAATAACGTTTTCCCTCCTAGTTCTATGGATTTATTCAGGCCTCACACCCTGAAATATCTACCTAACCTAATTGCAGCACACTGGGCAGAGCACTACATGCACTATGCACATTGAATTGTTACCTTAGCACCTGCTACATTTCACCCAGTGGAAAACCTATGAAAAGGAGCCAGGGATAACACACAGAGAAAGTAACATTAAAATGCTGGGTCTGGACGAGAAAGGAGATATGGAAAGGAGGTGACCTACCAGGATTGATGTAGGTTCTGTAGTCGTGGAGTTGCCTTCCTGTCTGAAAAAAACTGTTTTAGGGAAATTAGCACAAACCAGGACAACTAGAAGAAACACATCACTTCTCCACTTGGTGGCAACTTAACAACGGCAGTTGGCACAAGCTAACTCAGATTAGAGCAGGTTTTTTTCACTGAGGTTATTACTAGCTAGAAATGGTTAATAGCTTACTCGAAACAATACAGAGAAACAAATTTTTTAACAGTAGCAAGAATCAACTTGTGCCACTACTGCTTTTACTACAAGTGGAGAAGGAATCTGGCAAAGGACAATGGAAAAAGAGGCGCAACAGCTATCTCAGAAGGGACACAATGTGAGCAATGAGGAAATTTGATACTAAGTATTAAATTACATGAAGACAGTTCAAGAGAAGTATCACCGAAGCAAGGCCGAAAACTACTGAAAAAACACTTATGGTGTACTGAATGTCAAGTTCAAGTTTGGCCGGTAGCCTGTCTGAGACCAAACCGATGCACGGTGTGGAGACAGCGAGATGGTCCTGGTCCTCACTGGCTACCACACTGGATTTTGGAAGAAGAGGAATGGAGAAAAGGCAACACTACTATCCAAAGTGATGCAAGAAATCGCGCAAAAACACTAAACACCACCGGGACATGCTACTACACTGCCGACTCCAACTGCCAAAACTCAAAATCTGAACCATTGCACAAACTGCTTAAAGCTTTTAAGTGTGACAATAGACTACTACCTTTTTTACAAATTTGTATCTTTTGGTGGAGTTTCGTTTACTAGAAACTGTTTTATTAGACTTTTTGTTAACCAGAAGTAGGGTCGGTTACTGCCAGAACTAGGTGCCAAAACTCAACTCACGAAAGCATGTTACAATCGCTCAAAAAAGCTTTGTGCCGAGCTAAAAATAGCAATTCTTAAAATTTGTACCTTTTCACGATGTTCCTTTCCAGGACAACTGTAAAATCATAGATTAAAAACCTTACTACTTTTATTACAGCGGAATACTTTCAGCTGCTCTTGGTCTTCATGCCCGGAACCGAAAGCTGCATACCAGATCAGAAATAACCCAACATTCTTCCCAATATCCCAAGATATCAATAATTCCCCATACCAGGAGCAGGGGCGTACTTAAAACGTTGTGAACACAAGAAAGAACGACAGCGCATAGGTGGACTCAGGATTTCCGACGGGGGGCGCCATCCGGAACAGGGGGCCCCACTTTTGACCTGTAAAACCTATCAGGTGAGCAGAAAATCTTATTGGTGGGTGCTGATTTTCGCAACCGGAGCGGGGATGGGAAGCGACATTTCAGGGGGCGACATAGACCTTGCATGGGGGTGCCAAGGGCTGATCGGGGGTAGGGCGCGAGACCTCTGTCCCCTGGATTCGCCTATGCGACAGAGGCGTGCTAAGACTGCTGGAAAGGGGTGCAGTTGGAAAAGGCGTTCAAAAGAGACTGCTGGCAACGAGATGTATTCTACAGAGGCGTACTCAGAAGGTTAGGAAAAGGGTACAGTTGGCAAAGGCGTGTCCAGGAGACTGCTAGTAGGAGCATGTAATGTGGACAGGCATGCTCAGAGTGCTAAAAAAATATATAGTACAAAAGCGATCTCAAAGTTTTGGAAAAGAGTGCATTGTACAGAGGTGGTCTCGGACTGTTAGGAAGGGGCTGCAAGTGGAAAAGGCGTCTCCCGAAGACTGCTGGTAGGGGATGATTTATTCAGAGGCGTGTTCAGAATGCTGGGAAGAGGTGCAATTGGCAAGGGCGTGTCCAGATCAGTGGCGTAGCCAGAGGAGTCGTTGGGGACCACGGACCCCCTTTGGCAGATCTTGTGCAACTGGAAAACACGAGCATTGAACTGGAGGGCCCCTGAGCTTGGTCACACGGGACCCCGAACTTAGTCTCAAAGGGCCTCCGGGCTTGATATCAGGGGCCCCGGAGCTTAATGTCAGATTGCCCTCCAAACTCGATCTCGGGGACCCTGAGCCTGGTCTCTGTGGCCCTTGGCTGGTCTCGGGGAGTTCCCCGAGCCTGGTTTCAGGGGTACTCCGGTATCGAGGGCTCCGAAGTATCGAACATTGATCTTGGGGCCAACTGAGCTTGGTCTCAGGGGGCCCCGAGTTGTTCTCAGGTGCCCCCGAGGTTTGTTTCAGGAAGCTTCCGAGCTTGGTCTCAGAGGAACCCCTAAACTTAGTCTCAGAGGACCGCCAAGCTTAATGTCGGTGGCCTGAGCTTGGTCTCAGTGGGCTCCATGAGCGTGGTCTCAGGGGCACCTCGATCATCGGTATCAAGGGCTCCGGATTATCAAACATTGATATCGGAGGCACCTGAGCGTGGTCTCAGGGGCCCTGAGTGGGTCTCAGGAGCCTGAACATGGTCCCAGGGGCCCCAATTGGGCCCCTGGGATCTTAGTCTTAAGATGTTAAGAAGGTCCGTGAGACCAATCTTAATATTGGTCCCACGGGCCTTTTGATCTTGGTCTCACGGTCTTTCGGTTTTGGTCTCAGGGAGCCCCCGAGCTTGGTCTCAGGGCCCCCAAGCTTGGTGTCAGGGGACCCCGAACTTAGTTGCAGGGGACCCCCGAGCTTGGTCTCAGAGGATCCCCAAAATTAGTCTCAGAGGACCCCCAAGCTTGGTCCTATTTCATTTATTTATTTGCTCAATCATCCACGGGACACCCCATTTAAGGATTAGTGGCCTGAGCTTGGTCTCAGCGGGCTCCACGAGCTTGGTCTCAGGGGACCCCCGAGCTTTGTTTCAGGAAACCCCCGAACTTGGTCCCAGGGGACCCCCGAGCTTGGTTTCAGTGGCCCGAACTTGGCCTCAGGGGCTCCCCGAGCTTAGTGTCAGGGGTCCCTCGATCATCGCTATCGAGGGCTTCGGATTATCGAACATTGATCTTGGGGCCCCCTGATCTTGGTCTCAGAAGCCCCCCGAGCTTGGTCTCAGGGGCCCCCAGCCTGGTCTCAGGGGACCCCCGAGCTTGTCCTCCGGTGGTCTGAGCTTGGTCTCAGGGGGCTTCACAAGCTTGGTCTCAGGGGCCCTCGATCATCGATATCAAGGGCTCTGGATCATCGAACATTGATCTCCGGGGCCCTGAGCTTGGTCTCAGCGGGGCCCTGAGTTGGTCTCAGGGGCCCCGAGCTTGGTCTCAGGGGCCCCAAACTTGGTCCCACGGGCCTTTTGATCTTGGTCTCACGGCCTTTCGGTCTTGGTATCAGTGGTTCCCCGAGCTTGGTCTCAGGGCCCCCGAGCTTGGTCTCAGAGGACCCCCAAAACTTAGTCTCAGAGGACCGCCAAGCTTGGTGTCAGTGGCCTGAGCTTGGGCTCAGTGGGCTCCACGAGCGTAGTCTCAGGGGCACCTCGATCATCGGTATCAAGGGCTCCAGATTATCGAACATTGATATCGGGGGCCCCTGAGCGTGGTCTCAGGAGTCCTGAGTTGGTCTCAGGGGCCTGAACATGGTCCGGGCCCCAATTGAGGGCCCTGGGATCTTAGTCTTAAGATATTAAGAAGGTCCGTGGGACCAATGTTAAGCTTGGTCCCACGGGCCTTTTGTTCTTTGTCTCACGGTCTTTCAGTCTTGGTCTCAGGGAGCCCCCGTGCATGGTCTCAGGGCCCCCAAGCTTGGTGTCAGGGGACCCCGAACTTAGTTGCAGGGGACCCCCGAGCTTGGTCTCAGAGGATCCCCAAACTTAGTCCCAGAGGACCCCCAAGCTTGGTCTTAGTGGCCCGAGCTTGGTCTCAGTGGGCTCCACGAGTTTGGTCTCAGGGGCACCTCGATCATCAGTATCAAGGGCTCCGGATTATCGAGCATTGATCTCGGGGGCCCTAACCTTGGTCTCAGGGGGCCCTGAGTTGTTCTCAGAGGCCCCGGCTTGGTCTCAGGGCCCCAAACACTTGGTCCCATGGGCCTTTCGATATTGGTCTCAAGGACCTTTCGGTCTTGGTTTCAGGAGCAATTTGAGCTTGGTCTCAGGGGCCCACGAGCCTGGTCTCTGGGGACCCCGAGCTTGTCCTCAATGGCCTGGGCTTGGTCTCAAGGGGCTACACAAGCTTGGTCTCAGGGGCCCTCGATCATCGATATCAAGAGCTCCGGATTATCAAACATTGATATCGGGGCCCCCTGAGCCTGGTCTCAGGCGCCCCGAGTCAGTCTCAGGCGCCCGAGCTTGGTCTCAGGGGCCCTGAGTTGGTTTCAGGGGCCCGAGCTTGGTCTCAGGGCCCCAAACTTGGTCCCACGGGCCTTTTGATCTTGGTCCCACGAGCCTTTCGATCTTGGTCTCACGGGCCTTTCGATCTTGGTCTCAGGGGGCCCCGAGCTTGGTCTCAGAGGAACCTTTAGGCTTAGTCTCAGTGTGCTCCACGAGCATGGTCTCAGGGGCCCTTGATCATCGATATCAAGGGCTCCGTATTATCGAACATTGATCTCGGGGGCCCTGACCTTGGTCTCAGGGGGTCCTGAGTTGGTCTCAGGGGCCCCGAGCTTGGTCCCACGGGTCTTTTGATCTTGGCCCCATGGGCCTTTCGATCTTGGTCTCACGGGCCTTTTGGTCTTGGTCTCATGGGCTCCCGAGCTTGGTCTCAGGGGGGCCCAGAGCTTGGTCTCAGGGTCCCCTTCGAGCTTGGTCTCAGGGATTCCGAGCTGGTCTCAGGGGCCGAGCTTGACCTCGGGGCCCCAAACTTGGTCCCACGGGTCTTTTGATCCTGGTCCCATGGGCCTTTCGATATTGGTCTCACGGGCCTTTTTGTCTTGGTCTCATGGGCTCCCGAGCTTGGTCTCAGGGTGGCCCTGAGCTTGGTCTCAGGGGCACTCCGAGATTCATCTCAGGGGTTCCCCGAACTTGGTGTCAGGGATCCTCCGAACTTGGTTTCAGGGCCCTTCCCCCGGGCTTTGTCTCAGGGGCCCCGAGCTTGGTCCCCCGAGCATCGGTAGCGATGGCACTGGAGTGCCGAACATTGATCTCAAGGGGGGCAATATTGATATCGGAGTACCCCCAACTATCGATATCGATGGCCTCACGAGTGAGGAACGCGCATTGGCCTCACAGAATGTTGTGTTTGGTCTCAGAAGCCCCAGGCTTCAGGGGCCCCCAAGCATCGGTATCGAGGGGCTCCAGAGTACAGAGCATCAGTCTCGAGGGGCTCCGAATATTTATCTGGGGAGCCCCGAACATCGGTGTCGAGTTACTCCTGAGGTAAGCGCGAGCATGACCCTAAGGGTGTCCCCGAGCCTGATCTAAGTGGGACCCTGAGCTTGGTCTTAGGAGCCCCCGTGCATTACTATCAAGGGCCTCAGTAGTATTGGTCTCGGTGGGGGGGGCAAGCAATGATTTCAGGGGCATTCAAATGTTGATCCCGGAGGGTCCTCGAATGTATGGATGCAATGACATAGCCAAGGGGGTCCTAGGAGTCTGCGGACCCCCCTTGGGCTAATTTGAGCCACTGCAAATGATTCTCTGATCACCGTGCCCCCTGAGTCAGTCTCAGGGGACCCTGAAGATTCGTTCTCAGGGCGTCTCGAGTCGGCTTTAGGGCCCCCGCCCTGAGAGTCGGTCTTAAGGCCCCCGAAAGTAGATTTCAGGGGGCCCCTGAGAGTTGGTCTCAGGGGCCCGAGTGTCGGTCTCAGTGGGCCCTGAGAGTCGGTATCAGTGGGGGCCGAGCTAGTCCCAGAGGCCCCAGAGAATGGTTCTCAGGGCCCGCGAAAGTCTATTTCAGCGAGTCCCCTGAGAGTCAGTCTCTGAGAACTTCAAAATTGGTCAAGGGGACCCCGAGAGTCAGTTTTAGGGGACTTCTGAAATTTGGTCTCAGGGGTCCCTCCCCACGAGTGTCGGTCTCAGGGGGGCCCATAGTCTCACGGGCGTCTCTATCAGGACTAAATATTTACTTTCAGGTGGCCCCGAGATTAATCTGAGGGTCCGAGAGATAGTCTCACTTGATGCGCAGATTGCTGGTCTCAAGAGGCCCCCCAGGGACAATACTGGAAGCCCTTGAGACTTATCCTCAGGCTGTGCCCCCATTTTTGTATAAGGGGCCCCGAGAGCAAATCTCAGGGAGCACCCAAAAGTTAGTCTCAGATTGCTTCCGAGAGTCAGTCTCACCGACATCCGGAAGTTAGTCTTGGGGTTCAGAAACCTCTGAGAGCAGGCCCGTGGAGCCCCCTGAGACCAAACTCGGGGGCTCTGAGACCAAGCTCGGGGAAGCCCTGATACCAAGACCGAAAGGCCGTGAGACCAAGATCGAAAAGCCCGTGGGACCAAGATCAAAAGTTCCCGGGGCACCAAGTTTGAAGCCCCTGAGACCAAGCTCGGGCCCCTGAGACCAAGCTCAGGGGCTCCCGAAATCAATGTTCGATAATCCGGAGACCTTGATACCGATAATTGAGGTGCCCCTGAGACCATGCTCGTGGAGCACACTGAGGCCAAGCTCAGGCCACTCAGACCAGGCTTGGGGGTCCTCTGAGACCAAGCTCGCGGGTCCCCTGAGAACAAACTCGGGGGCCCTGCGACCAAGCCAGGGGCCTCCTGAGACCAAGCTCGAAGGGGGCCCTGAGACCAAGCTCTGGACCCCCTTGAGATCAAGCTCAGGATCCCATGAGACCAAGACCAAAAGGCCCGTGAGACCAAGCTCGAAAGGCCCATGGGACCAGTGGCGTAGCCAAGGGGGGTCCTTGGGGTCCGCGGACCCCCCTTGGGCTGACCTTATGCACTGGAAAACACGAGCATTGGTCTCAGGGGCCCCCTTGAGCTTGGCCTCAGGGGCCCTCCGAGCTCGATATCAGGCCCCCGAGGTTGGTCTCAAGGGACCTCCGAGCTTGGTCTCAGGGGCCCCCAAGCTTGGTCTTACGGGCCCCGCTGATCTTGGTCTCAGGGGGACCCCCGAGCCTGTCTCTGGGGCCCCTGAGCTTGGTCTCAGGGAGCACCCAAGCTTGGTCTCAAGGGACCTCCGAACTTGGTCTCAGAGGCCCCCGAGCTTGGTCTCAGGGGCCCCCGAGCTTGGTCTCACGGGCTTTCCGAGCTTGGTCTCAGGGGCCCCCGATCATCGGTATTGAGGACTCCAGAGTATCGAACATTGATCTCGGGGGGCCCTGAGCTTGGTCTCAGGGGGCCCCGAGCTTTGTCTCAGGGGCCCCCCGAGCTTGGTCTCAAGGGACCTCCGAACTTGGTCTCAGGGACCCCTGATCATCGGTATCGAGACTCTAGGTAACCAGACATTGATCTCGGGGGCCCCTGAGCTTGGTCTCAGGGGCCCCTGAGCTCGGTCTCAGGGGGCCCCGAGCTTGGTCTCAGGGCCCCTGAGCTTGGTCTCAAGGGACCTCCGAACTTGGTCTCAGGGGCCTTCCGAGCCTGGTCTCAGGGGCCCCCGATCATCGGTATCGAGGGCTCCAGAGTACCAAACATGGATCTCGGGGCCCCCTGAGCTCGGTCTCAGGGGTCCCTGACTTTATCTCACGGGATTTTCGATCTTGGTCTCAGAGGCCCCCCGAGCTTGGTCTTAGGGGTCCCCCGGGCTCAGTCTCAGGGGGCCCCCGAGCTCGTTGTCAGGGCCCCCAGGTTGGTCTCAGGGGACCCCCGAACTTGGTCTCAGGGGCCCCTGTTCATCAGTATTGAGACTCTAGGGAACCAGACATTGTTCTCGGGGGACCCACTGAGCTCGGTCTCAGGGCCACCGAGTTCTAGTCTCACGAGCCTTTCGATCTTGGTCTCAGGGTCCCCCTAGCCTGGTCTCAGGGACCCCGAGCTTATTCTCAGGGGCCTTTCTATCTTGGTCTCAGGGGGCCCTCCGAGTTTGGTCTCAGGGGACCTCAGAGCTCGGTCTCAGGGGCCCCGAGCTTTGTCTCAGTGGGCCCCCGAACTTGGTCTCAGGGGGCCCTTGATCATCGGTGTCGAACTCTAGGGAACCAGATATTGTTCTCGGGGAGAGGGGGCACTGAGCTCGGTCTCAGGGGCCCCCGAGCTTGGTCTCAGGGACCCCCGAGCTTTAGTCTCACGGGCCTTTCGATCTTGCTCTCAGGGTCCCCCTAACTTGGTCTCAGGGACCCCGAGCTGAGTCTCAGGGGCCTTTCTATCTTGGTCTCAGGGGGCCCTCTGAGTTTTGCCTCAACTAGAGCTCGGTCTCAGGGCCCCCGAGCTTGGTCTCAGGGGACCCCCGAACTTGGTCTCAGGGGGCCCCTGATCATCGGTATCGAGACTCTAGGGAACCGGACATTGATCTCGGGGCCCCTGAGCTCGGACTCAGGGGCCCCCCGAGCTTGGTCTCAGGGACCCCCGAGCTTTAGTCTCACGGACCTTTCGATCCTGGTCTCAGGGTCCCCCTAGCTTGGTCTCAGGGACCCCGAGCTTAGTCTCAGGGGCCTTTCTATCTTAGTCTCAGGGGACCCTCCGAGTTTGGTCTCAGGGGCCCCCGAGCTTGGTTTCAGGGGGCCCCCGATCATCGGTATTTAAGGCTCCAGAGTACCGAACATTGATCTCAGGGGCCCCTGAGCTCGGTCTCAAGGGCCCCCGAGCTTGGTCTCAGGCCCCCAAGCTTTAGTCTCACGGGCCTTTCTATCTTGGTCTCAGGGGGCGCCGAGCTTGGTGTCACGAGGCCCTCCGAGTTTGGTACCAGGGGACCCCCGAGCTTGGTCTCAGGCCCCCCGAGTTTGGTCTCAGGGGGCTCCTCGAGCTTGGTCTCAGGTCCCCCAAGCTTGGTCTCAGGGCCCCCAAGGTTTGCATCAGGGGCCCGAGCTTGGTCTCACGGGCCTTCCGAGCTTGGTCTCAGGGGGCCCCGAGCTTGGTCTCACGGGTCTTTCGATCTTGGTCTTAGGGGGCCCCAGAGCTGGTCTCAGGGATCCCCCGAGCATTGGTATCGATGGCTCCGGAGCAGCGAACATTGATCTCGGGAAGTGGGGGGGGGACAATATTGATCTCGGGGTGTCCCCCGGCTATCGATATCGAGGGGACTTATGAGCGAGGCCCGAGAATTGGCCTCATGGGACCCAGAGTTTGGTCTCAGGGGCCGAGGCTTGGGCTCAGGGTCCCCGAGCATTGGTATCGAGGGGCTCCAGAGTACCGAGCATTAGTCTCGGGGGGCCTTCGAGTGTTGATCTGCTCCCCCCAAACAACGGTGTCGAGTTACTCCTGAGAAAAGCGCAAGCATAGGCCTAAGGGTGCCCCCGAACCTGATCTAAGTGGAACCCCGAGCTTGGTCTTAGGAGCCCCGTGCATCAGTATCCAGGGGCTCCGGAGTATTGGTATCGGGGGGAGCAATGATTTCAGGGGCCTCCAAGTGCTGATCTCGGCGGGCCCCCGAATGTGTGGATGCAGTGGCGTAGCCAAGGGGTTCTAGGAGTCCGAGGACCCCCATTTGGGCCAATCTAAACCACTGCAAAGCATTCTCTGATCACGGGGCCCCCAGAATCAGTCTCAGAAGCACTTGAAGATTCGTTCTCAGGGCGTCCCGAGTCGGCCTCAGGGCCCCGCCCTGAGGGTCAGTCTCAAGACCCCCAAAAGTAGATTTCAGGGGGTCCCTGAGAGTTAGTCTCAGGGGATCCCGAAAGTCGGTCTCAGGGGCCCCGAGAGTCGGTCTCAGGGGGCCGAGCTCGTCCCAGGGTCCCCAGAGAGTGGTTCTCAGGGCCCCGCGACAGACTATTTCAGGGGGCTCCATGAGAGTCAGTCTCAGAGAACCCCAAGGGTCGGTCAAGGGGACCCTGAGAGTCAGTCTTAGAGGACCCCCGATATTCGGTCCCATAGTCTTACGGGCGTCTCTCTCAGGAGTCAATATTTACTTTCAGGTGGCTCCGATAATTAATCTAGGGGTCCGAGAGCTAGTCCATTTGATCCGCAGAGTGCTGATCTCAGGAGGCCCCTGAGGGGTAATCTTGGGAACCCTCGAGATTTAGCCTGAGGCTGTGCCCCCCCCTAGTTGTTGCATAAGAGGCCCCGAGAGTCAATCTCAGGGAGCACCTAAAAGTTAGTATGAGCGAGGCCCGAGAATTGGCCTCATGGGACCCAGAGTTTGGTCTCAGGGGCCGAGGCTTGGGCTCAGGGTCCCCGAGCATTGGTATCGAGGGGCTCCAGAGTACCGAGCATTAGTCTCGTGGGGGCCTTCGAGTGTTGATCTGCTCCCCCCCAAACAACGGTGTCGAGTTAGTCCTGAGAAAAGCGCAAGCATAGGCCTAAGGGTGCCCCCGAACCTGATCTAAGTGAAACCCCGAGCTTGGTCTTAGGAGCCCCGTGAGACCACGATCGAAAATCCCGTGGGAACAAGATCAAAGGCCCGTGGCACCGAGTTTGAATCCCCTGAGACCAAGCTCGGGGGTCCCCTGAAACCAAGCTCAGGCTGCCCTGATACCAAGTTCAGGAAGTCCCCTGAGACCAAGCTCAGGCCGCCCTGAGACCAGGTTCAGGGGGTCCCAGGATCAATATTCAATACTTCGGAGCCCCCGATACCGACGATCATGGGGCCCCTGAGACCAAGCCCATGGCGCCCCCTGACACTAGGCTCAGGCCACTGAGACCAAGCTCGGGGAACCTCTGATACCAAGACCGAAAGGCCATGAGACCAAGATCAAAAGGCCCGTGGGACCAATCTTGTGGCCCCTGAGACCAGGCTCGGGTTCCTGAGACTAACTCGGGGCGCCTGAGACCAAGCTCAGGGGCCCCCGATATCAATGTTCGATAATCCGGAGCCCTTGATACCGATGATCGAGGGCCCCTGAGACCAAGCTTGTGGAGCCCCCTGAGACCAAGCTCAGGCCACTGAGGACAAGCTCGGGGGTCCCCTGAGACCAAACTCGTGGAGCCCACTGAGATCAAGCTCAGGCCACTAAGACCAAGCTTGGGGGTCCTCTGAGACTAATTTTGGGGGTCCTCTGAGACCAAGCTTGGGGGTCCCCTGCAACTAAGTTCGGGGTCCCCTGACACCAAGCTTTGGGGGCCCTGAGACCAAGCTCGGGGGCTCCCTGAGACCAAGACCGAAAGACCGTGAGACCAAGATCAAAACGCCCGTGGAACCAATCTTAAGATCGGTCCCACGGGCCTTCTTAAGATCTTAATACTAAGATCCCAGGGGCCCCAATTTGGGCCCCTGGGCCAAGTTCAGAACCCTGAGACCAACACAGGGCCCTTGAGACCAAGCTCAGGTGCCCCCGATATCAATGTTCGCTAATCCGGAGCCCTCGATAGCGATGATCGAGGGACCCCTGACACCAAGCTCGGGGAGCCCCTGAGGCCAAGTTCGGGCCGCTGAAACCAAGTTTGGTGGTCCCCTGGGACCAAGTTCGGGGGTTTCCTGAAACAAAGCTCGGGGGGGCACCTGAGACCAAGCTTGGGGTCCCTGAGACCAAGCTCGAGGGACCACTGACCCCACGCTCGGGGCCCCTGAGACCAAGATCGAAAGGCCCGTGAGATCAAGATCGAAAGGCTGGTGGGACAAAGAAGAAAAGGTCCGTGGGACCAAGCTTGGGCCCCCAGAGACCAAGCTCGGGGTCCCTGAGACCAACTCGGGGCCCCCTGAGACCAAGCTCAGTTGGCCCCAAGATCAAAGTTTGATACTTCGGAGCCCTCGATACCGGAGTACCCCTGAGACCAGGCTCGGGAACTCCCGAGACCAACCAAGGGCCACTGAGACCAAGCTCGGGGACCCCGAGATCAAGTTTGGAGGGCAATCTGACATTAAGCTCGGGGGTCCCCGAGATTACGCTCGGAGGGCAGTCGTACACTAAGCTCCGGGGCCCCTGAGATCAAGCCCAGGGGCCCTCTGAAACTAAGTTCGGGGGTCCCGTGCGACCAAGCTCAGGGGCCCTCCAGTTCAATGCTCGTGTTTTCCAGTGCACAAGATCTGCCCAAGGGGGTCCGTGGTCCCCAACGACTCCTCTGGCTACGCCACTGATCTGGACACGTCCTTGCCAATTGCACCTCTTCCCAGCTTTCTGAACACGCCTCTGAATAAATCATCCCCACCAGCAGTCTTTTGGAGACGCCTTTTCCACTTGCAACCCCTTCCGAGCAGTCTGAGACCACTCTGTACAATGTACTCTTTTCCAACACTCTGAGATCGCTTTTGTACTATATATCTTTTTTGCACTCTGAGCACGCCTGTCTGCATTACATGTTCCTACTAGCAGTCTCCTGGACACGCCTTTGCCAACTGTACCCTTTTCCTAACCTTCTGAGCACGCCTCTGTAGAATACATCTCGTTGCCAGCAGTCTCGTTTGAACGCCTTTTCCAACTGCACCCCTTTCCAGCAGTCTTAACACGCCTCTGTCGCATGGGCGAATCCAGGGGGCAGAGGTCCCGCGCCCTCCCCCGATCAGCCCTCGGTGCCCCCTGCAAGGTTTATGTCGCCCCCCTGAAATGTAGCTTCCCATCCCCGCTCCGGTTGCGAAAATCAGCACCCACCAATAAGATTTTGTGCTCACCTGATAGGTTTTGCCGGTCAAAAGTGGTGCCCCCTGTTCCGGATGGCACCCCCTTGCCGGAAGTCCTGAATCCGCCTATGCGCTGTCGTTGTTTCTTGTGTTCACAACGTTTTAAGTACGCCCCTGGTCCTGGTATGGGGAATTATTGATATCTTGGGATATGGGAAGAATGCTGGGTTATTTCTGATCTGGTATGCAGCTTTCGGTTCCGGGCATGAAGACCAAGAGCAGCTGAAAGTATTCCGCTGTAATAAAAGTAGTAAGGTTTTTACCTATGATCTTACAGTTGTCCTGGAAAGGGACATCGTGAAAAGCTACAGATTTTAAAAATGACTATTTTTAGCTCGGTATATAGCTTTTCTAAGCGATTGTTGTATTTATTCACGAGTTGATTTTTGGCACCCAGCTCTGGTAGTCTTAGATCCTATTTCCGGTTAACAAAAAGTCTAATAAAACAGTTTCTAGCCAACGAAACTTCACCAAAAGATACAAATCTGTAGAAAAGGTAGACATATATTTCAAGACGATAAAGCTAAGTAGTTGTTGCAATGGTTCGGATTTTGAGTTTTGGCAGTAGCATGAACACTAACGGCACCGAAAATTATTCCGCCGTAATACAAGTAGTATAATTTTAACCTACAATTTTACAGTTTCCATGAAAAGAAACATCGTGAAAAGGTACAAATTTTAAGCATTACTATTTTTAGGTCGGCATAAAGATTTTCTAAGCGATTGTGTCATTGTTTCGTGAGTTGAGTTTTGGCACCTAGTTCTGGCAGTAACCAACCCTACTTCCGGTTAACAAAAAGTCTAATAAAACAGTTTTTTGTGAACGAAACCTCACCAAAAGATACAAATTTGTAGAAAAGGTAGTAATCTATTAGCACACTGAAAAGCTAAGCAGTTACTGCAACGGTTCAGATTTTGAGTTTTGGCAGTTGGAGTCGGCAGTGTAGTAGCATGTCCCAACACCACCTCACTTTCACTTTCACCAGCACCGCACCCCCCACGAATTCATATAACGGAAGTTAGCACAGGTTCAGCACAAATTCAACACAGAGTCATATTCAGTCCACGCTTAACTCACTACAAAAAAGAGTTATTTCTGATCATACAGGACACAAAAAGAAACAAAAATTTGTTTTCGCATCATCTTTATCCTCCAAAGATAATCCAACCATCATTTTAGTCATGGGGCCCATAGGGGCCCCACTAGGCACTTTGAAAATTTTGGCGAATAGGGCGGACTACTTCGATTTTCTTCAAAATTGGTCCTATATAGCACCTTCATACCAGAAGGATAAATCTGGCTGAAGAACATGTCCGTTGCATTGATTAAGAGGGCCCTAAAGGGCCCTCGAATTTTCAAAAACCAATTATCCACCAATAAATACAAAAAATCATCCAATGATACCTATCATATGAAAGGGCTCGTTTTCCCAAAGATAATCCAACCATAATTTTAGTCATGGGGCCCATAGGGGCCCCACTATAGGGCACTTTGAAAATTTTTGCAAATAAGGCGGACTACTTCGATTTTCATCAAAATTGGTATATAGCACCTTCATACCAGAAGGATAAATCTGGCTGAAGAACATGCCCGTTGCATTATTTAAGAGGGGCCCTAAAGGGGCCTCGAATTTTCAAAAACCAATTATCCACCAATAAATACAAAAATCATACAATGATACCTATCACATGAAAGGGGTTGTTTTCCCAAAGATAATCCAACCATCATTTTAGTCATGGGGCCCATAAGGGCCCCACTAGGGCACTTCGAAAATTTTGGCGGATAGGGCGAACTACTTCGATTTTCTTCAAAATTGGTATATAGCACCTTCATACCAGAAGGATAAATCTGGCTGAAGAACATGCCCGTTGCATTGATTAAGAGGGCCCTAAAGGGGCCTCGAATTTTCAAAAACCAATTATCCACCAATAAATACAAAAAAATCATCCAATGATACCTGTCATGTGAAAGGGCTCGTTTTCCCAAAGATAATCCAACCATCATTTTAGTCTTGGGGCCCATAGGGGCCCCACTAGGGCACTTTGAAAATTTTGGAGAATAGGGCGGACTACTTCGATTTTCTTCAAAATTGGTATATAGCACCTTCATACCAGAAGGATAAATCTGGCTGAAGAACACGCCCGTTGCATTGATTAAGAGGGGCCCTAAAGGGGCCTCGAATTTTCAAAAACCAATTATCCACCAATAAATACAAAAAAATCATACAATGATACCTATCATATGAAAGGGCTCGTTTTCCCAAAGATAATCCAACCATCATTTTAGTCATGGGGCCCATAGGGGCCCCACTAAGGCACTTTGAAAATTTTGGCGAATAGGGCGGGCTATTTCGATTTTCTTCAAAATTGGTATATATCACCTTCATACCAGAAGGATAAATCTGGCTAAAGAACATGCCCGTTGCATTGATTAAGAGGGGCCCTAAAGGGGTCTCTAATTTTCAAAAACCAATTATCCATCAATAAATACAAAAAAATCATACAATGATACCTATCATATGAAAGGACACGTTTTCCCAAAGATAATCCAACCATCATTTTAGTCATGGGGCCCATAGGGGCCCCGCTAGGCCCGATTGAAAATTTTGGTGAATAGGGCGGACTACTTCGATTTTCTTCAAAAATGGTATATAGCACCTTCATAGCAGAAGGATAAATCTGGCTGAAGAACATGCCCGTTGCATTGATTAAGAGGGGCCCTAAAGGGGCCTCGAATTTTCAAAAACCAATTATCCACCAATAAATACAAAAAAATCATACAATGATACCTATCATATGAAAGGGCTCGTTTTCCCAAAGATAATCCAACCATCATTTTAGTCATGGGGCCCATAGGGGCCCCACTAAGGCACTTTGAAAATTTTGGCGAATAGGGCGGGCTATTTCGATTTTCTTCAAAATTGGTATATATCACCTTCATACCAGAAGGATAAATCTGGCTAAAGAACATGCCCGTTGCATTGATTAAGAGGGGCCCTAAAGGGGCCTCGAATTTTCAAAACCAATTTTCCACCAATAAATACAAAAAAATCATACAATGATATCTATCATATGAAAGGGCTCGTTTTCCCAAAGAATTCTTGAAGAAAGGGCTCGTTTTCCTAAAGAATGATTTGACTCTATCCCTCAAGAGCTGCTTCTGGTAAAACTCTAAGCTTACAGTATCCAAGGAAAGCCCCTACAGTGGATACAGAGTTTTTAACAGGAAGAAGACAGTGTGTGAGGGTTGTAGGTGTCAGGTCTTAGTGGCAACCAGTCGTGCGTCGGATACCACAGGGTCCTGTAGTGGGGCCAGGGTTGGCATTTTTGCCACTTGAGAGGACTTACTGCCGCCAGCCGGTTTTTACCGGTTTAAACCGGTAAAAAGTGGCAAGAAGTGGCAGAAATTTGGGGAGTTTATGGGAAACCCAAAATCCAGGGGGTCAATATAATTTGATAATTTGTATTTATGTTGTCAGATAGCTCCAAAGTATGTTCGCCAATGCGATTATGGGAACATGAATAATAGTTCCATAAATACCAGCGATAAATAAGACATTCATCACTGTTCATGAAATATCCACAAACAAAGAAGAGAGGTTCGGATCTTTGAGCCAAACAGTATGGCAGCAGGCCAGACGAGTTGCACCAGCGATCTCAAATTCTCGCACCGCCAGACACCAAAAGTTTGCACCAATCTGCCATATACCAGGGAGAAAAACTCACCTATTCCTACCCACACAATGCAATGCTACCTCTCTTAACAGTTAGGTAGTTGAGGACTTTTTATAAGGCCCCCTCCTGTGTCTTTATAACCATTTAGCCATTATTTGTTTGGTTTTCAGTATCACCTTCCTCGCACCAGTCTCACAAATTCGCACCAGGTTGATAACATTCACACCACTCGCTTCTGTCTCCAAGGGCACTCGCACCGACGAGATCTCGTTGAAAATGTCAAACTTTGCACACTGGGGAGTAGAAAGGAGGGCTTTTGCCAGCCTAGACAGCGAGGTCCTGACTCAAGGAAGTGCAAGCATGTGCAGCCCCAATCAATCTGTCTGATACCAGGTATATAACAGATGACATACAAGGAGAGGTTGGGACACATGAAGTTGCACTTACTTGAGCATCAAAGAAAGAGGGGAGAGATGAAGTGGATGTACAACCTATCACTGGATATATCATAACTGGCTATACAGGAGGAACTCCTCCAGATGGCACTAAAACACAACCAGAGGCAAACAGAGGTAAACAACACAACCAGAGGCTGTGAATTAAAAGTATTTAGGTAAGCAAGAAGCCCTCTGAGGGGAAAGAAAGTACCATCTTAGCATTAGGAGGGTGAATCATTGGAACTATTCTCCCAGCTGTGTGTTCGAGTTTGAAGTAAAAATATATTCTTCTTCAAGATCAACCTGAACAAGTATTAGGAACAATATGTAACTCCTTCCTACACTAATTTGGGTCCAACTCCATAGTGCACAAGCCTGTCAAAGTGGGAACAACAGAGGATCCACCAGAAAATATATATTTTCACCACAGGCATTAGGGTTTCTTAAACAATAAAGGTAAGGTAAAGTAAAAATTTTTCTCCAGCTCAAAACAGCTTCTCATAATGGAAAGTATATCACGAAAGCCAGGGGCGCCGCCACAGAATTTTCGCAGGGGGGACGGACCCGGGCTGGTGCTGACCGGGGGAGGCGAATTTTGAGCATATTCGGTACCTGACAGCATTACTGACGATTGACCCAAAAATTTTAGGGGGACGTCCCTCCCTGGTTGGCCAACAGGGGGGGACGCGTCCCCTCGTCCCCCCGCTTTCGGCGCCCATGACCAAAGCACCACTACACCCCTCCTCCAATCCAGTAACGTTACACAACTTGAACAATATGGAATATTGTAAAAAACAGTCAATAACTCCTCATGATAAATCACCGTCTGTGGATATATAATACGACATTATATTAGCAGACACTTTCAAATATGGCGGCGGCAGAAATGTTTATCGATAATCCCATTACATTCCTTTACCTTTCCCCACTTACCTTTAACTTACCTTTACTTAAGTAAAGGTAAGTAGAATTCTACTGCCTTGATCGATTTTCAGTTCATTTTTTCGTATTGATTGATAGATAATTGTTTTTTTTGAATATTCGAGGCCCCTTTAGGGCCCCTTTTAATCAATACAACGGGCATGTTCTTCAGCCAGATTTATCCTTCTGGTATGAAGGTGCTATATACCAATTTTGAAGAAAATCGAAGTAGTCCGCCCTATTCGCCAAAATTTTTAAAGTGCCCTAGTGGGGCCCCTATGGGCCCCATGACTAAAATGATGGTTGGATTATCTTTGGGAAAACGAGCCCTTTCATATGATAGGTATAATTGGATGATTTTTTTGTATTTATTGGTGGATAATTGGTTTTTGAAGATTCGAGGCCCCTTTAGGGCCCCTCTTAATCAATGCAACGGGCATGTTCTTCAGCCAGATTTATCCTTCTGGTATGAAGGTGCTATATACCAATTTTGAAGAAAATCGAAGTAGTCCGCCCTATTCGCCAAAATTTTCAAAGTGCCCTAGTGGGGCCCCTATGGGCCCCATGACTAAAATGATGGTTGGATTATCTTTGGGAAAACGAGCCCTTTCATATGATAGGTATCATTGTATGATTTTTTTGTATTTATTGGTGGATAATTGGTTTTTGAAAATTCGAGACCCCTTTAGGGCCCCTCTTAATTAATGCAACGGGCATGTTCTTCAGCCAGATTTATCTTTCTGGTATGAAGGTGCTATATACCAATTTTGAAGAAATCGAAGTAGTCCGCCCTATTCGCCAAAATTTTCAAAGTGCCTAGTGGGGCCCCTATGGGCCCCATGACTAAAATGATGGTTGGATTGTCTTTGGGAAAACGAGCCCTTTCATATGATAGGTGTCATTGGATGATTTTTTTGTATTTATTGGTGGATAATTGGTTTTTGAAAATTTCGAGGCCCGTTTAGGGCCCCTCTTAATCAATGCAACGGGCATGTTCTTCAGCCAGACTTATCCTTCTGGTATGAAGGTGCTATATACCAATTTTGAAGAAAATCGAAGTAGTCCGCCCTATTCGCCAAAATTTTCAAAGTGCCCTAGTGGGGCCCCTATGGGCCCCATGACTAAAATGATGGTTGGATCATCTTTGGGAAAACGAGCCCTTTCATATGATAGGTATCATTGTATGATTTTTTGTATTTATTGGTGGATAATTGGTTTTTGAAAATTCGAGGCCCCTTTAGGGCCCCTCCCTAGCGGAAATTAAATGTTGAAAAAATATTGCAGCAATATTGATCCTAATATTGTGGAAATATTGAAATGTTAGCCACTAAAAATATTGTATCAATATTGTTCCGAAACATTGAGGAGATATTTATACTAAATATTGTCCCAACATTAGTCCTCAATATCGAAATGATATCGATACCAATATTGATGCAATATTGAGATCAATATAGATGCAATATTGAGACCATTATTGATGGAATATTGAGACCAATATTGGTGCAATGTTGATACCAATATTGATGCAATATTGGGCCTAATATTGATACAATATTGGGACTGATATTGATGCAATATTGAGACCAATATTGAGGTAAAATTGACAATATTGGAACTAATATCGACACAATATTGGGGCCAATATTAACACAATATTGGGATCAATAAATAAAAATATATGAGGACATTGGGATCAATATCAAAAGCAGACTATTATATTTAAACACGCTTTACAGACTCAGTGGGTCCCGCCGCGACACACTTCACACTTCTAGAGCTTTCGAGACACTTCGATTCAAAAACTTTTGCTCATCGTGGATTTTCTTCCGCAGCTTGATTGAGCTTAATCCCGTTCTCGGCCATTCCACTCTAGTGGTTTGATGGTTTCTGATGGTTTCTGGTGGTCATTTTTTATGGTTTCTGGAGATCTGACGGTCTCTGGTCGTCGTTTTCTGATGATCTGATGGTTTCTGGTGGTCATTTTCCGGCGCTCGGGTGACTTCCAGCGGTCTATGATGGCCTCCAGTGATCCTTTGTGGTCTCCAGTGCAAGCACTACATGTGGGCTTCCGAAGATTCCTCCCCCTCCTTTCGTGTCATGTGCCTCCGTGTACTCATCTGTAGAAGAAGAAAACCACATTTTTTATGAGAACAACACCAATGTGTCGATAAATCCTTTAAATCCGCTGCAAGTAAACACAATTGTTTATAATAAGATTAACCAGTCAAATCAAGGAACACTGGGTGGGTTATTCGAATGTGGCTCGAATTGGTACTCACTTACGCCGGAGATGCGTTGCATTAGAACAGCTTGGAATTTTGATGAAGGTGGTAGCTCCTCGCGTCATATCTGCATTGCATGTTCTCCCCCTACCTTACATTGTCAACAAACGTAGTTTGGTCTGGGCCTGCTTTTAGCAATGCACCCACGAGTAAATGTCCTCAAAACTTACGGACTCCTCGCCACAGTATGACCGTTCCACCACGACCAGTTTCCTTCTGCGACTGAATGCCCCCTTAAGGCCAACGGAATGCGGCCATACAAAAGAAAGCCGTCCCCGCGCAACCGCCCGAGGCGCGGTCGGGCGCGGAGGGGAGACGCCGCGCCGGCAGCGCACCCTAGAGCCGCGACGCGAGAGGAGTGGGAGCATGGCGCGGTAGAGCATAACTGCGACCTCTCCTACCTGCTCACATAGCCATTCGCTTATTTGTTTCTTCTTTTGAAAATAAAGCATTTGGAACCATAGGTATGTAAACATTTGCTTAAGATTCGTCTTCATTTAACGTGTGTTGTGCATGCAATGTGCTGCACCTGAATACATGTATGGAAGTACGTATTTCACGGGAATCTCGTTATGACTGGGAAATCTACGTTGAACACCAATGCAATGCGACAGTCCCGTTGGGACAGGTGAAACCCATCCATTGAGCGACATGCCTGGGGTCAGGCAAGTCCCACCTGTTGAGCGAAAATCCCATGGAATGTCCCTGGAGACAGTCCCAGTGGGACGGGTAAATCCCACCTGTTGAGCGAAAATCCCATGGAAGTCCCAGGGGATAATCCCAGTGGGACAGGCAAATACCATGTGTCACACTGGGATTTTTCAGCATCCCATAGTATTTTTTTACTAGGGTATAGCGCAAAATATCCTACTTTGAAGCTGAGCTACACTAACATGAGTCGACCGATCATTTCCAAACAGACACCGTATAGGAAAAATATGGGTCTAAAATACCTATTGTGTTTCAACGGTAAAAAATATTAAGTATAAGGGAAAAAAGTATCGAGCTGCAGTATTATATTTCAACATAAGCTTAACATTGAAATAAAAGCAAGCACATATTGGTATAGGATATTTTGCTTCAACATTCAAAAACCATCCTTTCAATATCCAAATATGACTGAAAAGGCTTGGATTGTAATATTGATAATAAAGGTAAATTAGCTCATTTTTCGACATTATCTAACATTGATGCAAACACGAGCGAGAAATTATCGGTCAGGAATGTTGTGCTTTAACATTAAAAAATAACATATTTTCAATAACCAAATATGAATGAAAAAGTTCGGATTGCAATATTGATGATCGGTGCAAATTAGTCCATTTCTCGACATTACCCAACATGGATAAATGCTAACAAAATATTGAGCTGCAATATTGCACATCAACATAAATTTAACACTGAAAAGAGCGATAACATGTCGGCCTGTAATATCGTGCCTCAACATTAACCAACATGTCCAATATCGAAATAATAATGAAAAATCTTAAATTGTAATATTGATGATCGGTGAAAATTAGCCCATTTTTCGACATAACCTAACATTTATACCATGTTAACATAATATTAAGCTACAATATTATATTTCAACACAAATTCGACATTGAAACAAGAGCGAGAAAATATTGGTCTGGAATATTGTGCTTTAACATTAGAAAAACATATTTTCAATATCGAAATGAGAAGGAAAAAACATGGAAAGCTAATATTGATAGTCAATGAAAAATAAACAATATATCAACGCCTCTAATATTGATACAATGTTATAATAATATTGAATGCCAATATTGGATTTCAACCTTTAACAAATATTGACCAATATCGATACAATATTTGTTTCCGCTAGGGTCTTAATCAATGCAACGGGCATGTTCTTCAGCCAGATTTATTCTTCTGGTATGAAGGTGCTATATACCAGTTTTGAAGAAAATCGAAGTAGTCCGCCCTATTCGCCAAAAATTTTCAAAGTGCTCTAGTGGGGCCCCTATGGGCCCCATGACTAAAATGATGGTTGGATTATCTTTGGGAAAACGAGCCCTTTCGTATGATAGGTATCAATGGATGATTTTTTTGTGTTTATTGGTGGATAATTTGTTTTTGAAAATTCGAGGCCCCTTTAGGGCCCCTCTTAATCAATGCAACGGGCATGTTCTTCAGCCAGATTTATCCTTCTGGTATGAAGGTGCTATTTACCAATTTTGAAGAAAATCGAAGTAGTCCGCCCTATTCGCCAAAATTTTCAAAGTGCCCTAGTGGGGCCCCTATGGGCCCCATGACTAAAATGATGGTTGGATTATCTTTGGAGGGTAAAAATGATGCGGAAAACATATTTTTTGTTTCTTTTTGTGTCCTCTATGAACAGAAATAACTCTTTTTTTGTAATGAGTTAAGAGTGGACTGAATATGAATGTGTGCTGAACCTGTGCTGAACCTGTGCTAACTTCCGTTACATCACGACTTCTTCTTTTCCGGCCGCGTTTCCATCTGCCGCCGCGCCTAGCTGATTGTAGACGAAAGGAAGGAAGAAACAACCCAGAAAGGAGGCTGTAGCTTCGATCAGCTTCGATTAGATATTGATAGAAGCAGCATATTCATATGAAGGTGAGCATATATGTGAAAAGAAGCAGGGGAATTGTTAGGTAAAGAAAAGAAACTTTTAGCTAGAGTCTGGAAGAGTTTATTGCCATGATAGAAAGTTTGTAGTTTCGTTTGGGTTAGTTATGTGGAAACCAAGGCTCTACTGGGCCCTAGCATAGGTGTATGCGAGGTGCAGTGATTAAGGTCAGGAGTGGCCTCCAAAATTCCGATAACTATAGGTATAGGTATAGGAGGGGCGTTGTCCCGGACAGAAAAAAATATACAGTGTATGCTTAGATAATTAATTTTGGCACTAGGTATTGCATGAAAAAAATCCCTTTTCATTTTTTACCACCTGCCGATCTCGGAGGCCGCATCTGCAGAGTTGGTCTAAGGGGGCCCCAATATTTCGTCTCATGGGCCCTTTAGAGCTGGTTGTGTGAGAGAAGAGAGGAGGGGCACAAGAGTTGGTCTAGGGAAGCCCCCCAAGAGTTGATCTTCCCCCACAAATGTTAGTCTTGGTGGCTCCCAGAGTTCTTTCCCGAAGGTTGGTCTCAGAAGCCCCCAAAAAGCTTTTTATTTGTGGAAATTCACCCAATTCTGTAAAAAATTGAAGACTGCATCAGGGGGTTTCAGTTGGTAAAGATTTACCTGCTTAACTCAAATTTTTCACATGGTAATGGTCAAACAATGCTGCTTGGTGACGATTTAGAATATTTACTTTGAGAAAATTAAAGGAAATATCCATCCCTCTGTTCAAACAAGGGCTCTGAGAGTTTACCACCTGAGTACCCAAATTGGAAATTTTTTACTCCACCATACATTTTGGGGGAATTTTCCACTCACTTGCCATATATTCCGAGCTGAATTTTCCACTTGACACCCTAGCGCAAAACCTATTTTGGGTCACTGCTAGCTATGCGTGTGAAGGCTTCCCTGGATGCGGCTCCTACCCACAGCAGTGCAAATGCCTATGCAAGTCTATTGGTCACCACAATTCAACATGAACATAAACTTATGTCTACAATGAAAAAGAATATAAACTCAGCCAATCCAGCCCTGGACATCTCAGGCGATGATCAGATGTATAAATAAAAAGAATTAACTTGATAAAAATTCCTTAAAAATCGGACCACCCATAACCGTGTCCAATTCAGTCAATATCGTAACAGATTAAATGCTGTGCTTAAAGAAGCCAAATATACTTAGTTTAGGAATAAGTTGGAAGAAAATCAAAACAATTCACGACAACTATGGAAAACTATTAATGAAATAATCAGACGGAACAAAAAGTTGGGAACCAATTTCCTAACTTTTTCCACCATGACGAAGACGAAATTCAAGACCCAAAACAAATGGCTTCAAAATTCAACAATTTCATTGCTACAATTGGTAAAGACCTACAGTCTCGTCTACCTCTATCATCAACTGATCCGCTAGCTTTCCTTAATGATTTCAACATAAATGAGGATATAATTCTGCACCAAGTCTCCTGTAATGAAGTTCTAAACATTATACAAAGTCTAAACAATGCTGGTCCTGGAGCTGATGATATAAGGGGCAAACTCTTAAAAAAACTTGCACCTTACTTAGCTACAGAAATTACCCATGTTATGAACTCTTCCCTGGAAGAGCAGATTTTCCCTGATATTCTAAAAATTGCCACTGTTAAGCCCCTCTTCAAATCAGGTTCAACAAGCCAATTCACTAACTATAGGCCAATCTCTATCCTGCCAGTATTATCCAAAGTTCTTGAAATAATTCTGTATAATCAACTGTCATATTTCATAGAGAGAAACAACATCCTCTATGAATCTCCATTTGGATTTAGGAAAACAACCTTCATGCCCCGCCCTTATTCATGATTATATAACCTCAAATATTTCCAGAAACAAAGCTTGTGTAGGTATATACTTGGATCAAAAAACATTCGACACCGTTAATCAAGATTCTATTGAAAAAATGATATGTATGGCATCAGAAATGAATCTTAAAATGTCCAATCATATCTTCCAACCATACACGATATTTCACTACGGCGGTACATAAAACATACAAGACCCTAAAAACAAGCCCCGGCCGACTGAGGTGGACAAATACAATTATAAACGGAGGAGCTGAGCCCCGAACCCGTGACCGCCGACGGCGCGAGCGCTCTAAATTACGCCCAGACGGGCACGGGCTCGGAGCCCGGCAGACGTCTACCGGCCGATTCCGTGAAATAATAAATCAGGATGATGATGAACGTATGAGCCGGACAAAAAAGCACAGTTAAAACGTGAGCGAAAACAAATAAACATTGATCTATGGCCTACAGTGCGCAGACACCGCCAATGGGAGCAGCCTCCCCCTCCGGCACCCGTGGCGCCAGCCACACCCTCACTGTCCCCAGACTCCCGGTCCCCCGCAAAGTCCGGTTCCCCGCCATCCGCCCCGACGTCCGGGATGCCGGGGATGTCCCTGGTCGGGTCCGCCTCGGTGCGGGTGCCGCTGACGAAGGCGTCCATCACCGTCTCTGCATATCTTCAAAACAGAGTACAAAAAACAAAGTTGGATCATGTCAATATTACATCTCGCCCTGAAACCATCCACACTGGGGTTCCGCAGGGGGTCTATTTTGGGCCCCATCCTGTTTATAATCTACATTAATGACATATTCAAGTCTTCCTCTGTTCCAAATTACTTTTTGTTTGCAGATGATACTTCAATTTTCTTCACTGGTAAAACTCTTGCTGATGTTGAGCTCCAAATAAAACAGGAATCACCTAAAATATGTGATTGGCTATGTGCCAACAGATTAACCCTTAATACATCTAAAACATTTTACCAGATATATTCTATAACTAACAGGCTCCGAAATTTAACTCTGCACCTAAACGAAAATCCAATCTCTAGATCTGAATCAGTAAAGTATCTCGGTGTCACAGTTGATGAAAATCTTAAATGGAAGACCCATATCACAACAACTTGTAATATGATAAGACGTAATATTGGTGTTATTTCTAGGGCGAAATTCATGCTGGATGAAAGAACGCAGCTTCTACTCTATAACACATTGATTCTCCCGTATCTAAGCTATAATGCTATTGTTTGGGGCAGTAACTTCCAGACCAACCTAACTAAACTAGTCAACCTGCAGAAACGAATAATTAGAATAATTGTGTCAGCAGAACCAGGAGCTCTTTCAAGCCCAATCTTCAAAAGCCTGAATCTTCTCAAGTTCCCAGACATCATTAAACAACAGAAAATTATGGTAATTCACAGCTTTATGCATGGAAAGCTCCCTGAAATATTTACAAGTCATTTTCAACTTTATCACACAACAAGAAACACACGTAGGGTTGTTCATTTTCAGGAACCAGGTGCTGAGACTATATACAGGTCATTTGCTTTCACCATTACTTGCCCGCGTCTTTGGAATGACATTATAGCCAGTAAAATACCAAATCTCCAAGATATACCCTTTTCCAAACCATTCTTTAAAAAAGTCATTAAGAAAATTTTCACAGATACATACTGAATTCACTTAACACCTTTCAGAACCAATCTTACTTGTATAAATCCATTAGCCCTGGTGATTTTTTTCTCCTAAATTTTTTTACCTTGGTGCAGTAAATTCGTTGGTCCTGTCTCTCCTTTCGGGGATGCTGCGCGGGAAGCTGCCTGACGCCGGGCTGTCTGTCTCCCCTTTTGGCCCTGGACCTCGTGTCTGACCACTCTCGTCCTTTGCGGGGGGATGCTGGTCGCGTTTGGGGACAGTTTTGCTTTCTCAAAGCGAATTGCATGTCAAGGAGCTATGTCAAGGTCTACCTTACCTGATCCTTCTCCCGTCTGAAATTCCTATTCAAATATTCGTCGAACACCTCTCTTATGACTCCTCTATCTCCCTCTTTTCTCTCTCTACCTCCATTCTCATTCTTCTCTCACTAAATATTATGGCCCACATATGCGAGCATGTCGGAGCATCTTCCTTTTTTTGTGCGAGGCTCATTCTTTAAAAAAAAGTACAGGCTGCATACGACTCTGGCGCATGTGCGGCGTTGTACTACTCTTGCAAACGAAACGAAGTCGCTATAGAGTGTTACGCTCTCCTATTCAGGGGAAGCTCTAAATGTAGTGAGGTCTTGGCAGCTGACCTATTTGTTAGCTTCAGCGTGACGTCCAGCTATGGACGTTTCGGAGCTGCTCTCCTACAAGCCGGACCAGAACACGAAGCGACAGCAGGAGGGCGACGATGACGAAGAGGAGCCTGCTCGGAAGTGAGCGCCTCCGGGGGTCGGAGAGGGCGAGGAGCCCTCTACTGATGACATACTGCGCATGGTGGAGGAGGAGCTGGAGGTGGAGCCGATGGACGAGAACCTGCTGAAGCGGCTGGTACTACAGCTGGAGAAGCGTATCCTCAAGAACCAGGAGATGCGGACCAAGCACGCCGACGCCCCGGAGGTTCCTCGACTCTGAACTGGCCCTCCACGAGGCCATACAGGCGCTGCACGCGGTTGCCACGGGCCCGGAGCTGTTCCCGCGGCTGGTGGAAATGGGCGCGGTGAGCTCGCTGCTGGCGCTGCTGGCCCACGACAACACTGACGTCACCATAGCTGTCATCGACCTGCTGCAGGAGCTGACTGACGTCGACACAGACTCGGACGAGGCTGAGCGGGGCGCCGAGCGTCTGGTGGCGGAGCTGCTGGCGGTCGCCGTGCTGGTTCACACCATGGAGCGGCTGGACGAGGCCGTGGCCGAGGAGTCGGCGGGCGTCCACAGCGCGCTGGCCATAGTAGAGAACGTGACGGAGCTGCGGCCGGCGGCCTGCCTGCCGGCCGCCCAGCAGGGCCTGCTGCAGTGGCTGCTGACCGGGCTGCAGAAGAAGGCGCCCTTCGACGCCAACAAGCTGTACGCCAGCGAGATGCTGTCCGTACTGGTGCAGAGTCATGAGGAGAACAGGACGATGCTGGGGTAGTTGGAGGGGATCGACGTCCTGCTGCAGCAGCTGGCCTACTACAAACGCCACGACCCGAGCTCCTCGGAGGAGCAGGCAGGAGTGCATGGAGAACATGTTCGACGCGCTCTGCTCGGTGCTGCTGGTGGCGGAGAACAAGGAGCGCTTCCTGAGGGGCGAGGGGCTCCAGCTGATGAACCTCATGCTCAGAGAAAAGAAGCTATCGCGGAACGGGGCGTTAAAGGTGTTGAACTACGCCACCTCCGGCCCCTCGGGTGCCGACAACTGCAACAAGCTGGTGGAGATCCTCGGCCTGCGCACTCTCTTCCCCCCTGTTTATGCACACTCCGCGCAAGCACAAGCGGAAAGGTCTCAGCGTTGAAGAGCACGAAGAACACGTGGTGTCGATCCTGTGTGGTCTTCTGCGTCACTGTCGTGGCCAGCTGCGGCAGCGGATCATCTCCAAATTCACCGAGAACGACTGCGAGAAAGTCGACAGGCTAATGGAGCTGCACTTCAAGTACCTGGATAAGGTGTACGCCACTGACGCCGTGCTGGAGCGGGAGCCGGACTTGACCGATGGCGAGGTGTACGTGCGTCGACTGGAGGGCGGCCTCTTCACCCTCCAGCTGGTCGACTTCATCATCGTGGAGGTCCGCCGGCCCCACCTCCATCAAACAGTGGGTCATGCAGATGCTGAACATCAGGAACGCTTCCGTCAAGACGATCCGGAACATCATGAGAGAGTACGCGGGTAACCTGGGCGAGGGGGAGAGCTCGGAGCAGCGGCTGGCAGAACAACAGAGGATACTGCAGCTGGTGGACAAGTTCTGAGGCAGCTCTCTTGCCTGGTCGTGAGCCGCCCCACTAGCACCGCTTATCACAGCAGCCAAGAAAAGCACCTCATACCGCAGCAGCCAGTGAGAGCCGAGGCGGGCCCGCCTTTAACACGTTGTCTGTTTGGAGTGTAGCGTGTTGGCGTGTCACACGCCGGCCGACTGAGGCGAGTCCGGCGTCGGGCTAGGCTGGTGCTTGGTTGATGGTGAAGCAAAGGGTCTCATCAATCATTCTATCATAATACATCATACATGGACAAAAAAAAACATATGTGGGCCCACAACTTCAATCAAACATATAATTATAATTGGTTAGTTTTTTCCGTCATTTTATTTGTTTTGTTAGGCACGTTTTTGATTATCTGTCTGCTCATTTTATTTTGTATTGCTTCTCTTTTTGTTTTTCTGCTTTGTTTTTGTGTTATTTCTACTGACCAGCATTATTATTTGTCCTAATCTCATAACATACTAATATCACAACATACTCACCTTGTGCTGTACTGTATGACTATTGCTTGCCTCTCTCATGTTTCTTATCTGCTGTTCATGTCCTTTGCTTCTCTTCACCTGTCTATATGGGAAATGAAATAAAAAATTGATTGAAAATATCAATATTTAGCGCCACTTAAAATGTAATCGTCTCGTGAAATATTTATGGTAGGTAGGCTAGATACATTTTAGCCATGCCTTATGGAATCCATTGACATGTAGATCATTAGGTACAATACAATAGAGTGCACATGTTGAAAGCAACCAGAGATGAGACGTGAAATTGGCAAGCTTGCAAACAACATGCACCAAGGAAGACACTAAGTGGGGGCTGATTTGGGGCTCTGCTGGCTGTTCATAGCTTACTCGAGCAGCGGCACCACCAGCATCTTGTAGCGAGGCTGATGGCCAGACTGAGCTTTCTGTGCTACCTACTATTGCATGCTCGCCTGTACAAATGAGATGGCATCCATACTGTGAACAGCAAGAAATAATACAAGCCAATAATAATTTGTTGTATATTTATCTACATTATATATTTTCCTTGGAACAACTGTCCACTGTGTCTGCCCCCTAGTGACATCCTGTACAATAACTGCTCCACCTTGAATATAAGGATGATATTCTTATATGTTCTCTGTTTCAGGACACAGTAATGGACATTGATGTGGATACATTGAAATCAAATCTAGAGCAGTACACAGAGCAGGTTAGTATGTATAACACATCTGCTTTGTGTGATGGAGTCAAGTGCAATAGCTAGCAGTGATTAGGAGTATGGGGCTGGAAAGAATCAGGATGTGTTCCAACTTGCAAATGTGGGAGGATGTCTTCAAAATTTGTATGCTCCACCTAGAATTTTTCATTTGCATTCTATTACCTGTGTGGACAAAGTAAATGTATTCATGAAGAACATGTTGGTTTCTAGCTTTTCAGACAGTCAGTGTGTAAAATTTATATTTATTTGCTTTACTGCATTATTCCCCTGATTTTTATCCTGTTTTTTATTTCTCCTTGCTGTGGTGTGCCTGCTTCACCTGTGCTGCTGGAGCCAGTAAAGTGTCCCTTTTTCTCTGTGTTCTTGTGATGATCACTGTGCTTTCTTCAATGCCCTCCCCCTTGTGTGTGTGGGGGGGGTGTGACTCCCATCATGTGTGCACAGTAAACAAATGGAGTCAATTTCCTTCCCACTTGTAACAGCCCTGGACCCTCCCCAGCTGTGACAGCTCAGAACCCTTCTTAGCTGTGACAGCTCAGGACCCTCCTTAGCTGTGACAGCTCAGGGCCCTCCTTAGCTGTGACAGCTCAGGACCGTCCTTAGCTGTGACAGCTCATGATCCTTTCCACTTCCCAGCTGTGACAGCCCCAGACCCTCCCAGACATGGCAGCTCAGGATCCTCCCCATATGTAACAGTCCTGGACCCTTCCCAGCCGTGACAACTCAGGACCCTGCCCAGCTGTGACAACTCGGGACCCTTCCCAGCTGTGCATCCTCAGACTTCTCTTTGTTATGACAGCCCCAGACACTGAACTTGTGACAGTATCAGAACCTCCAGGCTCTTGAAGCCCTTGATCCTTTCCATAAGCAACATCCCCGAATCCTTCCCAGCTGTGACGGCCCTGAACACCTCCCAGCTATGACGGCCCCAGACCCTTGCCAGCTGTGACAGCCCCAGACCTTTCCCAGCTGCGATGAGCTCAGACCCTTCCCAGCTGTGACTGCCCCATTCGCGAAATGCAGGGAAGATTCCGGCCATGCCCCCCCAAAGCGCTGGAGGGGGCCAAACTATGTTTTGGCCCCCCATATGCCAGATAAATTTTTTTTAAAAGTGTTTTCACTAGTTCTGTGGAGCAAAAAATTTTCGCTGCCACCCCCCCAGGAGAGCGATCATGTACTTGGAGAGGAAGCTTATACCAGGTCTATCGAGCACCCAAATCGCACATCCCACCCCCCCCGGAGGAGAGGCAGACATGGGTTCCCCCAAAAAAACTCGGGTCTGCGTCCGCCCCTCGACGGCCCCAGACCCTTCCCAGTTGTGACGGCGCCAGACCCTTCCCAGCTGTGACGGCCAGAGACTCTTCTCAACTGTGACAGTCCCGAACCCTATTCATATGCAACAGACCTGGACCCTTTCCAGCTGTGAGGACCCTGGATCCTTCCCAGCTGTGATAGCCAGAGGCCCTTCCCAGCTGTAACGGCCCCAAACCCTTCCCAGCTGTGACAGCTCTGAACCCTTCCCAGCTATGACGGCCTCAGACCCTTCCCAACTGTGACAGCCCCAGACCCTTCCCAGCTGTGACGGCCCCAGACCCTTCCCAGCTGTGACAGCCCCAAATCCTCCCCAGCTGTCGCAGGTGTCCACAGCTCAGGCAGCTGCTCCGGGAGATGAGGAGCTACAGCAGCTGGCTGCTAGTCTGCGTGAGCTGATAGAACTGACGGCTCAGCAGTGCGCTGAGTTCAGCCGGCCTGAGCCATCGCCTCCAGCCGTCAGCAACAAAGGGCCCGGCTCCAATGGCCTGGATGATGAGATGGAGAGATTTAAGGTGAAACTGCATCTGGCAGCGGTGGCGTGAATGAATCATGGATGGGCATGCGTGTGCCTTTTTGTAAAGCTTATTTGCTGATTAAATGAATGAAGAAACTCCTGTCAAGAAAATGCGTAATATTTATGGTTCGATTTCTTTCGAGCTTTGTGTTGAATCTGTTTTCCAGCTTGCTTCCGATTCACATTAGTCCTATATGGCGTGTTAAATGTAATTTGTGGTCCTAATTCTATGCTCATTAATCTTCATTAATCAGTCGGTTATGAGGAATACCAAAAGAATGCCACATTTATCCACACAGTAAAATTATTTTCCACCGAGTAAAATGTAAAATCTCACTTTGACGTGCTGGAATGTCATATACGTGAGAATTGTGTTTACGGTTTTAATACCGCAAGTCCTCCATCATAAATTATCGCAGCATTCTGTGCATAAATTGTCTCTCTTGGCACAAGAATTCAGGTCGATAGCTTAAGTATCTTTTCTTTTATTGGCAAGTGAGTGACATCTTTCGGGTCACGCTGTAGAACTGGTCTTGAAATTCCCTTCAGTGTGAGCGGTCCTAGGTAATATGGGCTCTGCGTGTAGTCTTTTTGGCGGAACTCGATACCGGTCTTGGCTGGGATTTTGTCGGGGCCAGTTAGGTCTATGCCGGGTGTTTGGCGGGATCACGTGACGTCGGGTGTGCACAGCTAGCTGATGCTCTAAATTTCCCGTTTAATCTCCAGCTTCATATAATCTTAGTCTTTATTTCGCACATCGGAATGAATTCAAAGGGACTGACTGATCGTAATATTGATACATGAATTTCAAAAAGTGCCTCCTTTCGCGAGGGGACTCTGTATTTTTTCAGCATGCTCATGAAGGTCTAAAACTAACGTCTCAGATCGTCATCAACATCGTTGACCCTATACACGGATTCACTGGCCAAGCTCCTGAGGATTGCATGCCTACGAAATCGTATTTTGCAGCATGACCAGTGCCGGGACCTAATCTGGCCGTGCGGGGACTGGCGCCATGACCAGAAATTTAGAGAAGTAGCACCTCTGTGAAACAGTTTGTGAGAAATGACTACTGAACTTAAAAGGTCACTTTTAAACTTAATTCAACGAACGGGATAGCAGATAATGTCTGTTTGGGGGGGCATGACATTTAGAGTTTTTCTACCTTGGTTTCAGACTCAGCTGAGTTAGAAAATATTTTAGTGTCTGTAGATTCCTTTCATCTTGGAGAATCGGATGGTGAATAATGCACGGTGTTCCACCTTAGGTGCCACGAGGAGTGACAAATTTT
The DNA here is from genome assembly GCA_034440635.1 of Lepas anatifera. Classification (NCBI taxonomy): domain Eukaryota; kingdom Metazoa; phylum Arthropoda; class Thecostraca; family Lepadidae; genus Lepas; species Lepas anatifera. The sequence continues at coordinate 1,193,252 of JAOTON010000940.1, read as the reverse complement.
GCGCCCTTATATCAGGGGTTTTGACGAAGGTCTTTGGTGTTAGGCGTACTTCTGAAGACGCCTGCTACAGTTCTAGTGCTCCCTCAACAGTAGTTTCGAAATTGGATCTGGCCGGCATCCCACAATATCGGCATGTAGGCATTGTTCCATATAGATAGGCGGTGTGCATGAAAAATCATTATGACAACACATACAACTCATACACCACTGTTGAGAATGCTCTGCGGAGTCCAACTTAAGGACTATTGATGTTTTCTGCTGCTAGGCGCAACTTCCGAATATGTGGAAAATAATAGGTCCCCGAAGATTGTGTAATTGTATGTGCTTGCGTTCTGTGGGAAATCCGGTGTGTTAGAGTTCCACGTATTCTGTGCTTTTCACTCATCCGTTAACAGTGCCGGTGTTATCGCGCCGCCGCCGTAGTGAGTCCGCTGTCCCCGTACCTAGCAGTGTGCCACCGGTGGTTGCAGGCTGAGCTGGCGGTGTTGGAGGGGCGGGACCCCTCCCCCGACAGGCTGTCCTCCTCCTCCGACTCCGAGCCGGACTCGGAGCCCAGCGGCCCGCTGCCGGACCAGCCTGCTGCCGACTTGAAGGTAACGCGCGATAAAACTCCAGAAAAGAGCTCGTAAGGGAATGTGGCATTGGCCATTGCTGAAGGTTCCACCGGATGTGGATGAACAGCAAACACAAAGTTCCGAAGTTTGATATTGATATTGATGTTGTAATTGCAAACGTTTTTGCGTCAAAGTAAGGCTTCAAAAGGAGTGTAAGATCAAAATTATGATCTTACAGCCTAAATAAAAGTGGAATCAACTTATGCTATGGCCATATGATAGTTTGTTACCATGTCATTAGAAGACAGTTTGTCAAGCGGTAAAATCGTAACGGAAAACAACGCTTATTTCTCCTAGTTCAAAGACAATACATTTGATCAACCTTAACAGTATTTCTATCGACTTGTCTCGTTAGGTGGTTCCATTTCCAGGTCGCTGTAGTGCTCGTCAGTCTTGTCTCTCTTCTGTCGTAGCCGTCAGTGGACGTTGGTCAATGTCTGCGTGCTCGCGGCCTCGGTGCGCGCTGACGCCCCGTGCCTGCGCCGTCCGGCAGTCCACCCTGCAGATGCTGGTGGGCACGCGGTGTCGCGCGCCCTTCACCCACGACTGGGGACAGCTGGAGTACCACGCGGCCGTCGTAGAGGGCGTGCACGAGGCCTGTCTGCAGCACGCCGTCTCGCCGGCTGATGTCAAGGTACTGGCGCCGGTGGGGAGCTAGGCAATCTCCTCCCAGCTGTGTGTGGTGTATTTGAACTTTCATGAAACTGAACGAAGCATGACAGTTTCTTAAGTTAATAGTGTTTTTTCGGTTTTATATATCTGTAGGGTCCGTTTGCTGCAAATGCTGGGCGCCATCGCTTCCAGCACTATTGTCGACCGTACAATACCCTCTGCCCGTTGAACACGGTATAATCCTCTCAGAGAGTGATAGTGGGGCTCGGCTCGGTAGCTGGAACCTAATATAACTGCCACACGACCAAATTTACGCCACTCAGTGTTCGGCGCCGCGCCTTGCCACGAGTCTGGCAGGCAGCAGTCGACTCCCCAGCTGTCCTGCCGAGACCCACCAGTACACTCTGTCGATACTCTGCCACGACCTGCGAGCTTTTCTTCGTGTTCACACCGGGTCCGTCATACTCCACCAGCTGCTGATACATATTGGTGAAAGTAGGTTGAGATATGCTGATTTCATGTCAGTTATTGAATTACTTTCGACTCGGATTTGGCTTGAGCTGGTCTCTTGGTCGTCGCTGGCTCGTGTCTGTGCTACATTGTGTGAGTCAGGTGAGATCCTGCCCACGAGCCTGATCCTGTCCGAGGGTTAGCACCGACACTTGACCTGGGGCAGTGGTGTCTTCTTGTCATGTCTAAGTTCAGGTTGCACCATGTCTAATTTCTGGTTGCATCCAAAGGGGCCAGTCCGGCCATGTCCTCCCTTAAAGCCACCATTGTTTACTTTCAGCAGATTTTGATCGATATTTTCCCCTAAAAGTGCCGGGGGGCAACCCAGACTGCCCCTCGCCCAGCGCCTCGTCTAGATCCCCTGTCTAACGTCTGTGACTGGGCTGCCGTGTCTGCAGCTGCGGGTGCTGTTCAGCCACCCCACGCAGCGCACCATGCAGCCGTGTCGGTACTACCTGCGCCGCACTTGTGACTACGGCGACGACGGCCAGCAGTGCCGCTTCTCCCACGGACACCTCGTCTCTGTCGCCGACATTCGCGAGTACAGGTGCGGACCCGGCCCTGCTGTCGGTGAGGTCAGGCATGCGAACTACGCCTTGCTAGCAGGCAACGCTTTTGGTGTTGTGTAGTATCATTAAGAATGCTGAGGATTGCCGGTTATGCGTTGTTATCGCCCACAAAGTTGTTTGTGCCCATTTTAAATACGCTCAGATGTACCGATCGGTGCCGGGCCCTTACTCTGCTGTTATGGTTGTAGCCGGAATATGGACGCGTTACCTAGCACTATCCGTCCATCAGTGTTTCTCTGTCCTGTAGTGAGTCCGGGGACCTGGCGGTGGGGGTGTCGGTGCTGGTGCCGCGGGAGGGGGACAGCGGTCTCTGGCAGCGCGCCACCGTGCAGGCAGTGGACGCCGCCGCCGAGGAGGCCACCGTCGCCGTCACCGGACACCGGCAGCCGCGCACACTGCCGCTGACGCAGCTGGTGCCCCTGCCTGACGCCCAGAGGTGAGGCCGCGTCCTCCGGCACTGTCTGAGTGCTCCTCCACCCAGTGTTTTAGTGTGTCCTACCGCCCCAGTGTGTCTGATGGGTGTTCCTCTACCGGCCCAGTGTGTCTGATGGGTGTTGCTCTACCGCCCCAGTGTGTCTGATGGGTGTTCCTCTACCGCCCCAGTGTGTCTGATGGGTGTTCCTCTACCGCCCCAGTGTGTCTGATGGGTGTTCCTCTACCGCCCCAGTGTGTCTGATGGGTGTTCCTCTACCGCCCTAGTGTGTCTGATGGGTGTTCCTCTACACCTCAGGGTGTCGGATGGGTGTTCCTCTACAACTGGAAGTACCTCAGGGTGTCTGATGTGTGACTCTCTATAGCTGATACCACCCCAGGGTGTTTGATGGGTGCCCCTCTACAGCAGCTGGTACCACCCCAGTGTGACTGATTGGTGCCCCTCTACAGCAGCTGGTACCACCCCAGTGTGACTGATGGGTGCCCCTCTACAGCAGCTGGTACCACCCCAGGATGTCTGATGGGTGCCCCTCTACAGCAGCTGGTACCACCCCAGTGTGACTGATGGGTGCCCCTCTACAGCAGCTGGTACCACCCTGGTGTGACTGATGGGTGCCTCTCTACAGCAGCTGGTACCACCCCAGGATGTCTGATGTGTGTTATGCTGCACTAGGAAGCTGCTGTGAATGAGCTTATGCGATTTTTCCACAATTCTTATTCTCACTTCACACTAGGAAGAATAAGGATTTGTCTGATGGGTGTCTGATGGGTGTCACTCCACATTTCAGGGTGTCTGATGAGTGTTTCTCTGCGCACAGTACCACCCCAGGGTGTGGGTCTACGCTCCAAGCACACACTGGGGTGTGTGCTTGGAGCGATTTAAAAAATAGTGACGCTAACGTCCTGGGATTATTAGGGAGACAGGGGAATGGCAGGATGGGGACAAACTCTGAGTTTTGGCCTTTGAGTGGGATGTTATCTATTTCTTTTAGTAAGGTAGCGACGAATTGTACGGTTATTATGCACTACCGGGCTGTGCGAGCGTGAACTCAGCTTATTGTTTTCGGCTGTACTGTTGGACTGATGGATCTCCCGCGGATCATTGGTGGATGTCCCGCTGATATGTTATGTGATTGGTGATTCTGGTGCGGACCTGCTATGCGATTTGTGGTTCTGCTGCGGATCTGATGTGTGCTTGTTGGATCTGCCGCGGATCTCCTATGTGATTGGTGGATGTCCGGCGGATCTGATGTGTGATTGGTGTATCTGCCGCGGATGATGCTGTGAGATTGGTGGTTTTGGTGTGTGGATTAGTGGGTCTGTTGCATGGTCTGTTCGATTTCTTGATTTCCTGTAGGGCCGGTGTGTGATTGGTCGGTCTGCCACTGCACTGGTATTTGATTGGTGGGCCCGCCGCGGCCGGTTTGTGATTGGTGGGCTCGCTTCGGCTGCGGTGTGTGATTGGTGCATCTGTCGCAGCCCTGGTGACGTCAGCAGTGACTCGGAGAGTGACGAACAGCCGGGGTTCTCAAGTCCGGGGGACCCGGACCCGGAGGAGACCGAGTTCTGTCCACGACTCACCTGGGATGTCATCACCTCCACTGAACAGCTGGGATCCTGGGAGAAACACACCAAGGTTCGAAGGGACCAAGAGGGATGTGCTTCTTTGTATCGCATGTGAAACAGAAATATTTGGGTTAGGTTTTGCAAACGGGCTTGTTTTCTTCTTGGAAATGAAATAATGCCTTTTTGTATTTGATAAGTAAGTCTGTTTTTTATTGACCACGGCCATGCCACTTCATATGATAGCATATTTTTGTTTATTGTATGAATTCAAATTAATTCTGAAACGTCGTCTTTGGGGTTTTCCTTACAAGAGAGGAACTTGAACCCTATTACTGTCAGGGTCCTTGCTACCCCTATTTCTTCCAGGGGTGGATTCCCCCCTAAGGTCTCGAAACGTACCGGTCCGATTTTAATAATGGAAGCTGGAATCAACTTGTCTTCCTCTAAACTACATTTAAAGATCCAATTTTTTTCGGAAGAAGCAGTATGTGACTATAAATATATTTTTTCATTTTAATTTAGGGTTCTCCGCAACTCCTAGCCTTTTCCGTAATTTTCATAAAACCACTGCGTATTTGCAGAGAATAGATTTGATATGCGGATATATGTGAAACATGTGGAAAATTGAAATTAAATGAGGTTTTCATGGCCTGAAGTCGTGTTATATCATATTTAATCTTTAATACCGAGATAAATTGTATAACGTCGAATAATCACCTGAGACGGATGTGAGAAATGATGGTGGGGCGAGATACAATGTCTAAGAAACCTTTATATGTTTTTGAGCTATTCATACTTTTTATCTTGCCTAATTTGTATCCACCCATGCCAAGCACGGGGGATCTGAATAATATTGCTTCCTTGATTCGCTGACGGATGCAGTTTCCGTCTGTTGTCCCGGAAAACAGTGCATACGTAATATGGTCGTCTAATGCATTGCGCTTAGTAAGCTGAAATATGCTTCACGTGCTTGAAATTTGAAATCCCCTTAAATTGCAGTATATGTTCACGCCTATGAAAGTGTATAGTTGGGGCATTCCACGACAAATCAACAAGTCTATAACACCCTCATGCCGCAAATTTCGGTGTATTTTATGTCAGGGGGGCTATTGATGGAGCTGATGACGATATTCGTATTCTTTTTCTCCCTGACTTATGGTGTGAAAATTATAGACTCAGGCATTTTGACCATACCCACTTGCATGTCTTTTTTAAAGACGAAATATTATATGTATGCTTCTACAAATGCCATAAAAACTTGATCTGGGTATCTTAAGGACGAATTACGAATTCAAGCTCATTAAAAATATAATTAAAGAAATTAAATTGTAAATTTATTATACATTCTTCAATTTTTCAAAATCTATAAAACCTATTTTACTATGAATTATTTTAAACTTTTTGAGGCTCACATTACTCTTTATACTTTTCTCTATAAGATTCAGTAATAAAAAAATGGAGACTCTAACAGAAAGCGAGATCTGAGCTCCCAAATGTCCCGATCCCCACTTTTGTGAGGTTCGTGCGCCAGCGCGGCCCGAGGTCGCTGCACCTATCAAACGTCTCTGTGGTAACGAAAAAGGTGTCAATGGTGGAATTGGTCGGCAATGAGGGTAAGGATGTATTAAAAACAATAAATTGTAATCAATGTCACATTCCTTAACACCCGCACTGGAGAGGCGTCCGACACTTACGGGCACTGGAGGGGTGGACTGGGAAGCCCCCTGAGTTCTCGGAAACTAGGAGGCTTAGAAAAACTTCGGTTGGGGACTGGGTGGGAACTATTGAAATCTATTTTGTGACTGATCTTAATTGGCCTAGGTCAGTATCGTCAAGTTCAAACGAGGTCATAAAGGTCAAGTATAAGTCGTGCTGGGTATTCATCCGGAAATGCCGTGATTAAGCTCAAAGAAGTCCAGAATGCACTAAAAACAGAGCAAGGTCATAGTGAGAACGCCCTAAGAATTGTAAACCTAACTTTTGGGTTTAAGGTCATTTAAGGCCATTGACCTAAGATATTGCCCTTATTTACACAATGACTAGCACCATAGAAACCGTTGGACGGGAAATGAGCATTGACCTTTACCTACGACATTTTAATTTGACCTGTGACCTTGACCTTTACATTGAGTCCTCTTAACTATGACGTCGTAGCATAATATACGTCATACTGAGTAACGCCATGCGACCGGAAGCACCGGACCAATGACTTTGGGACAAAGACAAAGACAAAGACTTTATTCAGAGTCATCCACAAATCCGCATGGCTATTACGACTCCACGTCAGTAAAGGGGTGGTAAAATGGAAGCACATACACACGCTATTAAAACAATAAAAATCCAGCTAAAATACAGTTATGCATAAAATACTCAACATTCTCAACAACACAAGTCACTCAGCGCGCCTCAATCCCGCTCTGTGATTATATGGTCCTGGAGTGCAGAACAGAAAACAGGTACTGGTAACCTCCTCATCTCCACAGGTAGCTCGTTGTAGTAGGAGGCACCCCGTGAGCAGAACCTGCGCTGCCCCATGCTGGTTCGTGAGCGGGGAACGCAAATATTATAGTTCTGCCTGGTATTGCGCTCCCGAACAGAGCCGACCTGTACGAATCCCCGGGCCAGCTCCTCTGGCTCCCCGAGACACACTGCCTTGTGTACAACTGCAAGTGTGTGGTACCTCTCCAGCTCACCCGCCGACAGCCAGCGGAGGTCACGTAACAGGCCTGAAACATGATCAAACTTTTTGCGGCCGAAAATCACTTTAGCAGCATAGTTAATGATTTTTGGAGTCGAATGTTGTTGATTTGAGTACCATTGCCAAACACGGTGATACAGTAACGGACCCGAGAGATCACCAGCGAGCTGACTATCGGCGAGATGATTCCGGGAGGCAAGCAGTGTCTCAGATGTGATAGACCACTCAAAATTCCGTAGCACTGACGAGTGAGAAGAGAAATGTGAGAGTTCCAGCTGAGGGTGCGGTCGAAGGTGAGCCCGAGATTTTTTACATTCATAGAAGGAACTAAATCTAGACCGCGAAATTTTACAGAGAAATCGCCAATGTGTCGAATGTTGGGAGCACTTCCTAGCAAAATAAGTTGGGTCTTGTCAGCGTTTACTTTAAGCCCGTTACCCCTGAACCAAATATCTAATGAAGCTAATGCCTTTTCCATGCGATTAATGAGAGATCGGAAATGTGATTTTTTGCCGCTGACAAGGATTTGGGTATCGTCCGCGTACTGTACTACGACCGCATCCTCAGCGTACAGGCTAAGGTCGTTAGCAAAGATGCTGTAGAGCAAAGGGCCGAGACATGAACCTTGAAAAATTCCCATGTTGTTTGGGAGACAGGAAGAGACTTTAGAAACACCCAGATTGTCAGCCGGAAGACTAACACTCTGGGTGTGGTGCCGAAAGTATGCCGAAAACCATGAGGTATCAATTCCATGAGCCTGGAGTTTTTTGATCAGGCGAGAGTGGTCAATCACATCAAAGCACTTACTCAAATCGAGGAGACAGAGGAGGGACACCTCTCCACGATCATTGGCTGTCAGGATGCTGTCGGTGATGGATATCAGCGCGCTTTCGCACGAGTGACGGGGGCGAAATCCGTGCTGGCTGGAGGATAGGAGGTGATTGTCAGAAAGGTAGGCGTAGAGCTGCTGATGAACAGCACGCTCTAGGATTTTAGTGATGGAAGGGACGATATTAATAGGGCGGAAACTGGAGGGATCAGAGGAATCTCCGGATTTAAAGATGGGATGAACCAGGGCATGTTTCCAGGAAACTGGGATTTCGTTGGTTAGGAGGGAGCTGTTGATCAAGTGGAGAAGTGGCAGGCCCAGGGACTCGAAGACAAGGCAGACGATGTGCATGCTAATGCCGTCACTGGCACTGGAGGTGGACGAGCCTCTTCTAAAAACGATGGACTGAAGCTCGTCCAAGGTGATGAGACGCAGGGTGAATGCGCAGGCGCCCACGCGCGGCAGCCGACACGCAACTGATGGGACTGCTCCCATAGCGGCTACCTCGGCCGCCACCCGCGGGCCGACGCCGACAAAAAAGCGATTCAAGTCATCGGCTGTTGCGTCCGGTATAAGCCTAGCTCCACCCTTCTTGCTACCAATCACCCTGTCGACACACCTCCAAATGCCCCTCCGACCCTCTCCTGCAATCGCCTATGCACATCGTCGCGCATGTCGCGTCGCATCGCTGCCTTCACTTGTCGATTCAAATCGCCATACTCATCCGAACGGTGGCCGCCGATTGCTAGCGCCGCCCTGCGGCGAGCCATCAAATCGATGGTTGTCCCTGATACAACAGGTGCACTCGCGTTGCGGATACGAATAGTCCTGATCGGAGCATGGCGGTCAAGAACTGTTACTAAATTCTGAAGAAATACATTCCACTTTTCAGCAAGACTGTTAAGAGTAAAAACATCAGACCAATCAATACCTAATAAATCCAGATTGAAGACAGTGGGATCAATGCGACGCAGACAGCGGGTTTGTACAAAAGTAGGTTTTGGACGGCACCGCGACACGGTAAGCAGGGCACGAGTGAATGAGTGTGGACTATAATGACAAAACTTTGTGCCAAAACGAGTGACTAGACCAGGATTATTGACTAAGATAATATCCAGACACGATCCTGCAGGGCGATAAGTAGGCATGTTGATACATTGGTGCAGAGTATTATCCTCCAAAAATCCCATAAGATAACGCTTTGCCCTGTCATCTGGGGGCTTCAAAACATCACAATTTATGTCACCAAAAATCACGATTTTTGCGGACGGGCAGGCCAAAACAACATCCTGATACTCAAGTTCTAAATGGTCAAAATCAGCACGCAACGCAGCATCACCATGACGCGGTGGACGATAAAGAATGCAGAAGACGATCTGCCGTTTCGAGTCTGGTTTCACTGAAACCCAGAGACTTTCCAGTAGACTGCTAGCTGGTTTTCTGACGCCTGTCTTCAGCAGTTTCGCAGTCATACCTTCTCTGACCGCGAGGGCGACACCTCCGTATCCGCTGTCATCCGGCCTCGGCTTGCGAGTGGACGGCGTAACCGGGCAGCAGGAACATACTCCGGGGCGTGTGGAGGCGGAGCCAGGTCTCGCATATACCAAAAACATCGTAATCGAAAACTCGCAGATCGTGAGAAAGAAGCAGCGTGGAAGGCTTGAGGGACTGTATATTGAGAGCGCCGATACGAAGAGAAGTCCCAGTGCCGCCCCGAGGTCCCCACCTGACGCCGCCTCTGCTCCCTCGCTTGCGTGTGCCTCGGCCGCCCCGGGTACCGCGTCCGGCGCGGCGCCTCCTCCCCTCCCCCCGGTGGCGGGTCACCGGGCTCAGCTGACTGAACCGCTGCGGCTGGTTGGCGGCCGTACCTGACCCGGCCCGGCTCAAGGTCACGGCCAAAGCGGGACGCGGAGAGTTCAAGGTCACGCGGAGCAGCGCAGCGCAGGTGAGAGTGGAGCACCGGGGTGATCACAGCGAAAAAGAATTTAACAGTAGCCAAGAGAACAAACAGTCTCAGTGCCTCACGGTTCACGGCGGGGCGAAACGTTTCCATCCTCGTCGAAAACGCTTGCACGGGCCCGTAAGCTGATCCAGTAAGGTCGAGGTACTAGGCCGCTGAGTCACATCCACGGAATCACCCACTGAGTCACTCAGTCACAATCACCCGCAATCACTCAACCAGGACTCAATCACCACTAACATAAACTTCCAATCACTGGATAAGGTTAAAAACGGGGGTAGAGCAGATGGGACGGGAGCGCCGCAGCAACGCAGCCGTCCGCGGGCGCGTGGCGCATGCAACGGGAATGCTGGTATGGCCTTGAAATGTGACTTTGACCTTCATGACGGGTGAAATTGACATATAATCTCGTTTTATATGGCGCTATAACGTTGCCAGTTGCTCTTTGATGCACGCCAACTGCTGTAACTGCGCGATTACAGCGATCTCAAAATAAGTGTGTGTGTGTATTGGGGTTTTAGGGCGCTTTCAGCGTCTTGGCTATTTCGCGCCCATTATTACAGTGATGAGGGACGGAAGGTTCGAGTTTCAAATTGAATCTGTGAAGTTCAATGACACCATGTGATGGAGTCGTTCTTCAGATCCGTGGGTCAGATCTTAAATAAAGCATCATGTCTTAATCTTATATGTTCGAAAAGCAGTTGTCGGCGTGGACGCTATGTGACTTTTTGTCAGAAGCCGGTGACGAACGAAGTAAGAAACGGCTTCTATTCTGACAGTTTTTCCGGTCTCGTCGTCGTCGTCAGAAGCCGGTGACGAACGAAGTAAGAAACGGCTTCTATTCTGACAGTTTTTCCGGTCTCGTCGTCGTCGTTGTCTGTTGTTGTTGTCTGTTCTGAGCGCTGGTATCAGAGACCTAAAACTTTTGTGGATAGAAGGCACTTCCAAATGAATAAGCACCACAGTTGTCAATCTTCAAAATGTTCAAAATTTTGCCCAGAATTTTGCATTATGTGATTTTTAACTTTTATTTTTCTATTTTTGCTAATTCATCTAGACACTGCAAACTTGCACCCTTTTACATCAGTGAAATTTGTAGTTCACACAAAAAGTTGGAACGAAAAAGTTTTTTATTTAAGTCTCCAAATTAGCTTTTAAACTTTGCACCCTAAATTTGGCATAAAACTCATAAACTAACATTAACATTAAATTGGCATTAACTCATAAAAGGCTAAACTATAGGCTTGAAATATCTGAAGCTCCGGCAGTTCAGGTTCTAAGTCAAATATCCACTTATAGGCCTGTTTGTGCAGTTCTGCACAAGCACCAGGGGCGTAGGAACGGTTTGAAAAGTGGGGGGGCCAACCTTAGGGGCCCACCTCAAGGGGGGCCCCAGTCCACGGGCCCATAATTATAAAAACCATTCTAGTTAGCTCGTTTGGTGTCAATAAGGCACGCATGCACACAAGGATGTTAATATTTGGAAAATTGAGAAATTAAATTTTGCCCTATGATTTCGAGTTGTACCCACGCAGTAACACTCTGCTCTCAAAAAGTGACAACCTCTGTTTTACCTTTGTGACGTCAGCAATTGCTCTCAAGGTGGAGCCGCCCATTCATTCAATGTAAATCGGCTACGGATCATGGGATGTTCGTACGGTTTCAAGATGCATCTGGCGAGGGGTAGACCCAGGATTCATTACCTCACGTCCACAAAAAGCCAGAATGATTGCCCCTCACACGAAAACTATCTGCTGAGCCCCGTTGTCTCCAATACACAGCGGCAATGCGTTGCTAAGCATTTCTAGGCGATTGCTGACGTCATCGCCGTGGTGAATGCCAGATTTGCGGTTGCCATTTTTTGCCTATGCTAAAAGCTGGAGCGCAGCCCCCTGGTTGTACCTATTATGATCTAATAAATCATAGTAAAACGCCAAAAATATTGGTTTTTACCTAGACCCTTTTCAAATACGAAATACATTTTTAAGGTTTTTTTGCAGGATTTCAATCATTTTTTACCACGAGCGCGTTTTTATATTTACAGATATTTAGGCCCTTTTCATCACATTTACTAAATTAAGATTTATAAACTACAGACAATGCTTTGATACCAAATAGCCTCACTTCGCTATGCCTAATCAACTTTTATTTGCTTCTTTAAGGACGAAAATGGGAGCATTTATTTAGGCTATTACGGGTCCCTTCTTTTCATCATTAGAGATTGATTTAGGTAAAGGCTGATCACAATAAATACGCCTAGCTATATTTCGATGCCTAAAATACAGAGTTCCAGCATGACTGTAAGTGCAATGTAGGTATTTGATGGCCAGCTTTGTGATGCCAAGAAGGTGTGGGCATGGTGTTAAAGTGGTTAGCAACTTTGCTTCCACGCGACCAACTCGGGTTTAAGGCACGGCAGATTCCTTGTGCAAGGAGTAATTTGACTCCCAAGAAACCCCTCCAACAGGGAAAGAGTTGGCGACGCCATATAACCCTGGCATCGAAAGACGTCGCGCCTTTCGATGGCTCTGGGACGACTGTTGCTCGGCATTTGGTGCGGGGTCCGTGTCCGATTCATATTTTGTGTTGGGATTGATATGGGATGGAGTTTGACTGGGCCCAGTTCTCGGGACTCATTTGGAAACACTCGGGTAGTAGGTGCCTTGGCTTATTTTACGAAACGCTCCTCCTCCAGGGGCTTGCAGGCAGCGTACTATCGAACTTGAACGTTCGCAGACAAGCTATCGGGCCCGTTTGGGTTTCTTGTTCTATATTACAGTTGCTGATATTTTTATATTCGTTGCGGGGGCCCACCTCAAAAAAGGGGGCAGTATCCCCTGACACCCGGTTCCTATGCCTATGCCGCCAAGGGGCCGCCAAATTATCTCGGAGGGCCCCAAGGTCCAGACCATGACTCAAGAACCCAGATCAGTCAGCTCAAGGGCCCAGGCCAGTGCATTAGCCTCGGGACCAGCTTATCAAGGGACCCTACATAAGCACAGGACCCCTAGAAGCTCATCACAGGGAAGCTCCAGATTCGCACAGGGTGCCAGATTCGCTTAGGGGTCCGGTTCAGCTCGGATGTCCCCAAGTCGACGTATGTAGGGCCTCAAAACAGCTCAAGGGACTTGTTCAAGCTCACGGATCCCAGCTTAGCTCAATGATGATAGAACAGTTCAGGGGCCCCAGACCAGCTCAGGGCTCTTGTTCAGCACAGGCCAGCTCAGCTCAGGGGCCCAGATCGGCTGATATAGGGTCCCCTCTCATACCAGCTCAGGGGGCTCCATTCAAGCTCACGGCCCCAGCTTAGTCCAGGGACCCTAGAAGAGTTCAGGGCCCCCATACCAGATCAGAGGCCCGGTTATGCACAGCGGTACCCAGATTAGCTCAGGGTCCCAGCTAGGCTTAGGGGTCCCAGGGTGGCTGATATAGAATCTCAGAACACAGTGGCGTAGCCAGGATTGGAGGGGTCCGACTACCGTCGGGGGGCCCCAGGTCAGGGGTCCCCTTTGCAACCGGGCCCATCTCCTATATCTTTTGTATTGTATTTTAACATTATAACATTTACGCGTAGGAAATTTTGTTCTGCCTTTTTAAGCATTCATTCTTATTTTGTTTATAGCTTGGTTTTTTGATCCGACCAAGTCTTGGTAAACTAAGGTCACCAAATATTAAGGAAGACCCATACCTGGTAGCGTGGCTATAATAACAGTTTTGAGCCATGTTTCGGGAAGTTCAATGTTGATGCGCGCATGATGTTAAACCTGAGTCTACCTCTTCACTCGGGTAATCAGACATGAAGTTATTGGAGGTCAGTCGTTTTGAGTACGAAGAAATGATCTTCTACGGGAAATGATTAGCAATTATTTCTCGGTGTCGAATCCATGAACTCTTTAATCAGGAAATTTCCAAAGAAACGAAAAAAACGAATAAAGATACAAGGGATATGGTAGTGTGTCCCGAACGTTACGTCTCTATTCCGTCGACAGATCCTGTTGAGATCCAGTTACTTTCTTACCCTTGCTATCTTGTAAACGAGCAAATTACCAAGACAAAAGGCACCCAAGATATCTATCTCCTTGGCTCACTCTGTTATTGTTATTTTCAACGTTTCATACCTATTTTTCTTTTTGGGATTATGCTCATCAATTTCTGTCATTACCCTTGTTTGTCTGGTTTCCTACGCAAATATTATAAAGCTGCTTATTTCAGAATATTTAGAAATGTAGTTATTGGTGTTAAGCTAATAGATTAAGAATTGACTAAAGTGCAAAATTCCCTGTTCGATTTGCTCTTATGGTAAAATTAGATTAATTTTTGCCTTTTCTTCGATAATGGTCCCTGATCGACATCTTTCAATTTGTCCTTTTTTAGTACGCAATAGGGGTAGGTACATTTTTTCCGAGGCATATGTTTTGACAATTTTTATTTGAGCTCTGAGGCCACCTAAGATCAACACTTGGTGGCACTCGCAAAGCTAATTTTCGGCCGCTTTCCCGATTAGATCTCAGGGGGTCTCTGAGACCGATTCACGGCGCCTCTTGATCAAAACTGGGGGCCCCTGAGAATCACTCGGGCTCCTGAGATTAGTTATCGACAGCACCTCTGAGACTAATTATTGGGCCCCCCAGATTTGCTCTGGAGGGGGGGCTAGGACTGACTATCGTGACCATCCAGATTAGCTATTGGGGTCCCCTGAGGCTGTCTTTGGGGTGGGGAGGGGGCTGGGAATGACTTCCGACAGCTCTCTGAGACTAACTCTAGGGCGCCCCTGAGACAAACACCCGGGGGGGGGGTGGAATCACCTCTGATACTGAGTCTTTGGCGTTCCTGAGACTGACTCTCGGAGGCTCCAGATTAGCTCTAGCGGGCCTAAGGCTAACTCCGGGACCGTGAGACCAAAACTTGGGAGCACCTCTGGAAATTACTCTCAGACCCCCGAGATTAACTCTCGGATGTCTCTGAGACTAACAACCGGGAGCCCTCTAGCGCTGAGACTAACTTTTGGGTGTTCCCTGAGATTGACTCTCGGGGCCGCTTATACCAAAACTCGGGGTGGGGGGGGACACAGCCTGAGGCTAAATCTCGAGGGCTCCCAAAATTACCCCTCTGAAACCAGCACTCTGCGGATCACATTATACTAACTCTCGGACCCCCGGATTAACTCTCGGGGCCACCTGAAAATAAATATAGACCCCTGAAAGAGACGCCCGTGAGACTATGAGAGCCCCCTGAGACCGACACTTGGGGTGCTCTGAGACTGACTCTTTGGGTTCTCTGAGACAGACTTTCAGGGGGACCCCTGAGACCGAATCTCGGGGTCCCCTAAGACAGACTCTTGGGGTCCCCTTGACCGACGCTTGGGTTTCTCTGAGACTGACTCTCAGGGGCCCCCTGAAATAGACTTGCGGGGCCCTGAGAACCACTCTCTGGGGCCCCCTGAGACTAGCTCGGCCCCCTCCCCTGAGACAGACTCCCGGGGCCCCTGATACCGACTTTTGGGGCCCCCTAAGACCAACTCTCTGGGGCCCCCGAAATATACTTTCGGGGGCCTTGAGACCGACTCTCAGGGCGAGGGCCTTGAGGCCGAACCGGGACGCCCTGAGAACGAATCTTCAGGTGCCCCTGAGACTGACTCTGGGGGCCCCGTGATCAGAATCCTTTGCAGTGGTTCAGATTGGCCCAAGGGGGGAGGAGTCTGCGGATGCCTAGGGTCCCTTGGCTACACCACTGCATCCACACTTTCGGGGCCCTCAGAAATCACCATTTGGAGGCCTCTAAAATAATCGCTCCCCATAGACCAATACTCCGGAGCCCCTTGATACTGATGCCCGGGGGGGCCTAAGACCAAGCTCGGGGTCCCACTTAGATCAGGCTCAGGGGCACGCTTAGACCCATTCTCGCGCTTTGCCCAGGAGTAACTCGACACCGATGTTCCGGGGCCCTCAAGATCAATATTTCGAGCCCCCTCCCCCCGAGACGAATGTTCGGTACCCTGGAACCCCTCGTTGCCGATGCTAAGGGGTCCTGAACCCAGGCCTGGGGGCCCCTGGGACCAAACTGGTCTCATGAGGCCAATGCTCGTGCCTCACTCATGAGTCCCTCGATATCAATAGTCGGGGGCACCCCGAGGGGGACCCTGAACCCCTGAGACCAAGCTCGGGGGTCCCCTGAGACCAAGCTCGGGCGTTCCCTGAGACCACGCTCGGAGGGCCCCTGACACCGAGTTCGGGGCTCCTGAGACAAAGCTCGGGGGGTGCTGAGACCAAGCTCGGTGGCCCCCTGAGACCAAGGTCAGGGCCCCCGAAACCAATGCTCGTGTTTTCCAGTGCATACGGTCAGCCTTATGCATCAGATGCCCTCGGATGCCCCCCTGAGACCAAGCTCGAGGGCCCCTGACACTAAGCTTGGGGAGAGGGGGCCTGAAACCAAGTTTGGGGGCATCCCTGAGACCAAGCTCTGGGGTCCCCTGAGACCAAGCTCGGGGGCCCTGAGACCAAGCTGGGGGCTTATCTGAGACCAAGCTCGGAGGGCTCCCTGACACCAAGCTCGGGGGCCCCTGAGACCAAGCCCGTAGGCCCTGAGACCAAACTCGAAGGGCACCCTGAGACCAAGCTCGGGAGCTCCCTGAGACCAAGCTCGGAGGGCCCCCAGACACCAAGCTCAGGGGCCCTGAGGCCAAGCTCGGGGGCCCTGAGGCCAAGCTCGGGACCCCCTGAGACTGAGCACAGGGGTCCCTCAAGATCAATATTCGGTACTCAGGAGCCCTCGATACCGATTATCGGGGGCCTCCTGAGACCAAGCTCGGGAGCCCCCCCCGAGACCAAGCTCAGGGGCCCCCGAGACCAATTTTTGTGTTTTTAGTGCATAAGGTCAGCCCAATGGGGTCCCAGACCATCTCAGGGGCCCTCAGTTCAACACAGAGGCCCAAATTAGCTCTGATGACCAGATAAGCTTAAGGGCCCGGATCATCAAGGGGCCCCTTGTCGGCATATTTGGGGTTTCAGAACAGTTCAGGGTTTCAATTAAAGCTTATAACCCAATTTCAGAGCAGGGGCCCTATTCCTGTACAGGGGTCTCAGATAAGTTTAGGGTATTCTGTGCATCACAGGGGATCCAGATTAGCTCAAGGGACAATATTAACTTTACGGTCCCAGCTCAGCTCAGGGGCCCCCCAGGTCGGTGGATACAGGTTCTGGCCAACTCACGGGGCCCTGTTCAAGGCTACGGCTCCTAGCTCAGTTTAGGCATCCTAGAACAGTTCATGCTTCCCAAACCATCTCAGGGGCGCTCAGTTCAGCTCAAATGGCCCAGATTAGCTCGTATAGCATCAGAGGCCAGTTCAGGGGCCCTGAGAACCTCAGGGGCGTTAAAATCAACTCATAGGACCCAGTGGCGTAGCCAGGATTCGGCCAAGGGGGGGTCCGACTACCGTCGGGGGGCCCCAGGCCGGAGGCCCCCTTGGTAGTCGGGGCCCATCTCCTATATGTGTCGTGTAATATTTTGGCATTATAAAATTTACACGACGGAAATTTGTAATTCCTTTTTAAGTGTTTGTTCGTATTTTGTTTATAGTTTGATTTTTCTCGATCCGACAAAGTGCTGGTAAATTTAGGTCACCAAATATTAAGGCTGGCCCATACCTATATGACAGCGTGGCTATAATAACCGTTTTGTGGCACATTTCGGGAAATCAAATGTTGCTGCGTGCATGATGGTAAAACTGACTTTACCTCAATTCACTCTGGTAATCAGGCATGACGTTATTGAAGGTCAGTCGTTTTGAGTACGAAGAAATGGTCTTCTACGAGAAATGATTACCAATTCTTTCCGGGTGTCGAATTCATGAACTCTTTAGTCAGAAAATTTCCAAAGAAATGGAAGAAATGAATAAGAATACAAGGGATATGGTGGATGGTGGTGTGTTCCGGACGTCGTATAACGTCTATTCCGCGGAAAGATCCTGATGAATTCACCACAGTTACTTTCTTACCTTTGCTGTGTTGTAAATGAGAAAATTACCAAAACAATAGGTGCCTGAGATAACTATCGCCTTGGATAACTCTGTCATTGTTATTGTAAACCTTTCATACCTATTTTTCGTTTTGGGATTATGCTCATCAATGTGTGTCATTGCCCTTTTTGTCTGGTTTCCTACCAAAATATTCGGAAGTTGTTTATTTCAGAATGTTTAGGACGGTAGTTATTGGGACTAAGATAATATTGAAAATCAGCTGAAGTTCCAAATTCCCTGTTCGATTTGGTATTATGGATGCTAAAATTAGATTAATTTTTGCCTTTCCTTCAGTAATGGTGCCTGATCCACGTGTTTCAATTTGTCTTGTTTGGTACGCAATGGGAATAGAAACAGTTTTCCGAGGCATATGATTTTCGAAAGTCTTTGAGCCTAGGATCTCAAGCGATATCTCTGGATTGTTAAAATCTAAAAGAAATGGAAAGGAAAAAGGGCGCTCAATAAAAAGGATATATGAGTGTGCCCCAGATGCTATATAAAACCTATTCCATGGACGGTCCTACTGATGAAACCGCTCACTTACTCCTCCCTAGCCATTTGTTGGATATCCCGGGGGCTTGGGGAGGTGAATACTTCCTTGGACTTTAGGTCTCTGATAGGCATTGTACAGGGCTTGTATTGCTTTGCCAGTGTTAAGCCATCCAGGACCATCACCCACCGCCCCTGCCCCCCTGACCCATGGGTCGAGCAAAGATCTCCAGGGGCCTAGCACTTGACATGCCGCCGAAACCAGTATCTGGGACCCCCGAAAACAACACTTTTCCCGCAAATCAGTACTTACGTCCCCCAAAACCAGAATTTGGGGGTACCGTGAGACTACCTACTGGGACCCCCTAGAACTTACTCCCGTGGGGCCCTGAGGATAACTTTGAGGGGAGGGGGAGAAATGCTCGCTGAGACTAGCTTTTGGGGACACCTGAGGGCAGCTTCAGATGACTCCTGAGACTAACTCCTGGAGACCTCGTGAGACTAACTATCGGATCTCTGAGATTAGCTCTCCGGCCCTCCTTACACTAGAACTGAAAGGTCCCCTGAAAATAACTCGGGCTTCTGAGATCAGTTCTTGGGGGACCTGAGACTAGCTTTGGGCCGCCCAAGACCAACACTTGGCGCTACTCACAAGGTTAATTTCCGGCCCCTCTCCCGATTAGATCTCAGGGAGCCTCTGATACTGATTTACGGCGCCTCTTGACCAAAATTAAGGACTCCTGAGAATCTCTCGGGGCTCCTTAGGTTAGTTATCAGCATCACCTCTGGGCCTATTTATCGGCCCCCCCGGATTTGCTCTGGAGGAGGGGGGCTGAGATTGACTCTCGGGGCCATCCAGATTAGCTCTTGGGGTCCCCTGAGGCTGTCTCTGAGGTGGGGCGGGGGCTGGGAATGACTTCCGACAGCCCTCTGAGACCAACCCTGGGGCGCCCCTTGAGACTAAGACTCGAGGAGGGAGGCGTGGAAGCACCCCTGAGACTGAGCATTTGGCACGGCACTCCTGAGACTGCCTCTCGAAAGCCCAGATTAACCCTCAGAGACCTAAAGCTGACTCGGGGCCCGTGAGACCAAAATTCGGGAGCACCTCTGGGAATTACTCTCAAAGGCCCAAAATTAGCTCTTGGACGAACCGGAGACAAGCTCCCGGGAGCACTCTGAGGCTAACTTTTAGGTGCTCCTTGAGATTGACTCTCGGGGCCCCTTATGCAACAACTAGGGGGGGCATAGTCTCAGGCTAAATCTCGAGGGTTCCCAAGATTACCCCTCGGGGGCCTCCTGAGACCAGCACTCTGCGGATCAAATGAGACTAACTCTCGGACCCCCAGATTAACTCTCGGGGCCACCTGAAAGTAAACATTGACTCTTGAGAAAGACGCCCGTAAGACTATGGGACCGAATATCGAGGGTCCGCTAAGACTGACCCTCGGGGTCCCCTTGACCGACTCTTGGGGGGTTCTCTGAGACTGACTCTCATGGAGCCCCCTGAAATAGACTGTCGCGGGACCCTGAGAACCACTCTCTGGAGGACCCTGGGGCGAGCTCGGCCCCGCTGAGACCGACTCTGGGGGCCCCTGAGACCGACTTTCGGGATCCCTTAAAACTAACTCTCAGGGACCCCCTGAAATCTACTTTCGGGGTGTATTGAGACTGACCCTGAGGGCAGGGCCCTGAGGCCGACTCTAATTCTGGGGACCCCGTGATCAGAGAATGCTTTGCAGTAGTTCAGATTTGCCCAAGGGGGTCCTCGGACTCCTAGAACCTCTCGGCTACGCTACTGCATCCACACATTTGGGAGCCCGCCGAGATCAGCATTTGGAGGCCCCTGAAATCCTTGGTTCCCCGGATACCAATATTCCGGAGCCCCTGGATACTGATGCGCGGGGCTCCTAAGACCAAGCTCGGGGTTCCACTTAGATCAGGTTCGGGGCACCCTCATGCTTGCGCTTTTCTCAGGAGTAACTCGACACTGATGTTCGGGGGACCCCCAGATCAACATTCGTAGCCCCCCCCCGAGACCAATGCTCAGTACTCTGGAGCCCCTCGATACCAATGCTCCGGGGCCCAAGCCTGGGCCCATGAGACCAAACTCTGGGTCCCACGGGGCCAATTCTCGTGACTCGCTCATAAGTCCTCTCGATATCGATAGTCAGAGGACACCCCGAGATCAATATTGCCCCCCCCCACTTCCCGAGATCAATGTTCGCTGCTCCGGAGCCATCGATACCAATGCTCGGGGGATCCCTGAGACCAGCTCTGGGGCTCCCTAAGACCAAGATCGAAAGGCCCGTGAGACCAAGCCCGGGCCCCCGAGACCAAGCTCGGAAGGCCCGTGAGACCAAGCTCGGGTCCCTGCTGCCAGGCTTGGGGGCCCCTGAGACCAAGCTTGGGGGGACCTGAGACCAAGCTCGAGGAGCCCTTTGAGACCAAGTTCCGGGGGGGCGGAGACCAAGCTCGGGGGTCCTTGAGACCAAGCTCGGGGGCCCCTGAGACCATGTTCGGGGGTTCCCTGAGACCAAACTCGGGGTCCCCTGAGACCAAGCTCGGAGGCCCCTGAAACCAAACTCGGAGGGCCCCCTGAGACCAAGACAGAAAGGCCCCTGAGACTAAGCTTCGGGGGTCCCTGAGACCAAGCTAAGGGACCCTGAGACCAAGATCGAAAGGCCCGTGAGTTTAAAGCTCGGGGGCCCCTAACACCAAGCTCGGAGGGCCCCTAACACCAAGCTCGGAGGGCCCCTGAGACCAAGCTTGGAGGCCCCCTGAGACGAAGTTCGGATTTCCCTTGAGACCAAGCTCGAGGGCCCCTGGGACCAAGATAGAAAAACCCCTGAGACTAAGCTCGGGGGTCCCTGAGACCAAGCTAGGGAGACCCTGAGACCAAGATCGAAAGGCCCGTGAGACTAAAGCTAGGGCCCCTGAGACCAAGCTCGGGGCTCCTGAGACCGAGCTCAGGGGGCCCCCGAGATCAATGTCCGGTTCCCTAGAATCTCGATACCGATGATCAGGGGCCCCCTGAGACCAAGTTTGGGGGTCCCCTGAGACCAAGCTCGGAGGCCCCTGAAACCAAACTCGGAGGGCCCCCTGAGACCAAGACAGAAAGGCCCCTGAGACTAAGCTCAGGGGGTCCCTGAGACCAAGCTAAGGGACCGTGAGACCAAGATCGAAAGGCCCGTGAGTTTAAAGCTCGGGGGCCCCTAACACCAAGCTCGGAGGGCCCCTGAGACCAAGCTTGGAGGCCCCCTGAGACGAAGTTCGGATTTCCCTTGAGACCAAGCTCAGGGCCCCTGAGACCAAGATAGAAAACCCCTGAGACTAAGCTCGGGGGTCCCTGAGACCAAGCTAAGGGGACCCTGAGACCAAGATCAAAAGGCCCGTGAGACTAAAGCTAAGGACCCCTGAGACCAAGCTCGGGGCCCCTGAGACCCAGCTCAGGGGGCCCTGAGATCCATGTTCGGTACTCTGGAGCCCTCGATACCGATGATCGGGGACCCCCAGAGACCAGGCTCGGAAAGCCCGTGAGACCAAGCTCGGGGGCCCCTGAGACCAAGCTTGGGGGCCCCTGAGACCAAGTCCGGAGGTCCCTTGAGACCAAGCTCGGGGGCCCCTGAGACCAAGCTCGGGGCCCCCTGAGACCGATCTAGGGGCCCCATGAGACTAAGCTCAGGAGGCCCGTGAGACCAAGCTCGGGGGCCTTCTGAGACAAAGCTCGGGGGCCCTCTGAGACCGAGCTCGGAAAGCCCCTGAGACCACGCTCGGGGGGCCCCTGAGACCAAGTTCGGAGGTCCCTTGAGACCAAGCTTGGGCGCTCCCTGAGACCAAGCTCGGGGACCTCTGAGACCGAGCTCGGGGGCCCCTGAGACTAAGCTCACGGGGCCCGTAAGACCAAGCTTGGGGGCCCCTGACACTAAGCTCGGAGGTCCCTTGAGACCAACCTCGGGGAGAGAGATCGAGCTCGGAGGCCCCCTGAGACCAAGCTCAGGGGGCCCCCGAGAGCAAGCTCGGAGGTCCCTTGAGACCAACCTCGGGGAGGGGGCTGAGATAGAGCTCGGAGGGCCCCCTGAGACCAGGCTCAGGGGGGCCCCGAGACCAATGCTCGTGTTTTCCAGTACAAAAGGTCAGCCCAAGGGGGGTCTGCGGACCCCAAGGACCCCCCTTGGCTACGCCACTGATAGGACCTCAACTTAGTTTAGGGGCACAGGTAAGTTTAACGGGGTCCCGGGGCAAGCTATCAGGCCAGTTTGAGTTTCTTGCTTGATATTACAGTTGTTGATATTCTTATCTCCTTTGCGGGGGGCCCATCACAGAAAAGTGGGGGGGGGGCCGGTGGCCCTCCTGGCCCCCCGGTTCCTACGCCTATGACAAGCACAAAAACAAAATGAAAACGGAAATTTGAGAGTCCTTTTTGGCCTATTCCGTGAAGGTCTGCATTTTCCAAAATATCATTCAAACCCTTATATCTTCGGATCTAATTAATAAAATTTAGTTTCCATTTCAGATAATAAAAGAGAATAGCCTCCCTTATTATATATTTAGAGATAAAAACTTTCAGACTGAAACTTTTTTATTTTATAGGCAAAATTAAAATATAAGTTTTGAAACTTTTTATTCTCAGCCCCCTGGTTTCCAGAACATGATAGCTACGGTATTGAACTTAACACGGCTGGATAGCAAACTTCGTTGCCGTTATTTTTCTCACTGATACCCCCCACTTATCTGTTACGGTGTCCGAGCTATAAGTCGTAAAATACATTTCAAAGTGGTAATTTTATCGGTTCATTTTTGCTTCACACCGGGGTTTAGGGTGGTTCGAGTCATTGGAGGGAAATGAAATTTTGCATGCAGCTAGGTACAAGACATATGTCGACATTCCATCTGGTTAGATATCAATAAAATACCAAGTTACCTTCACTAACATGCCGTTTCTCCACGCATCGTTGTAGCACATTACCAGGCGTCACCCCCGCGCCGACGCCGCGGCAACTGCCGGCGATTGGAGCGACCGGCTCTGTTTATGTGGTCTGGTAAAAACGTACCAAATACTACCCATAATGCATCACAAATAATTAGAGTACCGTAAAAATCCGAGTTTACAATAAGAGCATTATGTTTCGGTTTTGGACCATGGGTGGATCCAGGGAATAACTAGGCTAGGTGCCCCCCCCCACCCTTCTCCCCCATCCCCCTCCCCCAACCCCCAATCGACCATTGGCGCCCTCTGAAATTGTAAAGACACGCCTCTAAAGGTCGATGGCGCTCCCTGAAATGTCGCTTCTCATACTCGGATCCAGGATTGCCTATCGGGGGCGAGGTGGAAGGGGAAGCTTCCTGGTGGGCGCTATCTGGACCAGGGACGCCACTTTTGGCCGGAAAAAACTATCAAGTAGGCCCTAAATCCTATCAGTGGGCGCCGCTACCTGCATCTCGGGGAAAACGACATTTCAGGGGGTGCCATCGGACTTTCCAGGGGGTTCCGAGACAATTTCAGGGGGCGCTAAGATTCTATGGGGGGCACCTGTCCCCTTTCGCCCTTGGATCCGCCTACGTCGTTTCGGGGGGAGGGCATGGAGGTGGGGGTGTTACGGGTGTGAGGCTAAGGAGCTCGAGCATAGGCGGATCCAGGACATCAGTACGGGGGTGGGGCTAAGGAGCTCAGACATAGGAGGATCCAGGACATCAGTACGGGGATTGGCCTGGGAAGCTCGATCATAGGCGGATCCAGGACATCAGTTCGGGGCTGGGGCTAAGGAGCTCGAGCATAGGCGGAACAAGGACATCAGTACGAGGGCGGGGCTATGGAGCTCGAGCATAGGCGGATCCAGGACATGATTACGGGGGTGGGGCTAGGGAGCTCAAGCACAGGCGGATCCAGGACATCAGTACGGGGGTGGGGCTAAGGAGCTCGAGCATAAGCGGATCCAGGACATCAGTACGGGGGTAAGGGCTAAGGAGTTCGAGCATAGGCAGATCCAGGACATCAGTACGGGGGTGGGACTAGGGAGCTCGAGCATAGGCGGATCCAGGACATCAGTACGGGGGTGGGGCTAAGGAGCTCGAGCATAAGCGGATCCATCACATCAGCACCGGGGTAGGGGCTAAAGAGTTCGAGCATAGGCGGATCCAGGACATCAGTACGGGGTTGGGGCTAGGGAGTTAGACCATAGGCGGATCCAGGACATCATTACGGGGGTGGGGCTAGGGAGCTCGAGCACAGGCGGATCCAGGACATCAGTACGGGGGTGGGGCTAAGGAGTTCGAGCATAGGCGGATCCAGGACATCAGTACGGGGTTGGGGCTAAGGAGCTCGAGCATAGGCGGATCCAGGACATCAGTACGGGGGTGGGGCTAAGGAGCTCGGGCATAAGCGGATCCAGGACATCGGTACGGGGGTGGGGCTCGGGAGCTCGAGCATAGGCGGATCCAGGACATCAGTACGGGGGTGGGGCTAAGGACCTCGAGCATAGGCGGATCCAGGACATCAGTTCGGGGGTGGGGCTAAGGAGCTCGAGCATAGGCGGATCCAGGATTACCGATTGAGGAAGCACCGTCCCGGGGGAAGGGGTGTAATCCGGAACATAGGGCGCCACTTTTGACACGCAAAATCCTTCCGATGGGCGCCGATTTTTGCATCTTAGGGGGAGGGGGTGGGAAGTGACATTTCAGGGGGTGCCATCGAATGCTTGAGGGGCGCCGTGGCCATTTCAGGGGGCGCCGAGGATCCACCAAAGGGGGGGCACGTGCCTCCTATCCCCCCCACCGCCCTGAATTCACCTATTAGCTCCAGCCTCCCCGCCATTGCCTCAAAACATCCTCTGCCTATGCTATAGCTGTAGGCATTTTCACATGGGGGGGACTTAAGCCCACTAGCCTTGCCTCTTGTGTCCGCTATCGTATTTAGACATATAAATAATATATAAATCTCGTTGCACTCTATTCCATATTATCGAACAATATCAATAAGAGGAAATCAGTCGTGCAGATTTTGAATCTGGTCTTCAGGTCAATGAAAGGTCACTGCGCATGCGCAGTGGAACTAATGGAAACAGAGGCTATCCCAGTAACCTACGGGTATATTTTCCTGAAATTTTGTGAACAAGAAAATGACACGGAATGCAAACCGCAAATAATGTCATATTGAAGCTGCACTTCCCTGCGCATGCGCAGTAGAAATCTTAAAGATAGGCCTTAAAGGTGAGGATATTTCAGAAGAGGACATGGACAAAGGAGAGCCAACATGCGTAAATTTAGTATGAAAGTTTTGACACCCTTGCTAACTACAAAGGTTAGTGCGCATGCGCATTAGAACTTATGGTCATGGAGGCTATCTCGGGAGCCAATAGACCGATTGGGCTCAATTTTTACGAGTAATAGCAGAATACTATCTGCTAATCCCAATTCACGGCATTATGACACTGCATTGTTCTGCGCATGCACAGTAGGAATTCTAAGGAATATTAGGCTATATGGGATAGTTTAGACCAGGAGACAAACACACGACATACCAACATGCTTCAGTCCATTATAACGGTATCTTCGCTCTCATTCACTGCAGACTTTACTGCGCATGCGGACTGGGACTTAGGGTAACCAAAGCTAACTCGATAAGAAATAGGCTGAATTGTGTGAAGTTCTCCGGGTATAGGTGAAATATGGTCGGCAAACCCATAATATTTTATATTGTATCTCCTTTCTTCTGGGCATACCCAGTCTTTACTTAACAAACCAAACTTTATACGTCTGTTTATTTATGTGATGACATAAACAGAGGGCAAACGTGGCGCAGTGTGCAGAAACAAGTTAGTTTAGCATAACATGGCCTCACACATGGGATTGAATTGGAATCATAATGAGAACACAAGACCTCAAGTCCCAACATCGCGTTAGTATATGTATCATACTGCTGAAAACACTCGCCTGTCAATCGAACCATTTGCCTAACGTACATTGTCACCGGCTTCTCCTGCGCCGGAGCGGCACCTGCCGAGGTCGCAGGCCGAGGTTTGTGATGTGTGTTTTCTAATATAAATTGAACTGGGATACATGCAACTTTTTAGGGTATGAGTAGAAAAAGAAAATTATCTAAAACAAACCTAAGACAACAGTAATAATCGGCTTCTGACGCATAATCCTCCCACTACATTTTCCACCAAATGCATCATTGTGTCGGAATTGTTCCGAATGTTCCAGTAATACGTTCAGTTTTTTTCGGAACGGGTCAAATTTTTATGTTAGCAATAGTAGCCTCCACACCACATCTAGTTCATTCGCAATGTCACCGAAGCGCAGTCTAGCTCAGTTCTCCCCTCCCCGTTACCCCACTTCCAACCGGACGTGTCTAGACGGCATGCCGACTGCAGGTTGAGAGGCCGGCGACGGTGTTGGGCCTGGTCTGCGGTGCTCGTTACTGATTTTGCTGTGTAGTTTCCATTTTTTATTGGCGTTATATGTAGTTTAAACAATGCTCTTTCACATGAAGTTGTTTTGAAGTCAATAAAAACATAGGAAATATGTATGCTTATATTTGCAAAAGTTTTGAATTAGATTTTATACATATTCGTGCCAATTAATATGATTAAACTTACATATTTGTATTGTTCAGGCTTGTGTAATTATTTTTATGTAACCTTTTGAAGGAACACCTTTAGTTTAAATGGCTAAAAACTCAAGCGAAAAGTCCGATGCACGCGTCCGATGCTGGATTGCCCGAGGCTATAACTCCGAAACGATTATCCGGACAAGACTAAAAATACGACAGTCGTTTTCAGCGCCACTGAGAACCCTAGTCCCAAATTTTCATGAAAATCTGAGATATAAGGGTGTTATTTCAACCCATCGATTTGTCGATTTGTCGTGGAATACCCCAGTTGTGAAATATATGTATGGGATTGATTTCTATGATTACCTTTATTCCTCTCTGCTGTCCTGTAAACAATATTTAAGTATAACAGTAACAGTATTCTGCAAGACTATAATCAGATTACATTGGAGATACCCAGTTCTTAACTTCTGTAGCCGCCTCAGACAAAAATTGTATGCAACTCTGAACGAATCATCGCCTGACATCTGGTTCAAAGTATTCAAACATTTTGACAGCTCTCAATATTGCTACAGACGGCCTCGTTCTAGAAATATCGTATTGTAAACGATAAAACAGGGCTTACCCATTTTAAACCTCCAGAAAATCAAAGCCATCAACCCCACATTGGCAAGATATTGCCTCAAAACTTTCAGGAAGTCAGATTGGTATTTAGGTAAAGTCACACTGTTCCAGAAGCTGATTATGAACCGTTTATGATATATATTGGGGAAAGTATGAGGGGTGGGCAGAATCCGCCCCCGTCCAGACAGTAGCAGCTTTAGCTGTGACCTGTGTCGGATAGTCCAGCTGTAGCACTCTCGCCGGGGCGTGCTCGTCCGCACATGTCACCGCCGTTCTATACTGAGCCGCGCTACCGGACATCGACCCACGCTCATTGTGGCTCAACTTTGCTGCCGCGGCAGGAGATGAGATCTGCTCCACTGAATCCTTCCATTGCCTGCCACGAAGATTGATTCCGAGCTATCAGCTTAACTGCATGGCACCTTTCAGCCGTGGTATCAGCGTCAGTTGCCGAGCTCTGTAACGAGCTGGTACCGCAGCAAACGGTTCACTGCTGGCCCCATCAGTTCCTCGCTCTCTGACGGGTGACGTCACCGGCAGGGCGTGGGCTCACGGCCGATGTGGGGGAGGCAGTGAGCTAGGTTCTGACGGGTGACGTCACTGGCAGGACGTAGGCTCGCGGCTGATGTGGGGGAGGCAGTGAGCTAGGTTCTGACTGGTGACGTCACCGGCAGGGCGTGGGCTCAGGGCTGATGTGGGGGAGGCAGTGAGCTAGGTTCTGACGGGCGACGCCACCGGCAAGGCGTGGGCTCACGGCTGATGTGGGAGAGGCAGTGGGCTAGGTTCTGACGGGCGACGTCACCGGCAGGGTGTGAGATGTGGGGAGGCAGTGGGCTAGGTTCTGACGGGTGACGTCACCGGCAGGGCGTGGGCTCAGGACTGATGTGGGGGAGGCAGTGAGCTAGGTTCTGACGGGTGACGTCACTGGCAGGACGTAGGCTCACGGCTGATGTGGGGGAGGCAGTGGGCTAGGTTCTGACGGGCGACGTCACCGGCAGGGCGTGAGATGTGGGGGAGGCAGTGGGCTAGGTTCTGACGGGTGACGTCACCGGCAGGGCGTGGGCTCAGGGCTGATGTGGGGGAGGCAGTGAGCTAGGTTCTGACGGGTGACGTCACTGGCAGGACGTAGGCTCACGGCTGATGTGAGGGAGGCAGTGGGCTAGGTTCTGACGGGCGACGTCACCGGCAGGGCGTGAGATGTGGGGAGGCAGTGGGCTAGGTTCTGACAGGCGACGTCACCGGCAGGGCGTGAGATGTGGGGGAGGCAGTGGGCTAGGTTCTGACAGGCGACGTCACCGGCAGGGCGTGGGCTCACGGCTGATGTGAGGGAGGCAGTGGGCTAGGTTCTGACGGGCGACGTCACCGGCAGGGCGTGAGATGTGGGGAGGCAGTGGGCTAGGTTCTGACAGGCGACGTCACCGGCAGGGCGTGAGATGTGGGGGAGGCAGTGGGCTAGGTTCTGACAGGCGACGTCACCGGCAGGGCGTGGGCTCACGGCTGATGTGAGGGAGGCAGTGGGCTAGGTTCTGACGGGCGACGTCACCGGCAGGGCGTGAGATGTGGGGGAGGCAGTGGGCTAGGTTCTGACAGGCGACGTCACCGGCAGGGCGTGGGCTCACGGCTGATGTGAGGGAGGCAGTGGGCTAGGTTCTGACGGGCGACGTCACCGGCGGGGCGTGAGATGTGGGGAGGCAGTGGGCTAGGTTCTGACAGGCGACGTCACCGGCAGGGCGTGGGCTCACGGCTGATGTGAGGGAGGCAGTGGGCTAGGTTCTGACGGGCGACGTCACCGGCAGGGCGTGAGATGTGGGGGAGGCAGTGGGCTAGGTTCTGACAGGCGACGTCACCGGCAGGGCGTGGGCTCACGGCTGATGTGGGGGAGGCAGTGGGCTAGGTTCTGACGGGCGACGTCACCGGCAGGGCGTGAGATGTGGGGGAGGCAGTGGGCTAGGTTCTGACAGGCGACGTCACCGGCAGGGCGTGGGCTCACGGCTGATGTGAGGGAGGCAGTGGGCTAGGTTCTGACGGGCGACGTCACCGGCGGGGCGTGAGATGTGGGGGAGGCAGTGGGCTAGGTTCTGACAGGCGACGTCACCGGCAGGGCGTGAGATGTGGGGGAGGCAGTGGGCTAGGTTCTGACAGGCGACGTCACCGGCAGGGCGTGGGCTCACGGCTGATGTGAGGGAGGCAGTGGGCTAGGTTCTGACGGGCGACGTCACCGGCAGGGCGTGAGATGTGGGGGAGGCAGTGGGCTAGGTTCTGACAGGCGACGTCACCGGCAGGGCGTGGGCTCACGGCTGATGTAAGGGAGGCAGTGGGCTAGGTTCTGACGGGCGACGTCACCGGCGGGGCGTGAGATGTGGGGAGGCAGTGGGCTAGGTTCTGACAGGCGACGTCACCGGCAGGGCGTGGGCTCACGGCTGATGTGAGGGAGGCAGTGGGCTAGGTTCTGACGGGCGACGTCACCGGCAGGGCGTGAGATGTGGGGGAGGCAGTGGGCTAGGTTCTGACAGGCGACGTCACCGGCAGGGCGTGGGCTCACGGCTGATGTGAGGGAGGCAGTGAGCTAGGTTCTGACGGGCGACGTCACCGGCAGGGCGGAGATGTGGGGGAGGCAGTGGGCTAGGTTCTGACAGGCGACGTCACCGGCAGGGCGTGGGCTCACGGCTGATGTGGGGGAGGCAGTGGGCTAGGTTCTGACGGGCGACGTCACCGGCAGGGCGTGAGATGTGGGGGAGGCAGTGGGCTAGGTTCTGACAGGCGACGTCACCGGCAGGGCGTGGGCTCACGGCTGATGTGGGGGAGGCAGTGGGCTAGGTTCTGACGGGCGACGTCACCGGCAGGGCGTGAGATGTGGGGAGGCAGTGGGCTAGGTTCTGACAGGCGACGTCACCGGCAGGGCGTGGGCTCACGGCTGATGTGGGGGAGGCAGTGGGCTAGGTTCTGACAGGCGACGTCACCGGCAGGGCGTGAGATGTGGGGGAGGCAGTGGGCTAGGTTCTGACAGGCGACGTCACCGGCAGGGCGTGGGCTCAGGGCTGATGTGGGGGAGGCAGTGGGCTAGGTTCTGACTGGCGACGTCACCGGCAGGGCGTGAGATGTGGGGGAGGCAGTGGGCTAGGTTCTGACAGGCGATGTCACCGGCAGGGCGTGGGCTCACGGCTGATGCGTCAGATGGGCTACGTGGTCGGCAGCGGGCTGGGCCCTCAGGCGGAAGGTCGTGTCTTGCCGGTGGAGGCCCGCGTCTACCCAGTGGGGCGTTCCCTTGGTGAGTGGATGCTGCTCAATAAACACTGGAGCTGATGAATGAGAAGAATATCCTAGGGTGCAACAAGTTGGGCTCAGAGTCGTAAGGTCTTGGCTATGATTCACTAGCGTTTTTCACGCCGGGCTGACTTCTGTAGTCTATTGTGATTGATGTTTGATTGTAAACTCACGTCTCTCATTGGCATCATATGTTCATGTATGTACGCGTCGCCTCCCCGCTCACTTCCCCCATCATCCGCTAATGCAGTACCAGTTTTTCATCCTTCTGAACTCTAAGGGCTTTATTGTGTTACCTTATGTTATTCCTTAGTTATCAGACGTGATCAGTTTCCCGTCGCCGCGCAGACCACTATTTGGTCCTGCAGGAATCCCTGTATCCCCCATCCCCCATTATCTCCTCACAGACCACTGCATGGCTCTGCGGGAGGGCTCGGCGGCGGTGGGTGGCGCGCCGCTGCTGTCTGTGGAGAAGCACCTGGAGCGGAAACAGAAGCGGCAGGAGGAGCGGGACCGGCGCGCCTACCACCGTAGCCGACGCCAGAACGCCATGTTTGACGTCATCAACCGGGTCATGGCGACGGGGCCGGAGGGTGAGTGTGGGGGCGGCCGGAGAGGCAGGCGGGAAGTCGTCTATGGAGGTGAGGAGGCGTGGTCTGTGAAGGCGGGAAGGCGGGAGGTGTGGTCCGTAGAGGCTGGAGGTATGGTTTTTAGAGGCGGGGAGATGTGGTCTTTACAATCCGGAAGGTGTGGTCTGTTGAGGCGGGTGGCACGGTATATGGAGGCGGGAGGCGTGGTTTGGGGAGGCGCGGTGTGTGCAGGCGGGCAACCGCAGTCTGTAGAGGCTGGCAGTCAGTTGTGGTTTCGGTGGCGCGGTTTCTTGGAAGTTATGTATGATTGCGCTGTAACAGGAGCCACTATACGATAACGCGTGTGAGTGGTGGCTTGACCTGCTGCATATTAAATGCACGGTGGTCTGATCGTCACGCGGAACTCGTGTGGTACACCATACTGCGACCCAGCTTCAGTTTTTGGTTTGACGTCCGGAACCTTTGTGCAGCAGTCTCACTAACAATGCCTCTTGACAGTGCCTGTCCTAAATTCCTGACTAATGACGATAGAAACCCCCAGGCCATGCATGTAATCGGGATTCTAGACAGCTGAGCATGGCATGCCGTTGATTTAGCACGCGCCCTCGCCTCTACGTGCTCTGACTCAGTGTTAAAGCGGCCATGACTGTTGTGCCTGACGCACCGTTTGGGTGGAAAATGACACCCGCGGTGTCATGATTTTGAAGCACTTCCTCGAAGTGAACTCCGTAGTTCCTTTGTCAGTTTCATCACTTTGATTGCCTCGCCTCCGACCGGTCCTTTGTTTGTACTTAATCGTGAGTACCGAACGGGCTTAGCGGGGTGGTCAGCTAAGTGCGGCTTCGCTGGAAGGGCCACGGGCCTGGAACGGGCTGCGGCGACCACGCCGATCTTTGATCAGGCCGATCTTTGCCGGAAGTCTGATCTCGTTCCGGGTAATGTCAGTGAGTCGGCTGTAGAGAAAGGCGGCGCTGACAGCCGCCTGCTGCTCTCCGGTCGCTGTCGCCGCCACGCTGGCCTTTGACGGGCCCGAACGTCCTACATCGATCGGTTGCGGAGGGCCCATCGCGGTCACCGCGGTGGTGCGGCGGGCGGGAATTCCGGACCGGACGGACGCCCGCTCGGGTCCCCCACTCTAGGGAGCTTTACGGCAGAGACCTTAACCGGTCCGGCCGAAGTTGTGGCGCTTGTTCATTTAACGGTGTTTCCGTGAACTTGGTCCCGCCTGATTGTGGTTATATGCACACTGGCTTGCGAAGAGCTCTGAGTTTGGTCGGAGGGTATTTAGTGTTGAGCCAGCGGACCCGGAGTGCCGTGGCACTGGGCGGACGATTTTCTTGTTTGCAGTGGAGGCGAATTACCGACAGAAATTATGTTGTTACAGGCTGCGGCGTAAGTACCGAGTCGATAACCAATCATGAAACTTAATGCGACATGACAGCTATTTTGTTAGATGGAATCGATGTTTTATGCAAACTAAGGCAGCGGGGACTAAGCAGTTGCAGCGGAGGTCTTGGGTCAGGCATTGTGGCAGTGTCAGACGGGCAGAGGCCGTGATGGATTAACTGGCTTCGCTGTATTCAGTGACTGGCCCGATGTAGACTGCTTTCCAAGTTTTGCAACGAACGGAAACTATTTCTTTCTATATTTGCTGTTATAGCAATGCATAAAGCTCAAAAGGTTTGCTCCAATTTTTATTGTGCTTTGTGTGATTTAGAAATTTTTGACAAATTATTTATGTTTCTGGGTTGATGATGCTGCCCGTTTGGGGGGGTGACGCATTGCAGCGTCCGGAACTACTATTGAGAAAACGACGGACTGATTTATCACAAACAGCTCACGAAGTAAAAATATCCATCCAACGGCATCTAATTTAGTATCGTAGCTGCTGTCCCGCCCATCTTTCCGCCTGGTGCAAGCTTTGGTAAATTTTGTAATAGTGAAATATGTATGTTTTAGATTTTGACTTGTCCAGACCTAATGACAAACAAAACGCGAGTCTTCAGGGCCACCGCCACCGTTTGGTGCGACACAAACACTTCTGCGGGAAACAGTGCTATTGGACCAAGGTCGATTGACCATCTCCTGGAATCCGCACAAATGCGTCTTTATCGACACAGCCATCTGCATTCCTGAGCGTTTCGAATCAAGTCGTGGTCGTCTCTGCCCAGTGCCAGCTATTACGGCCGCGTGTTGACTTAATGCCCGATCCGGCCGCGGTATTGAGCGCCGATGTCCACTTTGTATGGACATCAGTGACGGGCCGGGAATCGACCTGTCGGCGTGACCGGCTGCCACCGCTTGCTACAGAAAACGCCGCCCCCGTGGGTCCGCTCCCACTGGACTGCAGTCGATATCACGCCGCATTCCAGTGCTTGTCGGAGTCCGCCCGAGCTACAAGCATCCGCCAAGACTGAGCGGGCCGGTCTATAGCCGGCCCATCAGGGTCAGGAGCGGTGCGACCCGGTCCCTCGATGGGCCGAGTATTTCCAATAGGCTCTGTATTAGCTGCAGTCGATGGGACAACTTGGAAGTTGAGCTGGTGGAATGAGCGCGATGCGGTCGCAGTAGGTGTTGCGTCATAGGGTACCCAATGGCTTTGATGTTCGTGAAGAATGTCACGTCCAGTGTGGTGTTATTGGCTCCTGTACCTTCCGGGCCGATTACGGCTGTTGCGACTCGTGTCATCAAACGGTTCGCCCACTAGCCGAATTAGTTAATTAATTATCTACGAAGTGTGCGACAGTTACCTTGTCGGGGTGGTTGAGTACATTTGTACGTCGGTAATTAAGAAATGGGCGTGCATATTTCACAATGGTTGGTAGTTATCAGTACAGTGCCGTCGTACGGCTCTGCTACCATTAAAGCCTCAACAGGCTCGGCGTCGTCTGAGCGAGGCGGCGTCGGCGGCAATATGTGACTGAGAATAGCGGGCCGAGGCTCAGGCGTGGCTTTACGAGAGCACATCAAACGGCAGGCCGCCGTGAGCGCATCCGGCTCCGAGGCGACCGACGTCGAACCCAGCTCCCGGACTCCATTTTACGCCAGCACGCCTGATTTGAAATGACCGACCGAATGCCTCCGAGGTACTGGTTTGATGGACGCGATTGAGCGCGTTCTTTGTTGTCTAAATTTGATTTGGTGTGGACCTTTGCCGAACTGATTGACTCCGGAAACATGCTGCCTCGCGGGCATGCAGGGTTTACGGGTTATTGGGGCGTCATCGGAAAGGAACTCGTACGTTTCAAGACGTGGGAAATTATGGTAAATGTACTGCCTGATAAGCGGATGATTTCCCGTTGCTTTTACTTGCTGTGGGCTTTTGCTGTCAGCTGACTGATTCTGTTTGTCATTCTGTTTGTTGCTACTTCCACTTGTTTGAGCTATTTCTGCGGCAGGTGGTGTGCGGAAAACTTTCCAACGTGCTGCGAGGTCACACATCACGTGACGCTTGAAAGTCAGTGTGTGATCTAAGAGATCTTTCAGCAGCCTATTGTTCATGCAACGGTATCTGCATCGCTAAAAGCCAACTCCAATTTTCAGTTCATTTTGGATTTGTAGGGTCAGAAGGTGAACTTTTATGTCAGATGTTTGGCAGTACCGCGTGCTAGGATTAAAGGGAATGTGGCACCTTGGTCGAATCCTGGAATTTAGTGAAATTAGGCGTACCTTTAGCCAAAAATAATGAAACCACTCATGATTTCTCTGAAAAATGTACAATAAGCTCAATATTTTGTTTTTTAAAAATACTCCTCCAGAAAAAGAAATATCAGCCTGTGGATGATGTCACGATCTGGCAACCCCTACCATGCTTGAAACGCTTCAAGGGCTTCGATTGGCTGATACTCACCGTGACGTCAGCATATGTCGTCACTCCAGTAGCTCATAACAATGGCCGCCGACGACGGGGGCTGATGGGGGCTGGTGTCAGGTAGGTTTTAGCTTTTTCAATGGAAATATCGAGTTCCAAGACAAATGAAATATGGAGTATCGGGTTTTCCGACTTGCTTTACAACTTGGCTACCTTAGCTAAAATCACGTTGTGAAGGTGCCACATTCCCTTTAAAATAAGAATGCGATGCAGTGCACTGCGTTGTTAATTCATAGCTTATGAATCTTTGCTCCGAAAAATTACCGTTTTTATAAGAGGACACTAACCAGTAGAAGACTAAGCGGTTCCCTTTCTCTATTGCGTCATTAGTCTCCTTTTTTTAGAGACGTGGTGCTCTCACCTCCCGTACTTCCACCTTCGGCATCCAGCTTGCTTCGTTCCACAACCGGTGTAGCTGCATCAGTTGCCGGACTGGCCGCCGCCTCTCATATCCGAGAAGACAACAAGAGCCGGGGTAGCCTAGTGGCTTCGTTGCCAGTCTTCGGATCGGATAACATGGGCAAACGTGGGTCCAATCCCCACGGCGGGAAACCGCCTTCCGTGTCCGATCTGACCCGGTGGAGAGGATCCTTAAACACTCACGCCAATACTCCCTGTAATTGGGCAAGTGTGCCTGCTGGGAGTGGCCCTAATACAATAAAAATGAAATAAATAAAGAGCTGGATAGACGATTTTTTTCAATCATATGCATCGAAAGTGGGGGACAGGGGTCGCTTCCCCCAACTTGCAAATAAGAAAAATAAATCTTATAGAAATTCAAAACTTCACATTGAAAAACAGGCGCCAAACAAGAATTTTTCGGGTAGTATATTTGTAATCACGCATGAAACGGCATCAGAAATATATAAAAACTCAAGTAGCTGATATCCTAACCTTGTTCTACACTAGCCGAAGCAGTGTATCGGCAGCCCCGGCGGCGGGGGGAGCGTCTCTGACTGGGCGCCTGCCGTGCCCTTCCAGTGCCGGACCCGTCCAGTCGGCCCTCCTCGTCATCAGTGAAGACAGTCTCGCGCTCGGAGCTGAACGTGCGGAACCTGCAGGTGGGGGAGCAGATCCGCGCTGCCGAGCGGCAGGTGGCGCGACTGGAGGCGGGGTGTCGGCGGAACCCCTCGGGCGCCGCTGCCGCCGAGCTGCGCTCCCGACTGGAGCAG
This sequence comes from Lepas anatifera, assembly GCA_034440635.1. NCBI lineage: Eukaryota > Metazoa > Arthropoda > Thecostraca > Lepadidae > Lepas > Lepas anatifera. The sequence continues at coordinate 1,156,887 of JAOTON010000940.1, read as the reverse complement.
GAGCAGGCGCAGCTGAACGGGCTGAAGGCGGCGGAGCGGCGGATCCAGGCTGAACAGCGGCACCGGGCCGACACCAAGCGACTGGACGTGTTCTGAGCCGGGCTCAGCCGCCCGGCCGGGCTGCTGTTGTTGGTGTGTGACCAAGTCAGCGTGTGTGGCGACTGTTACTACTGTTCACATTGTAGGTACTGTTTTTGTTGAGACATGACTAGGAATTGACGCTCCTCGAAATGCCGGAGGAACGGACGTGATACTCATGGAATATCAAGCTGATTGAATTATGTTCCATCTACCTATTATCTGTATAAGTTTACTGTGAACCCCCCTCCCCTCTAAGCAAGTGTATGTGTGTGTGCTTGTTTTTACTACAGGCACCTTTCTGTTGGGCTTTTTGGTCATTAAAGCTTGAATTGTGAATGAAATATAAACCGAACATAAACATTTTACAGTGTACAATGTTCATGCAAGGCTTGTACCGTGTACACGCATTGAGCTGGCGATGTTAGTGCTGTATTTCATTTGGACAGGACATTCTCTTGTATTGGTCAGAACTGAACAATGCGCGACAATATGAAGAAGTGTGGTGCAGGGAAATGCATAGAATGGAAACATTACCGACCCGACAAAGGACCACGGCATTAAACCAGAATTCTCCGACAAAATCAATATCGAGAATCGAGAATTCGCGAAACGAACGACGGAATCATTCATCATCACCAGCCCCTGTTTTGTTTTACATATTGATTGAAATGTTTCTGCGTGTAAACCGGCTCCCCTATATCTATTCCCAATCCCTCACTCCTGGGGCCAAGCGTGGCGCCTGGGGTGACATCCCCGAACACAATCCTTTTCCTTTCCCTGGAACTATCCCATCCTTACTCTTATCCTACGCTGCGTTTTACTTGTGTTTTATATTTTATCTCTCACTCCCATTAGGTTGAAGTCATACTAGCTACTGAATGGTGCTGGAAATGTTTTGCCTGCTAAATGCAAATACAGTTACAAGCGAACCGAGAGGTTTGCTGAAGACCGGCTTTATCGTTGCATTACGATGGTGATTCGTACGTAGACGATAAAGGCCGTCATGGCACGCTATTTCCTAGAAAGACCCGGCGGAATTCGTTTCCGTGTTTTGCGTAAAGTACCTCGTGACCGAGGAGTCCAGTCCATATCCTGAATTTCCCTGGAACTGCAGGCACCATGATCTCCGTTTACGCGTCATGACTGTGAAACTAGATTAAATTCATATCCGAAAAATATGGCCCAATGGACAAAAATTGGACAGCAAATGCATGTCCGGATTCAAACTACTTACGGATTCGAATGGCTGAATTGCCACGCAGCTGGCCCTTCCAGTCCGATCTGGCTCGTCAGAATGGATCGGGCTCGATCCGTTCTGATATTCAATCAATGACCCACTCTAGCTGCCAGCTCTGTCGTCAACAAAATGTGCGGCACCTGCCAGGAAAATGGCGGAAACAGTGCCAGTTTCTGCTGAATATTTATTGACAATAGTGTACAGACCCTTCCCGCCCGCCTGTTCACATTGAAACTCCCAGATATGAATGTTTAATATTCCCATTTCTATACACGGAAAGCGTGTCTCAGCCGTAGGGCTATACGAAGCCTAACAAATGGCGCGTACGATGCCTTATTAAAGGCGTGTGCTTCGGTCGATTGTTTGGAGGTGGCGTTGCTTTGTTTGGCTGGCAATTGCCATTTTGTATGCATTGCGCCCCGGCGGATTCGTTTAGCTGCGTAATATTGGTTCAGGACCTCTTCCACGTAGTGTCGTGGATTTCTCTCCACGCTGCGGTGAATCATTGGATAAAGAAAGAGCGGAGCTGCTGGAATATGAAATAAAAGTGTGAAGGTTTTGGGTGGCATGGTTGTAATAACTTAGACTGCAAGATTAAAAGATGTACCTACTAAACTGCCCAGTTTCGATCTTAGGCCATAATCACGGTCCATACGTATTAATTCAAATCTGAAGATAGCTGAAGATGGAGTAAACCAGTTTTATTTCTCACAGATTTGCGTTTCGCATCGATGAGCACACTTCACTTTAACACGCGCATTGACGGGGGGCGGGTATCCGCCCCCTCGGGTTTTTCGGAAATAGCAGAAAAACGGCGGCGCGTAGCGCCGCCGTACTTGGTATACCTTTTCCCTCATCATTTTTATAACTTCTGTCAAAATTTTAAGGTTAGGTCATCTCAGGTCAGGTCACCAGTACAGGTCAAGTGACCCGACCCCAAAAAAAGTTTAAGATAGCATAAGTCGGAGCAGGGTGAACTTATCCGATTGAAACTCATATCACATAATGGCCCCACCGAGTTCTCTAAAATATGTTCTGGTATTTTTGATATCGGTGGCCTAAGGTCAGGTATGAGGCATGACCTCTCCATTGGAAATACATGGGAAAAATGTTTTTTACGGATTAACTCAGTAAAAGATGGTGATAGAGCATTTATTTTAGCTGTATTAGACTCGCCTGGGCTTTGCGGTTCTAATGATATGCATTTTATATAATTTGACCCTGACCTGACCTCAGGTCAGGTCAAATCCTTGATTTGACCTAGCAAGGTCAAATTATATATCATTCGATTCGGCTTGCTAAGAGGATTCATGTAGTGTAAGTCGTTTTGCTCTATCTTTACTTGTTCAGATGAATTTCCCGAAAAACTGAATTTACATGTTATCCCTATGACGGGCATGTTTTGACCTCTCGTGACCTTAAATGTGACCTGACAAAAAATAGTTCAAATGTTTTCGATGGAGAAGTGGATGGGCAGCCCAAAGCCGTTTACCGTTTTTCGCTACCTACCGTGGTTCTCGAGATCTTAGGGGGGGCGGGTACCCGCCCCCACCGTCAATGCGAAGGTGGTTCAAACCCCCGTCAATGCGCGTGTTAATCTCTTTTAGAATCACGCTCTATCACAAAGCGTTTTGGTTCATCATCACCCATGATGACTGATGTTTATTTCCAGGGGCGTAGGAACGGTTTGAAAAGTGGGGGGCCAACCTTAGAGGGGGCCACCTCAAGGGGCCCCAGTCCACGGGGGCCCATAATTATGAAAAATTAGTTAGCTCGTTTGGTGTCAATAAGGCACGCATGCACACTAGGCTGTCAATATATGGAAAATTGAGAAATTAAATTTTGCCCAATGATTTCGAGTTGTACCTATTATGATCTAATAAATCATGGAAAAACGCCAAAAAAACTTTTGTTTTTTTACATGGACCCTTTTCAAATACGAAATACATTGTTAAGCTCTTTTGGAGGATTTCAATCATTTTTTACCACGAGTGCGTTTTTTTATATTTACAGATGTTTAGGCCCTTTTCATCACATTTAAAAAATAAAAACTGTTCAGAAAACTACAGACAATGCTTTGATACCAAATAGCCTCACTTCGCTATGACTAATCAACTTGTATGTCCTTATTTGATGACAAAAATGGGAAAATGTATCGAGTTTATTACGGATCCCTACTTGTCATCATTAGAGATTGATTTGGGCAAAGGCTGATCACAATAAATACGCCTAGCTATATTTCGATGCCTAAAATGCAGAGTTCCAGCATGACTGCAAGTGCAATGTAGGTACTTGGTAGCCAGCTTTGTGATGCCGAGGATGTGTGGGCGTAGTGTTATAGTGGTTAGTAATCTTGCTTTCCACGCAACCAACCCGGGTTTAAGGCACGGCAGATTCCTTGTGCAAGGAACAATTTGACCCCCAAGAAACCCCTCCAACAGGGAAAGAGTTAGCTACGCCATATAACCCTGGCATCGAAAGACCAGGGCTAAAAAAGGCTCCGTCCTACCGTCCTCACCGGTGACCCACAAAACCTTTTTGTTACTTGTCGGGGCGACCAAATCAAGCTCTGCTGGAAGATGAATACTCAGATGGCACCTGTCAGAACGGATTGGTTCAAAAACATCGGCCTTTACCTTTTGATCTCGTCTGTTGCACCCATCTTTCATTTATTGATTTATTGTGCCTCTGTTTTGGGTACCAAAAGCACCAAGCTTCAGACCCGGCACATACGTCACCATTCTGCTCTGCCACCTGTGGGACGCTGCCATACCCCGTTTATGGCTACGCTGGTTGTCCATCGGCGCAGATCTGCAGTCGACAACCAAATCGTACACAAATAACGTAACATTGCTCAACGGAATAAATCAAAAGAGAGCTATAATACGATCAGAACTGCTGTTATTGATGTTATTTTGTCGAGAAATATTTGTTCTATATGTTCAGTGATGACAGTCTTACAAAGTATCAAATGTTGAAGAAAAAACCGTTTCGTTATTGTCAAATGCTGCGTTTGAGTAGCTTGGGTGGTTGTCGGGCGGGTTGTCGAACGGCGGCGTAGACGGATGAAGTGCTAACTCCTGCCGCCAGATCGATTCCCTCAGAATTCAAATGTGAAATATTGACGGCTGGAGACGCTGGACATTTATTGAGGACGGTGCTTTTCGATATAGCGGGTGGACAATGATGCAGTGCATACCGGAGGTTAATTTTTCCGGCTCGCGCCCTTTTAAAGTGGGTGAGAAAATAGTGTCAGTTTGGGCATTGTGGCTGAATGGGCACCTACAAACATTCCACGACCAGGCATCCTGGGAAAGCAGTGCTTGGGATCTTCCCAAAGAGCCAGTTTGGAACAGGACTACGTTTTGCTTGGACAATACTTGATGAGCCAGTGCGCGCCTGCTCCGTATTATTCAAATTTGTCGAACAGATTTGCAGACTTTTAACTTGCAAGCTGCATGATATGTCTGTTTTGTAAGTTTGATGTATGATGTATCTTTGATTTGTGTGCAATAGAGACCGCTTCACAGCGCTTGTTTTACTTTCCAGGCTGTGCAGTTAATCGGTAAACAATTCTTATCTGGAATATTTGTTCGGACCACCAGCAGTCGATATTTGTATTTGGTCGGCGACCACCGAACTGCTTTTTTAGCCCTGCAAAAGACGTCGCGCCTTTCGATGGCTCAGGGACGACTGTTGCTCGACATTTGGTGCGGGGTCCGTGTCCGATTCATGCTTTGTGTTGGGATTGATATAGGATTGAGTTTGATTGGGCCAGTTCTCGGGACTCATTTGGAAACACTCGGGTAGTAGGTGCCTTGGCTTTTTTTACGAAGCGCTCCTCCTCCAGAGGCTTGCAGGTAGCGTACTACCGAACTTGAACGTTGCCAGACAAGCTATCGGGCCCGTTTGGGGTTTCTTGTTCTATATTACAGTTGCTGATATTTTTATATTCGTTGCGGGGGTCCACCTCAAAAAGGGGGCAGTATCCCCTGACCCCCAGTTCCTATGCCTATGCCACCCAGGGGCCGCCAAATTATCTCGGAGGGCCAAGGTCCAGACCATGGCTCAGAAACCCAGGTCAGTCAGCTCAAGGACCTAGACCAGTGCATTAGCCTCGGGACCAGCTTATCAAGGGACCCTACATAAGCACAGGACCCCTAGAAGCTCATCACAGGGGAGCCCCAGATTCGCACAGGGTGCCAGATTACCTAATGGGCCCGGTTCAGCTCGGAGGTCCCCAGGTCGACTTATGTAGGGTCTCAAAACAGCTCAAGGGGCTTGTTCAAGCTCAGGGATCCCAGCTTAGCTCAATAACTAGAACAGTTCAGGGGCCCAGACCAGCTCAGGGCTCTTGTTCAGCACAGGCCAGCTCAGCTCAGGGGCCCAGATCAGCTGATATAGGGTCCCCTCTTATACCAGCTCAGGGGGCTCCATTCAAGCTCAGGGCCCCCAGTTTAGCCCAGGGACCCTAGAAGATTTCAGGGCCCCATACCAGATCAGAGGCCCCAGTTAAGCACAAGGGTACCCAGATTAGCTCAGGGCGCAGGGGGTCCCAGGGTGGCTGATATAGAGTCTCAGAACACAGTGGCGTTGCCAGGATTCGGCCCAGGAGGGGTCCGACTACCGTCGGGGCACCCCAGGCCGGGGGCCCCTTAGTAACCGGGGCCCATCTCCTATATATTTTGTATGGTATTATAACATTCACACGAAGGAAATTTTGTTCTGCCTATTTAACACGCGCATTGACGGGGGTCTAAGCCACCTTCGCATTGACGGGGGCGGGTACCCGCCCCCCTAAGATCTCGAGAACCACGGTAGGTAGCGAAAAACGGTAAACGGCATTGGGCTGCCCATCCACTTTTCCATCGAAAACATTTGAGCCATTTCTTTGTGAGGTCACATTTAAGGTCACGAGAGGTCAAAACATGCCCGTCATAGGGATAACATGTAAAATTCAGTTTTTCGGGCATTACATCTGAACAAGTAAAGATAGAGCAAAACGACTTGAACTATATGAATCCTCTTAGCAAGCCAAATCGAATGATTTGACCTTGCTAGGTCAAATCGAGGATTTGACCTGACCTGAGGTCAGGTCAGGGTCAAATTATATAAAATGCATATCATTAGAACTGCAAAGCCCAGGCGAATCTAATGCAGCTAAAATAAATGCTCTATCACCATCTGTTACTGAGTTATTCCGTAAAAACCATTTTTCCCATGTATTTCCAATGGAGAGGTCATGCCTCGTACCTGACCTTAGGTCATCGATATCAAAAATACCGGAACATATGTTAGAGAACTCGGTGGGGCCATTATGTGATATGAGTTTCAATCGGATAAGTTCACCCTGCTCCGACTTATGCTATCTTAAACTTTTTTTGAGGTCGGGTCACTTGACCTGTACTGGTGACCTGACCTGAGATGACCTAACCTTAAAATTTTCACAGAAGTTGTAAAAATGATGAGGGAAAAGGTATACCAAGTACGGCGGCGCTACGCGCCGCCGTTTTTCTGCTATCTCCGAAAAACCCGAGGGGGAGGGGGCGGGTACCCGCCCCCCGTCAATGCGCGTGTTAAGCTTTTATTCTTATTTTGTTTATGGCTTGATTTTTTCGATCCAAGTGTTGGTAAACTAAGGTCACCAAATATTAAGGGTGGCCCATACCTTATATACCTTATATGTTAGCGTGGCTATAATAACAGCTTTGTGTCATATTTCGGGAAGTTCAATGTTTGATGCGCGCATGATGTTAAACCTGAGTCTACCTCAATTCACTCCGGTAATCAGACCTGTTATTGGAGGTCAGTCGTTTTGAGTACGAAGAAATGGTCTTCTACGGGAAATGATTAGCAATTATTTCCCGGTGTCGAATCCATGAACTCTTTAATCTGGAAATTTCCAAAGAAACGGAACAAAACGAATAAAATACGAGTGATAGGGTAGTGTGTCCCGAACGTTACATAGCCTCTATTCCTTCGGCAGATCCTGTTGAGATCCAGTTACTTTCTTACCCTTGCTATCTTGTAAACGAGCAAATTACCAAGACAAAAGGCGCCGAAGATATCTATCGCCTTGGCTCACTCTGTTATTGTTATTTTTAACCTTTCATACCTAGTTTTCTTTTTGGGATTATGCTGATCAATTTCTGTTATTACCCTTGTTTGTCTGGTTTCCTACGAAAATATTTGACCCCTCAGGGGACCGATCTTCACTTGCCGGATTCGTCCGGCAAGTAAAGATTGGAGCAACGGGGTGTGACGCGCCCGGGGCCCCAGTCAGCCTTGGGAGGCACGCCATCGCATCGCCGCGGATTCATCATGTCTAGCCCTCCGGCGGCCGCCGCCTCTTCCGACCTCGGTCGGTTAGAGTCGGCGTCTGTCGTCGGCGACTCTGGTGATGAGGTCCGCGGTGGTACTGATGACTGCCTTACGGGCCCATTGTTACCTGGTGGGTAACCGTATTGGATCGGGTCAGCTCTGTCCTGCACCTCCCAGTACGTAGCTCCTGTTTGTTTTTGTTCTCTTGTTTTGTTGATTATTTTTAGTTCCTGTCATCCTTTTATGCCTTAGTTGTTGGTTCCACAGTTATTTGCCTTCTTCGGCATTTTATGGGTTTAAGGCGCCCACTTGAGGCCTATCTCGAGCCCCGGCGACGAGGTTGACGGGATCCTGGGGGGTTGAGGTCCCCCTCGGGCGGGTCCGTCCCAAGGGCTCCAACACGCCCCCTTTGGCCCAGATATCTCGATCCAACCGGGGGTAAGCCGTCCGTAGGCTGCCGCGGGCGGCCTAGCTACGCGGCAGTGTCTACGGACACTATCGCTCGGTCCAGCTGGGAAGGGGGGATTATGTTTCGGGCGTGCAGCGCGGCGCCCTTCGCGGTGGGGACTGTTATAGTTCTTGCCGGGCGCGACGCGGGCCGGGGTTTCGGAAACCGTCGTTTTTCGAGACCCCGACCTTTTGCTCGCGCCTGGTTGACCGCATTCTCCGCTGCGTGAGGGCTGCCACGTTTTGCTTCGTCCCGACTCATGGCCCTGCCGGCCCACTGGGCTGATGGCGTCAAGGGGGTGGGTGCGTTCTGATCGGAGGTGTTGCGTGAGTATCTCTCGCCCCTCTGAGAGGGGCGCACCTGCCCCCGTAGGCACTGTACCAGCCCCCGGGCCCAGCTATTGACAGCTGGCAACCCGGGGGCCGAAGGTAAATACTTTTCTCATGGCATCCTTCCAAGCATCTACTTCTACTGGAAAGACCCTACGGACTCCGATCCCTGCTTCGAACTTGACCAACCCGACCACATTCTCTGAAACCACTGATGTGATGGACTCTACGGATGATAGACCCCCGCGCTAACTAGACCACACCAGGCTCGTGCTTCAACCCCTGTGGGGGACAAGAACACTCCCAGAGTTCTCGTCCTCACTCTTGAGGAGGGTGACAAGCTTAATCCCTTCCAGGTCGCTCAGGCCCTGGCAAAGTTTGGAACAGCAACCCACGTCTATCGGCACTCAGGGACAAAATTGGAAGTGACCATGTCATCGGAGGCAGAAACACGTGACCTATTGTCTGCTAAAAACCTTTCCTATTTAGGCGAGGGAAAGGCAGTGATCTGTGTACCAGTCTCTGTCGCTCTTCATCCGACCAAGAACAGCGCTGTGGGCGTTGTTACTTGTCGGGAACTGATAGACTCCACAGAGGAGGATGTTCTGATCGGTCTGGAGGAGCAGGGTGTAACGAAAGTACGAAGAATGAGCAAGAGATTGAATGGCAAACTCGTGCCAACGAATACTTTCGTTCTTACTTTCGAAAGCAAGGAACTCCCCAGAGATATTTGGGTTGGTTGGCTCTCCGTGCATGTTCGTAATTACGTGCCGGACCCCACACGGTGTTACCGTTGCCAGAGGTACGGTCACGTAGCTAAGTCGTGTAAAGGGCAGGAACACTGTGGGAAGTGTTCGTCTGTGGGGCATGGGTAAGCTGCTTGCGAGGCTGATGTCACGAAGTGTGCGGTTTGTAGTGGGGACCATGAGGCGTGGTCACGTACATGCCCCAAGTTTCTCTCTGAGAGAGAAAAGCTTAAGACCAAGGTCCTGGGGACGACCCCCAAAGAAACCTCCACAGCACGAGACAACGTTGGCAACACACCCAGCTCACTGGAACCGACTATAGAACAGACGACGGCTCCTCGCTCGACTTCTTTTCGGGATGCTCTGGTGGGAAAGACGCAGCGTGTCAACCCACCTGCCACCATGGATTCATCCATGCGAGACATCATGCATCTCTCCGTGCGTGAATTTATGAATCTGCTTGGCGGTCAGGTGCTACAGCCTGATAACCAACTTGATGTCACGAACGTTGAAGCCCAACCTGACCAGCCACATAGGGTCACAGCTAAAAAGAGTGTCCAGACAGACCCAACGGATGACTCGGTCGTGTCGGCATTAGCGCCGCAGACTAACGGTGGCAGCAGAGACACCGCTGAGAAAGGGATGCAGACTGGTACTCACAATAGGCAGCATTCAGTAGCTCATACAGAGAAAGCCGGAGAACAGTCCCAGGAACCCCCCTGCAGCGAAACGCGCACGGGTCAACCGAGCAGATGCTCCCGGCCCTGTGAGTACCAAAATACCTCCTGCTGTGACACAGAGCGAAGGAGCCACTCCAAAAAAGGTAGGAAGTGCGGTACCCACCATCAAAACCGTAACAAACTCAACATTACAGACGTCCACAGAATCGAAAGGCAGAACATCCTCGAACAAGATAACCAAACGGTTTGGCTCGGAGCGGTCCTCCTCCGCACCCCCAAAGGGCCGTGACGTGAGCAAGGAACAGATCGGAATCATCCTATCTCCGGGTCACGGGGATACAGGGCTAATGCCCCCGCCATACCCTCCGCCACCTCCGCCTCCACCAACACCACCTACGAAAACAACTAACAGGAAATGCCCCGGCACAATCGTGCGTGACGGGAAACGCAGGCTATCCTCTCCAAACTTACGGTGTGAGGAAAAATCCCCCCAACACGTGACTGAGGAGAAAACAGATTTTGTTTTTTCGAGACTCAAAATGAAAGAGAATTTGGGTGCCAAGGGTACAAAAAGAGCTTCTTCATCCACGGCTGCATTCTGGTTCCACCGAGAGTATCGGAAACGTGCAACATGTGTGGCAGGATGTGCCGCGCCCATCTCCAGGTAGTGATGGGAGGCACCCCGGTCAGAGAGTTCGAGAGGCGTACATGGACAGGGACACAACATTCGTGCGTCTCTCTCCGCCCAAAGGTCTGGGATACCCGGAACGAATGGCAAGACCACCAGCAGAGTGGGACACACGTACAGCGTGGTGTGTCTCAGAAATGTTTGACGGCAGGAGTTGGGAGACGTAGTCTGTACTTGGTTGATAGGTTTGTTATATTGGGAGCTGTTTTCCAATCCACCTAGTGTGCTGTGCCGAACACAACTTAAATCGCTAGCCCTACTTTTTTGTGCATTATAAACAAGGATGGGCGCGAAATGACCACGTAGTCGAAGCGCCCTAAAACCCCAAACAACAACAACGAAAATATTTGAAAGTTGTTTATTTCGGAATATTTAGGAATGTAGTTATTGGTGTTAAGCTAATATATTAAAAATCGACTGGAGTGCCAAATTCCCTGTTCGATTTGCTCTTATGGTAAAATTAGATGGATTTTTGCCTTTCCTTTGATAATGGTGCCTGATGGACATGTTTCAATTTGTCTTTTTTAGTACGCAATAGGGGTTGATACATTTTTTTCCGAGGCATATTATTTTGGATATTTAAATTTGAGCTCTGGGGCCACCTAAGACCAACACCTGGCGGCACTCTCAAAGCTAATTTTCGGCCGCTCTCCCGATTAGATCTCAGGGGGTCTCTGTGACCGTTTCACGGCGTCACTTGATCAAAACTGGGGGCCCCTGAGAATCTCTCGGGGCTCCTGAGATTAGTTATCGGCAGCTCCTCTGAGACTAATTATTGGGCCCCCCAGATTTGCTCTGGAGGAGGGGAGCTGAGACTAACTATCGTGGCCATCCAGATTAGCTCTTGGGGTCCCCTGAGGCTGTTTTTGGGGTGGGGGGGGCTGGGAATGACTTTCGATAGCCCTCTGAGACTTACTCCAGGGCGCCCCTGAGACAAACACGCCGGGGGGGGGTGGTGGAATCACCTCTGAGACTGAGTCTTTGGCGTTTCTGAGACTGACTCTCAGAGGCTCCAGATTAGCTCTCGCGGGCCTAAGGCTAACTCGGGGCCCGTGAGACCAAAACTCGGGAGCATCTCTGGGAATTACTCTCAGAACCCTGAGATTAACTCTCGGATGTCCCTGAGACTAACAACCGGGAGCCCTCTAGCGCTGAGACTAACTTTTGGGTGTTCCCTGAGATTGACTCTCGGGGCCGCTTATACCAAAACTCGGGGTGGGGGGGGACACAGCCTGAGGCTAAATCTCGAGGGCTCCCAAAATTACCCCTCTGAAACCAGCACTCTGCGGATCACATTATACTAACTCTCGGACCCCCGGATTAACTCTCGGGGCCACCTGAAAATAAATATAGACCCCTGAGAGAGACGCCCGTGAGACTATGAGAGCCCCCTGAGACCGACACTTGGGGTGCTCTGAGACTGACTCTTTGGGTTCTCTGAGACAGACTTTCAGGGGGACCCCTGAGACCGAATCTCGGGGTCCCCTAAGACAGACTCTTGGGGTCCCCTTGACCGACGCTTGGGTTTCTCTGAGACTGACTCTCAGGGGCCCCCTGAAATAGACTTGCGGAGCCCTGAGAACCACTCTCTGGGGCCCCCTGAGACTAGCTCGGCCCCCTCCCCTGAGACAGACTCCCGGGGCCCCTGATACCGACTTTTGGGGCCCCCTAAGACCAACTCTCTGGGGCCCCCGAAATATACTTTCGGGGGCCTTGAGACCGACTCTCAGGGCGAGGGCCTTGAGGCCGAACCGGGACGCCCTGAGAACGAATCTTCAGGTGCCCCTGAGACTGACTCTGGGGGCCCCGTGATCAGAATCCTTTGCAGTGGTTCAGATTGGCCCAAGGGGGGAGGAGTCTGCGGATGCCTAGGGTCCCTTGGCTACACCACTGCATCCACACTTTCGGGGCCCTCAGAAATCACCATTTGGAGGCCTCTAAAATAATTGCTCCCTCCAGACCAATACTCCGGGGCCCCTTGATACTGATGCCCGGGGGCTCCTAAGACCAAGCTCGGGGTCCCACTTAGATCAGGCTCAGGGGCACCCTTAGGCCCATGTCCGCGCTTTTCTCAGGAGTAACTCGACACCGATGTTCCGGGGCCCTCAAGATCAATATTTTGAGCCCCCCTCCCCGAGAGTAGTGCTCGGTATTCTGGAGCCCCTCGATGTTGATGCTCGGGGGTCCTGAACCCAGGTCTGGGGGCCCCTGAGACCAAACTCTGGGTCTCATGAGGCCAATGCTCGTGCCCCACTCATGAGTCCCTCGATTTCAATAGTCGGGGGCACCCTGAGAGGGGCCCTGAACCCCTGAGACCGAGCTCGTGGGCCCCTGAGACCAAGCTCGAGGGAACCCTGAGACCAAGCTCGGTTGTCCCCTGAGACCAAGCTCGGAGCCTCTGAGACCAAGCTCAGGGCCCCCGAGATCAATGTTCGGTATTCCAGAGCCCTCGATATCGATGATCGGGGGCCCCTGAGACCAAGCTCGGAAGGCCCGTGAGACCAAGCTCGGGGCCCTGAGTCCAAGTTCAGGGGTCCCCTGAGACTACGCTCGGGGGCCCTGAGACCAAGCTCTGGGGCGCCCTGAGGCCGAAATCGAAAGGTCCGTGAGTCCGAGCTCAGGGGGCCCCCGATATCAATGTTCGGTACTCTGGAGCCCTCGATACCGATGATCAGGGGCCCCTGAGACCAAGCTCGGGGGTCCCCTGAAACCAAGCTCGGGTGTTCCCTGAGACCAAGCTCGGAGGACCCCTGACACCAAGCTCGAGGACCCAGAGACAAAGCTCTGGGGCGCTGAGACCAAGTTCGGGGCTCCCCTGAGACCAAGATCAGGGGCCCCCGATACCAATGCTCGTGTTTTCCAGTGAATACGGTCAGCCTTATGCATCAGATGCCCTCGGATGCCCCCCTGTGACCAAGCTCGAGGGCCCTCTGAAACTAAGGTCGGGGAGAGGGGGGCCTGAGACCAAGCTTGGGGGCACCCCTGAGACCAAGATCGGGGGTCTCCTGAGACCAATCTCGGGGGCCCTGAGATCAAGCTCGGAGGTCTCTCTGACTCCAAGCTCGGGGGACCACTGAGACCAAGCTTGTTGGCCCTGAGACCAAACTCGAAGGGCCCCTAAGACCAAGCTCGGGAGCTCCCTGAGACCAAGCTCGGAGGGCCCCCAGATACTAAGCTCAGGGCCCCTGAGACCAAGCTCGAGGGCACTGAGACCAAGCTCGGGGGCCCTGAGACCAAGCTCAGGGGTTATCTGAGACCAAGCTCGGAGGGCTCCCTGACACCAAGCTCGGGGACCCCTGAGACCAAAATTGAATGGCCCGTGAGACCAAGATCGAAAGGTCCGTGAGACTGAGCTCGGGGAGGGGTCCTGAGACCAAGCTTGGGGGCCCTGAGGCCAAGCTCGAGACCCCCTGAGAGTGAGCACAGGGGTCCCCCAAGATCAATACATCAATACATCCATGTATTCGGTACTCTGGAGCCCTCGATACCGATTATCGGGGGCCTCCTGAGACCAAGCTTGGAAGGGCCCCTCCGAGACCAAGCTCAGGGGGCCCCCGAGACGAATGTTCGTGTTTTTAGTGGATAAGGTCAGCCTAAGGGGGTCCGCGGACACCAGGGACCCCCTTCCCTGGCTACGCCACTGTTGAACATCTCAAGGGGCCCATTTAAGCTCACGGCTGCCAGGTCAGTGGCTGTAAAGCCTCATAGGGGTCACAGACCATCTCAGGGGCCCTGAGTTCAACACAGAGGCCCATATTAGGTCTGATGACCAGATAAGCTTTAGGGCCCGGATCATCCAGGGGCCCCTTGTCGGCATATATGGGATTTCAGAACAGTTCAGGGTTCCAATTAAAGCTTATAACCCAATTTCAGGGCAGGGGCCTTATTACTGTGCGGGGGCCTCGGATAAGTTGAGGGTCTTCTGTGCACCACAGGGTATCCAGATTAGCTCAAGGTACAATATTAACTTTACGGTCCCAGCTCAGCTCAGGAGCCCCCCAGGTCGGTGGTATCCTAGAACAGTTCATGCTGCCCATACTATCTCAGGGGCGCTCAGTTCAGCTCAAGGGGTCCAGATTAGCTCGTATGGCATCAGAGGTCAGTTCAGGGGCCCCGAGAAGCTCTGGAGACCTTAAAATCGACTCATAGGACCTCAACTTAGTTTAGGGGCACAGGTAAGTTTAACGGGGTTCAGGGGCAAGCTATCGGGCCAGTTTGAGTTTCTTTCTTGATATTGCAGTTGTTGATATTCTTATCTCCGTTGCGGGGGGCCATCACAGAAAAGTGGGGGGGGGCAGTGGCCCCCTATCCCCCCCGGTTCCTACGCCTATGTTAATTTCTGTTTTCCTATTTCGGATAATATTGGCTCATATATTTTAGTACCATACACGTTTATTGACACCAAGCACACCAAAAGAAACAAATCAAGCACATTAAACGAAATCCTGCATTGGCAATGTCTGGACGAGTAAACAAAGCACAGCGGCACTGCCCACGGTGCCGCCTTACTAGTTCAAACTCGCCATCAGTGAGTGTAGGATACCGGGACGATGGTGGGGTGGGTATCCCGGCGAGGGCCGCGGATCTCTGGCCTCCGAACCCAGTTCTCGGCAGGAAGCCATGCCATGGGCGGGTCTAGGATTGCCGATCGGGGGGGGCACCTTGCCCGGGGGCGCCATCTGGATCAAGGGGGCGTCACTTTTGGCTGGAAAAAGCATCGGGTAGGCGCCAAATCCCATAGTGAGGCGCCACTTTTCGCATCCTGGGTGGGGGGGGAGAGTGGGAGGCGACATTTTAGGGGACGCCATCGACCCTTCAGAGGAGCGCCGTGAACATTTTAGGGGTGCCCAGGGTCGATGGGGGGCACCTGTCCCCCTCTGCCCCCTGAATCTACCGATGGGCCACGCTAGCCACGAGTACCATCCTCACGGGCTCTGCCAGAACCTATCGGAATAGAATATAATGGCGTACAAAACGATATCGATTGTACCTGTCCGGGGCTGCTCCCGTGAGGCACCAGCGACGGATCAGCCACGCTGGGCTATCTACCTGTACCTTTTCCTTTCCTTCATGGATTTACGTGTCGTTTCAGGATTCGTATGCCTATTGTGTCCGGGTCTGGTTGGATGTTTCGGTGTTAGGTCTTCCAGTGGAGAATTTTTGCTCTACAGACCTAGTGTAAACACCTTATGTTCAAAAAATTATACGGGCTTTGCGGGAGGGGGCAAAAGATAGTTTGGCCCCCTTCCTGCGCTTTGGGGGAGCCATGGCCGGAATGCCCCCCCTGCGTCCGCCAATGTCCTAGATGTTCATTATATCTGGTCCTGATCATTCTTACTGTCACCGATGTATTATTTCTTGGCCACATGTGTCGTTTCATTTCGTATTTACAGTCTGTCTAGTACATATGTTTCCATCCTAAGGCGCTGAAGGGTCCAGGCTTAGATATTACTGTACAAGTTTCAGGCCTAATCATCGTCGCTGGTAAGGTAAGGCACCAGGGTGATGGTGGTTATGTGATTTATTAGACGGGACGGTTCAGTACCAGAGGACAGGGAAGATACTTATTAAACAGTCTGTCCATCACTCCTGTCATGAGACAGCAGCCTGTCAGGCTCGCCTCGCAAGGATTGCAAGAGCAGCGACCAGCATACCAAGGAGAGGCTTGAGGGCTGACTGCACTAATTTGCTGCAAATTGTGTTCTTGTTCCTTAATGCGGCTAGGATGTTCCGTCTGCTTCGCTTCAAAATATTCGGTCGTCTATGGAAGGTAATCAAATTTATTTGTTATTTCTCGATGAGTTTTGTTGTTATAATTACTTGCTGTTATCGTCTTAATGGTCTTTTCGGTCATCACATCTGTGTAGCCGTTTCTCTTGAATGTTTCACTAATTTGATTCATGCATTGGTACTTGGCGTTTTCGTATCTGGAGAGCGGAATAGCTCGGTGGAATTGTGAAGAGACTGCTGCCTCCTTAACCTATTTTGACTGAGCTGATGGCTAACGTAAGATAATACCCGATGCCATTAGTTTCGTATAAAGTTCGGTTGTGTAGGTTTCTTCCTTTGCCGTGATCAGTGTGTCGAGAAAGACCAATGGTCCATCTGATTTGGTGGATTTCATGGTGAATTTAATGCTTGGATGAACTGAATTGATCTGTGCCGGGAACTCCTCCAGCTTCTCTTCTCCGTACAGCCCTACTCCAGCTACATCGGCAATGGATATCATGTATAACGAAGAAGTGAGGTGCTGTTATGAATTTTCCTCCAGAACCCCCATGAAGATAATTACCCCCGATGGAGCAACTCGACTGTTCACAGCAATATCAGACCACTGACGGATTATTCAGCGTCGAGTCATGCACTGTTATTTGTTAGACAATTATTGAGCAGTCTTTCTACGTCAGCTATGCCAAGGTCGTGCATTTCTGTATGGGGGAGAGTGGGGTAAGATGCCCAGGGTTTAGGGAAATCTGGATTATGAAATAACCGTGGTACCAACAGCGCTGCTTTAGATGCCAAGTCGTAGCATGATCATTTATCTTCCTTATAGAATCGATGGAATTGCTGATAATTATCACATTTTCTAACTATTATGATTTTACTAGAGGCTTGCAAAGGGGCGTCTTACCCCATCGGGGCCCCATTTCATAAAAGGCGTAACTTATGCTTATAGCGTAGAAGTAGTATAATGCAGCATAGAAAGTGAATAATACACCACAATCTTGTTTTTAAAAAAATGCAGCGTAAAATACAACTACTTGCAAAGTTACGCTGCTCTAAACTACGCTGTACTGGAATGCAGCGTAGAATATTGCCAATATTGTTTCATATAGCAGACAACATGTACAGTCCCCCGCAATTGAAATTGCCATGACTAGGCTCGACCGGTTTAGGATGAATATCTCGCAACCTATGGCGTCTATAGCTTTATAAACGGGTTCTTATTATGTATTTTTGCAAGAGCTTTCCAGTGGTTACCATTATTTCCTAATCTGACATCTGCGTGAGAAAATATTACACAATTACTGATTTTGCTGCATTTTGACGGGGTAGTCTTCGGCTGACTTGCCACCGCCCCTGATAATCCCCGACCCTTCGCTCGACTGGCACGCATACCTGGGTCACGTGATTACTACGTGTTTACAACGACAGGTGCAAGGCCATACGTAGTAAATAGTGTGTGGCAGGCAGGGGGCACAGTGTTTTGAACCGAGGTGATCAGTACTGTCTCGCAGGTGTCTAGCCCCAGGCGGTCCGTCCAGTGACCGAGGCGCCTGGGCACGAGAGTCCAAGACTGGGTATGTCTGAGTTATGGCTTCAAACAATGTTTCCAGCCTCATAAGGCTCACAGGATCACTGCTGAAATATTTTTTCTGGGGGATTAGAGTTCATGGGGTTTAAAACGGCACCCTGTGGCCGAATTTTGTTATTTAACACCCGCCCCGGTGGGTGTCCGAGCCATCTTTTGCTGTAGGGGAGAACACTTCCCCTCGAACCCGGCTCCTATGCAGGATAGAGGGAAACGCGAACACTGGTAGATGGTTCATAAGAATATATCGCGAAACTACATTACTCACTTTTTGTCTCAGGTCAATATTTAGGTCATGACAGGTAAAAAATGTGATAGGGTGTAGAGGAGTTTATGGGGCCTATCGTCTGACTGAATTCAGTTAGTATAAACTGTATGGCGCCATTGGCTTCCTCTTTTACGGAAAATTGAACCATGTATAATATGACTATACTACATGAAATCATAAAAGTAACGTGACCTAAAGCTGGGTCAAGGTCTTTATCTGATCTAGCATAATCAATATGCATATCAATCAACTTGCAATAACAATCCAAACGTAATGGTATCAAAATAAAAAACTTTTTCATCATTTCCTGCGAAATTATTGACCCAAGTCAACCTGTTTAACCCTCGCCCCGGTGGAAGGTGCTTAAACATCCCCTCGGGTGTTTTCCGGCGGCACGAAAAAACGGCGGCGCGAGGCGCCGCCGTACTTAGCACACTTTATCCTTGATTGATTCCGCAACTTTTCCCCAAATTTTAAGGTTGGGTCATCTCAGTTCAGGTCACCAGTGCAGGTGACCTCACCTCCAAAAATGTTTAAGCGGCGTAAGTAAGAAATGGGTGAATTTATCGAATTAAAACTTATTCCATATAATGGGCCCACCGAGTGCTACAACATATATTCCGGGATTTTTCATATCGATGACCTAAGGTCAACTACGGACCATGACCTCGCTATTGTAAATACATGGGAAAACAGAAATTGGGCTGTATTTGTGTACTCAACAGCTGAGAAAACCTCAATATTCCCTAAATCGTAGTATCCTGGGACCCTTTCCAGGCTCCTGTTGCAATTTTTGACCTGTGACCTCTGAGAGGTCATCTGGGGCTATTTAAGCAGTTTTCAGACTTATGTCAATAACTGCATGAAATGATCCAGCTTTTATTTTGATGTCATTGCGTTCAGACTGCTATTGCGAGTCGATTGATTGCATATTGACTATGCTAGGTTAAAAAGTGACCCTGAGCTGAGGTCTGGTCATTTTTAAGTTTTGACCTAGTAGGGCTCGTTCGATTTTCCGATTTGATTCATCATTCGATTTTCCGTGACGAGAGGAAGCGAATGGTGTCTCACTCAACTCTCCAGACGCCAGATACCAAAAACTCTACTCAAAATCCCACTTCCTTTGACCTGTCATGACCTCAAAATTGACCTGAGCCAAAAAGTGACAAATATAATTTCCTCATGAATTTGTATGAACTATCCAACAGCGTTCGCTTTTTTCGCTATCCCACGTAGAGGCCGAGTTCGAGGGGGTGTTCAAACACCCCCCTCCCACCAGGGCAAAGATGGCTCGTAGGCCCACTGGGGCGCGGTTTAAGCAATCCAAGATAACCTCTCAGAGATCACAGGTCCAAACTTGCACCATGAGCCTGGAGAGGGGCTTAAGCTACTACGATTTGGAGAATGTGAAGGTATTCAACTACATATCAACATAAATAAAACCATTTCCCTCAATTTTTGTTTTCCCATGCATTTCCAATGGAGAGGTCATGACCTGTATTTGATCCTAGGTCATCGATATGTAAAATCCCGGAATATGTTTTGCGCTAATTGATGGGGCTATTATGTGATATGAGTTTTAAGAAGACAGATTCACACCGTTCCTACTCATGAAATCTTAAACTTTTTGGAGTTGAGGTAACTTGACCTGCACTGTTGACCTGACCTGAGATGGTGCAAACGTAAAATTCTAGAAAATGTTGAAGAATTAATTACGGATAGGGTGCGCCAATTACGGCGGCGCTTCGCGCCGGCATTTTTATGCACAGTCGGAAAAATCTGAGGGAGGGTGTTCAGACCCCCCTCCCTCCGGTGGAGGGTGAAGACGACGCCAAGAAATTTTTGATTTGGCTGAATCCAGTCAGGTGCAAGGGATAATAATGGGAAAAGCCAAGTATGTCAACCAGACACCACCTGGCCTCTTTTCGCACCCACTACGACGTGGGGCGTCAGTCCATCTCCCTTTCCCCTGTTAACTCAAGAGGCAAAGGTGATACGAAAAATAGAAATGGCGCTGGAAGCTCCTTGCCGTCTTGTTCTAAAGATATGAGCACAAACAAGCTCGAAACTATGACCTCCGGTGATCCCTGGTAGCGTCTTTACTGACGTGATCTCAAAATAACTAGACGATATCTGGGAAATTTTTATTTCGAAGAGCTTTTGAATGAGGAGGAAACTCGACCATGGCATGCTGTAGGAGTCGCGTTTTTCCCTTGCTTTGTCGTTCTTATCTAAGAAAAACAAAAATGACCCACATGGGCGTGGAAATCACGTTAAAACTCGTTCACCTGACCTGAACTGTTATCAATTTACAGTTATAAGTTGTCAGGCTGATAACCATAAATTGGTGTAAGTCGACTAGTCTCTCATTTAAATCGGCTCCGAATAACTCGCCAAAAATGAGGATGGAGCCCGGGAAGAGCACCAAGGCGATTAAAATAATGTAAATGGGCATATTTTTTCCTTTATATTCCCCGCTTAGCTTATCAATGGAATGGCCAGGGGTTGTGGGGTAAGTTTGAATTCAAATTGTTTATCAGGTTTAACATATATGCCTGTTCCATGGGTGTCTGTTCCTGTTGTGAATTATGCTGATAGTATTGTCACCATTGTGCTGCAAAATAAATAAATAAATATCTCTTTATTATATGGTAATCAGGACTTATGGACCAGAAAATGGTTAAAATGAAAATGATTAACATATTTGGCTACAATTCATGAACGCTAGGTCGCTAAAACTCCTTATGAAGAACAAGAAGGGAGCATGAAAAAGTGCCGTTTGGCTAATGGGGTCTCAATCACAAAAAATGGTAGATAAATGCATGAGGTAATGAGTCGAAACCTGCCACTACACTAAAAATGACTAAAACTATCGACTTGCAAGTACTGAATCCTCATATTTATTTGAAATGTTTCGAAATTAGGAGCAGATATTCTGCCTGAATTTTATTCCACTGTTTTCTTGTTGCTCATGTGTCCAGAGCGAAATACACACATTCAGGTCTTGCTTGTTTTCGCATTTTTCCAGGGACAAAGGAAGAAAATGGGTTCAAAGCAGCTTTGGGGGTTTACACGCACCGACTGTTGAGGCTATATAGTGTCGCCAACTCTCATGTTGCTGGGAGATGGGCACAAAGGGAACATTACATGAATCGAAAAAGAGCTATTGTTTTCTTTATTAGGCTCTTCGGTTTCCTACCTTGCCCTTGCTTGCCTGGTTATGTGCTCATAACGACCTTCCTCAAAGGTCACATTAGCCCTTGCCAAACGGGAAAGGCCTTCAGGTATTTCGAGCTAGAGGGGTACTGTTTGCCAGTTAGGGAAAAATTCCAAAGGCTGGGGACCATTGGTAGGGGCTGCCAACCAACAATGGTCATCAGCTTATATTCAAATATATGCTGATTTGCACAAATCAGTATTCAGATAGAGGGATGTCTTCAATTCCAATTAAATGCTAGAGACGCTGTATTGGAGTGGTCAGCGTAGCTGGATTCCACCCAGCCGACCCGGGTTCAAGGCCCGGCGGTTTCCCTGAACAAGGAGCAAGCTGGTTCCCGGGATATCTTTTCAACAGTAAAAAAGTTGGCGACACCATATGACACTGGCAGTTGGTGCATCGATAAGCCCAAAAATTATTTATTACGTATAATATCGTATAAAGTTAGTGATAAGGGGATGAGGTGGCTTAGTGGATAGCACCCTTGTCTTCTAAGCCACCGGTCCCGGGTTCAAGTCCCGGCGGAGCCTCTGAATAAGTCGATCTGATCCCCAAAATCCCTTCCAACAGGGTGAGAGTTTGGGACGCCGTATGACCCTGGCAGTTGGTGCGTCGTTAAACCCCAACAATTCTTAAAGTTAGTGATAAATGTTTATGTGCCTCTTTCCGGGCGACCAAAACCAATGCAGATACGTTAAGTTGAGATGGCAGCTAAGGATGCACGATAGTTAGGGGCCTCTGAGCCAGCTAGGCTTTCGAAAGATTGCACGAGCTTAAAACACCCTTTAGCCCAAGGGGCTCAATATTAGGCTGCGGGAGTTCTCAAAAATTTATCGAGGCTAAAGATTTAAACTCAATGAAATCCCAAAACAATATACTGATAATAATCTCTCGGGCTAAACCAGAATCAGACCAGCTTAACATTCGTTTCCAGTCCAATTTTAGTCTTGTTGGTAATATACCCTCTCAGGTCAAGGGAGCAGCGTAGGCTTCAGGGGCGTACGCAGACCCGAGTTTTGGGGGCAAACCCATGTCTGCCTGTCCTCCTGTGGGGGGGAAGGGGGGTGGGAGCGAAGATGTTTTGCTCTACATACCTATTGTAAACACCTTTTTCAGTGCTCGACAGATCTAGTATAAGCTACCTCTCCAAGTGCATGATCGCTCTCCGGGGAGGGGGAGGGGGAAGCGAATATTTTTGTGCTCTACAGGCTTAGTGTACACACCTTTTTCAAAAATTTCTCCGGCGTTTGGGGGGAAAGATAGTTTGGCCCCCTCCAGCGCTTTGGGGGGCCATGACCGGAATGCCTCCCTGCGGCCGCCAAAGGTAGGCTTTGGTTACAAGGTCCCCCGGGTAATATTCTGGTTTCGCCCAACCAGAATATGTAAACAATATTTATCCTAAAATATTTTCATTTCAGCGACACATCGAACAATTTTAACATCAATAATAGCTGGAACCAATGTCGTGCTAAATTTCGAAGAGTAGTAGCTCTCGAGTTGGTGGATTTCATCAGAGAAACATTCACTATTCACTGCCATTTTACCCTCGGTGGTCGCACGTGGCAACGAGACCCCTCAAACAGCACCCAGTTCTAATGGAGGACCCAAGGGGAGGGGGACAATACGTATTTTCTCCCCGAACGAAAAAGCTCGGAGCAAAACCATAATGTTATCCCCCTCCCCCAAGCTGTCGACCTTTTCCCCGGCTCCTTTAAAGTTCATAAGCAAGGTGTTGGTGCTTTAACTGAAGAAATCATTTTCAAACAGAACCAGTCAACTTCAGTGTGAATATTGGAGCCTGCTCCTCTTGATATTTAAAATCGTATTTGGATGAATGATCCTTGGATATCGAAAGCAAGCATTTTGTAGCCACATATTTCACCCAGTGACGCCTGTTTGTTTTGCTTTTCGACTTATATTTACTCCCCACTCCCCGCCTCCCCAACCTGCCGGCTAGTTAGATTGTTGCAAAAGCTTTCACTGCGCGACGTTTTTTCTTGCGTTTCGATTTTTGTTTGTCCCACCAAAACTACCGCCTAGATCCATCACTGACCAATTTTACCGCTAATGATACTCTCAACAACGATCACTATCACCGCTAAAGCTGCTACATAGGCTTTTATACCTTTGTAATACTGCTACAAATTATCTAATATTTTCAGCATAAAATATGATCATATCCTTCCGACAAGTGAGGGTGCTGCCAAAAGGCCGCAAGAAACCTAGCGCTGATTCCCTGGCTCAACTCCCCCGGGTTCAACTCCTTGGGTTCATGTCCAGGCAGATTCTCTGAATAGGTATGATGATCAAATGCACCAAATCTCTCCTTACAGGGTGAGAGTTGGTAACGCCATATAACTTTGAGAGCTGGAGCGTCGTTTAACCCCAACAATTTTTGTTAGAGACTATCGCAAACGCTATGCCAAGCTTGCACCGTGTGATGTCAGTCTAGAGGCCAGTTCATGGAAACTCCATCCTCCCCAGTTAAAGCAATGGCTGCCGTTCGTTGAGAGGAGACGACTGCGTGATTTTAGTCAAGCGAGGGCACAGTTTTATGCTCCCGAGAAATAGGCTCTACAAAGGTTCTCAAGCTGGAAATTTAAAAATTCTCTGTGGACGGAATTAAGCTCATTTAGTTGGAAGCAATTGTCCCATAATAAATAATCGCCGCCACCGACGAAACAGTGATAGAGCCAGTGAACCGTCACCCTTGACAAGAAAATTTCCCATCTAAAAACAAAACCTCGTCAGGTTCAGGCTTCTTGAGACCTTCGCAAAATGCTGCCCACACAATGCCCGATTTTCCTATTGTTTCTTAAATCGCCATGTTTAATGAAAATTGGGGGCCTGCCCCCACCATAGGGGGATCCAGGATCACCGATGGGGGTCACCTTGCCGGGGGTGGGACGTCATCCGTACAAATTGGGTGCCACTTTTGGCCGGTAAAAGCTTTCAGGTGGGTGCCAAATCCTATGGCGGGGTGCCGATTTTCGCATCCTGGGGGAGGGGTGGAAGTGACATTTCAGGAAGTGCCATCGACCGTTTAGAGGAATGCTGTGATCATTTTAGGGACGCCGAGGGTCAATGAGGGGGACCTGCATTCCTTTACCCTTGGATCCACCTATGGCTCCAACTGTCCCCTCTTCTGACGAGTATCTGAAAATATTATTTTAATGAAACCTCCAAACAAAGTTGTATCACTGTATCAGCCGTTTTACCAGAATCCTGTCTAAATAAACATGCAGGTGAGGGGAGCCCGGCAGCCAATGACAGCTTACATGTTTCGCAACCCAAGCACAAGGGCGGATATAGGAGGGAAAATTCGTGTGCTTCCCCGCAGCAAAATATATTCCGATGGTTTGCCCCATCTGTGCCCATCTTATTGGATATTGCTCCCCCCTCAAAAAGCAACTCGTGGTTCTGCCACTGCATTGCGTGGTTCTGCCACTGACCGGGGCCCCAGGTCAGTGACGCCAGTTGTCCAGCACACAGCAACACAGTGGGAGCAATTGCAATACGAGTGCCCCTCAGACACGACAAGATTTATGAGAGGGATGAATGAGCTGGCACAATGCCAACCGCCCATTCATCTGTGAGGTCACGTGGTCCAGGTATGGGCGAGAGGGTCAGGGATTATCAGAGGCGGTGGCAAGTCAGCCGAAGACTACCCCGTCAGAAAGCAGCAAAATCAGTAATTGTGTAATATTTTCTCACCCAGATGTCAGATTAGTAAATAATGGTGACCACTGGAAAGCTCTTGAAAAAATACACATGATGCACCCGTTTCTAAACCTATAGGCACCAAAGGATGCAAGATATCCATCCTAAACCGGTCGAGCCTAGTTATGGCAATTTCAATTGCGGGGGACTGTACGTTGAATATGTAAAACACTCCTGAAAAGCTATGCAAGATATAGCAGCGTAACACTTATCAGACAATGAAGCAAAACATGAAAAATATATAATTTCTTATGAAATTCTGAATCTGAGGCAGAATTGGGTAGTGTAGTGAAGGACAAAAAGAATCATGAATGTAAAATAAACTTAAATAAAAAAGGTGTGCAAGTTCTTCCTTGCACAGGAATGAAGTGCAAGTTGCACATGCCAAATTGAGCTGATATGTAGAGTTCTATGGCCATTTGGTATGCCAAAAATGATGATAGCTATTGATGCAAATACACAGGAAAGCTGGCATTGATTTTTACTTTTTCTGCCGTTACTGTTATTTTACAGTCTAGCGAGGACAGAACCCTAGATAGGCTGACACTGACAAAGTGTTATGTGGAGTCTATGGAGGGTAAAAATTCCATTTAAGGTATCTGTCACGAACGAAATCCAAGAATCTCTACTGAGGCCTCTGGCGAAAATGATGGTATACCTAGGTACATAAGTACCAGCATCTTGATCTATAGTTGTTCTTCAAAGATGTTTACTCACTATTCTTTTCCCAGTTCCACGAAATTATAAGGTTCACAGGCCTTTCACAGTTCACTCATGATTAGTAAACACAATTCACCTCAAATTCCACTGAACTACACTCGCACAACAATACAATAACCTTTTTAGGGCCTTCTTGACAGTAACTACCTAAAAAATGGGGTACAGCCAACAACAAATACGTCGTATTTTTATTGCGTCAACCGTTACTGCATCTTCCTCCGCAGTATTTGTAAAAGTGCATTAGGAACTTAAAATCGAATAAGAGCAAATAAGTACAATAATTTTCATTCAAATAATTCATTGAAAAATATATATGCCCTTTTTAATGTTAATAAACCAGTTATATGCCATATTTCAAAGGGGTAATTCCATCCTGGAATTGGGCGTAATTCACACTGCATTTGATATCAACGCCGCTTTCGCGTGAATGTCACCGCTCTTCACGCGTGAATGTCACCGTAAAACACGCCGCATTTCTACAACTTTTATGAAATGGGGCCATGGTGGGTAAGACGCCCCCGGGGCTTGGTAAGATGCCCCACCCCTGGGCATCTTACCCCATTTTGGTCTATCGTTGATGAAGTAGCTTGTTCGTAGTTCTTAGCTTCATTGGTTATCACTCATCAAGTGTTATTCAGAAATCAGAATGTATTTAGAAGATCCCACACATGTAGAAGCGTCCACACATAAGACATGTAGGTGGTTTTTCACGTTTCCACGTCAAATGATAAAACAAAGTTACATAAAACTAATGATAAAAAGCAAGGATAGAAACATACCATAAAAGTAATATAAAATCACACACACACAAGCAACGAAGTACGAGGCGAAGTAAACTCGTACGAGGTTTCTGGGAACCTCCCCTATTCCCCTACATTGTCTATTTTGCGTTCATTTCTTAAAATTCCCCATTTTAAAAGAAATATGGGCCAGAAGCTGTTAAGTGCAAAAACATTCACTTTGGAGAGGGAAAAATGGCTTGTGGCGACTCGAAGCTTCCTCCCACTAACTGTCACAGGCTCCCAGTCTATCATTTATGGCGCACAGCCACCTTAGCCTTCTCGTCAAGGCACACAGGCCCAGTCTTCGCAGGCAGTGCACGCGATCCATTCTTCGCACGAGAGAGCAAAACTCACTCTGCAGATGAGATATCTCGTATCGTCATGATTCATATATATCTGGTATCTGGTATCGTCTTTCTTCCCTCAAACAGCTTTTGCCTGCCTCGTCCATGACCTTTTAGATACCTTTGCTTTTGCATCCCCTTTAACTATTCTGTCTTCCAGAGCCTTTTTAGATGAATGTTGTTGCAAGTTCGGCTTTTGGAGTCGGAGTCTCACTAAGGTCATCAATGGACTTGTCGCGGAGACCCCAGCCCCACCATCGGAGCGAGCAACTCCTACAATGAAGAGTTAATTCAAAATTCAAAGTTACACGTCCCACTAATCACAGGGGCGGCCGCCCCGCTCAGATCACCCTCTCACCAGCCAGTTCCCAGCCGACCTACGTCGGGTAAACTATTGAGCGCCGGAGCGTCTCGGGAGAACCGATCCCAAGCCTGGACATGCAATGTCACTGCATGTTCCTGAGCAGCTGGCCGGAGCCCAACGCTCTACCAACTGGGCTACCGGGATGGCAAATGTAGGGACGACGTATGAGATCAGGTATGGAGCTTTGCAGGATTAACCGTGTGGAATATTTCAGGTCTAGCTCATTCATAGGCGAATCCAGGGTAAACAGTCCAGCCATAGCCCCTTCCTAATCGGCCAAAATTTACCGATTTTGGCCAATTTTGTTTTAAAATATGTTTTACGGTTTTGTCCATTTTAGTTTAATTGCTTTGCGCCTCCACCGCATCAGTTTGATCTGAACCCGCCTTGAAGTCAACTCCGGTTGGGTCATCAGGCCAGGTCCGGAACTCCCAAATAATTTTTTCAAGGTTTTGATTATTGAGCTGGGATTCGCCTTGCCGAATAAAGCCACCAACCCGAAAATTTTGATGTTATGGGATTTCTTGCGTTAATGGCCTGGGTTCAGGTGCGAGGCCTTCGACTGGAAAGGTTAGAATCAAAGCGACAGATTGAAGTGTGCTCTTATTTAACATGTACGGTCATGTGCGTCGAAAGCTGAGGACAGGAACGGGAGGACGGATCCCCTAACTCGCCAATCAGTGGGGATGTCTCCCAACAAGTTTTGGGAATCGGCGTAGGTTTTTATTGTCTCCCTATTACCTACCTACGTTGACCTACGTAAATTTGTTCATGAGCTTCATGGTCATTGACTTTTTCAAAGAGAGTCAATTTAATGTTCAGGTCCCCCCTCCCCCCGCCATCACCAGTCCAGGGTCCGTAGCCCCCAGTAACAATTCTGTGGCGCTGCCCGTGGGTAAGGTTTGGACTAACCCCAAGTTTAAAACATAGTTGTTTAAAATGGTGTTATATTGCTCTGGGGAAAGTCGCCCATGGGGCATCTTTCCCCATTCATTGAGGGCATCTTTCCCATCCGTACCCAAACTAGATAGAACCTGAAGTGCAAAAATCATACAATTAATACACTCAAGTGAAATGCTCAGTTAATGAGTTCAATATGCCATCATTCGTAATGGGAAGTCAAACAAAGCACGCATCCAATATTCTGCGAGATATCTGCAACCTATGTGGGCAATTTTTTCTAAGAAAAGCATCGAAACAAAGACTTACCCATCAACTTCACGCAACTCACAGGAGGGAACTGAATTTTTGCGCAAGAAACAATCAAAGCCTCTGCTTTCGACCAAGAACAATAATATTTACCAGTGGTGGCCCGCATTGCCGGAAGAGGGGATGGGGCGTCTTACCCGATGGGGCATCTTACCCCATTCTCCCCTATATCTCATATTTAGACAAAGGTTTCTTGATAACTGTGTGCCATCCTTATTGGGGATGCTTCCATATAGGTTGATAACATAAACACTAAAAATATTTTGTGAGAAACCTGTGATTCAAAGAGTGATTCAATGTTAAAAGTGTTCTCTTCGATGCGACATGCGAATCTGTGAGCAAAAATCTGCCCTACTCGACCTTCGAATTGAAATTATTCAAAAGTTAATCTGATACGTGTGGTCTGTGATCACAGTCTAACATCAAAACTTGTCAGTTGGATAAAGTTCGTATTTCAGATATTTTGATCTAACCATTACGACAAAACGGTCATTCTAAACATGGGCGCCGAAAGCGGGGGACGCGCCCCCCCTGTTGGCCAACCAGGGGGACGTCCCCTAAAATATTTGGGTCCATCGTCATTAACGCAGTCAGGTACCGAATATGCTCAAGATTCGCTTCCCCCGGTCAGCATCATCCCGGGCCCGTCCCCCCTGCGAAAATTCCGTGGCGGCGCCACTGATTCTAAACATAATCGCAAAATGCCGTGCATGCTAACTGCCTTGTACAGCCTCATATATGCACATTAGCCTGGCCGGTTTTGCAAAAAGTTGTTCGAATGTTTTGTCCCCATCTGTTTTTAGATGCATTTTGGTGTGGTGATTACGAATATGCGGTCTAAAATTTAAAAATCGAAAAAATTTTGCCCGCGCCCGGCCGTTGAAAGTTTTCCTTTTTCCCGAAATTTGCACGTGTTTTAACTACTTGTCTAATTCAGTCAGGTAAAGACTAAAATTTTTCTATAGATTGAGAGAATGGACAATTCTGCATATTTGAGAGGAAAAATCATCGCTCTATCTGTTTCCAGTTTTCCGTAGTTTTACCGTAAAGTGGAAGATCTGTCATTAGTTCCAGAAAATGATCACAGATGGCGTTAGCGAACGCAGCTCTTGAAGAGGTGTTCATGGGAGCTTTGAGCCATCGTAACCTAAATTGAAACACGTGACCTGGCCTAATGTATACCCGGAGGCCTTTCAAAGCAGTAGTGGGTACAAATGGAGGTGAGGAGGGCTCAAGTCCCCCTCCCGCGCTCCTCAAAATGTTGAAGTGCTTACAGGTAGTAGGTAAATGCATTTCATAGACGGAGACCATTTGAGGTTATGGCCTGATGGACCCAAGCACCCTCCAAAATGAAGTCCTGGAACTGCCACTACCACAAGGTTTTCGTAGAAAATGTGTTAATATTCATGTGAGAGCTTAATTTTCTATGGGTTAACACAAGTTTAATTAAAATTGTCTAAGAAATCAAGGAGCACAACAATAAGATAGGAAACAAAAATTGGCACACGCTGTAGTTATACACAAAATTTCCGAACAAAAACTCCCGCAAAATTGCCACTGCAGTTGACGCGCAAGTAAACCCCAATAATTATGGAAAAACTACCTGTTCAGTATGTGATGTATGTGATGTATATTTCTCTCATTGACATTAGAAACAAATCAGGCCTTGTTCAGATACAAAATAGTAATATCTGTCGGTTTTCCCGGAGCCAAGTAAATAGAAAAATATGCGAATGATTTAGGTCATATTCACGAATTTTCGAATGTTTATTTCGAGCTTCTAAACCATATTCATTTACGTAGTTCCCATTTTACGATGTGGCACTCACGACACAGCATAGCCAATCACTGCCTAGTCACCAACGCATTGGGAACTCACAGTCAGGGCCTCGTGCTGCCAGCAGACCGTTGTCGCTGCCTGAAGGAACGCCTGTTCAGTGCGTGCCCGTCCTGCCGCCGGACTTCGGTGACGGCACACACCGCTTCAGTGGTTACCTTTGCCGCTCTCTCGGTGGACTGGGTGTGGTTGGGGACTTGCGTTTTGAGTGGTACAGTGATGCACTGCTCGAGAGAGCTGTCATTCATGTCTCGCACCAACGGTGGTTCGACGTCTTCACCGGCTTCAATGGCTTTCGTGATGTCCACCAGCTCGGTGTATGTCTCCGCATTGAGGTTGATCCGAGGAACCCTCAGCTGTCGAAGATTCCTCAGCCTGAGGAATCCTCAGCCTGCTGTCGCTGCCGTCGTACACATCGGATGTGCTGCACTACTGTCTGCCTGGTTTCGGGCTCATCATCCCCGAGCATGGCAAGAAGGATGACTTCAGCATGTGCCACGTGTGAGTTTCTCGCCACGCTGCTCTGGATGACTTCGAGGGGAGTCCCGCTGAAGTATTTCCTTTGAAGGCAGAGCTTCTTGCAGACGTGCTGTGGTGCGTATATCACGTCCCACTTCTGCTTCACTTCGATGACCAGTGGCACATACACACAAACCACGCAGCGCGCCAGGGTGCAGGGCTCATCAGAGGGGTCCTTCACCGACATGTACACACGGAGTAGACGGCTTTGGGCCGTGTACCAGCGCGCCATACTGAGCTTGCCATGCTCCGTCTTCCACGCTTGTGGCATCTCTTGTCACTGATATGCGCACTGATTCCACGCCACAAGCGTGCAGTGCAACACATCCGATGTGTACGACGGCAGCGACAGCAGGCTGAGGATTCCTCAGGCTTAGGAATCTTCGACAGCTGAGGGTTCCTCGGATCAACCTCAATGCGGAGACATGCACCGAGCTGGTGGACATCACGAAAGCCATTGAAGCCGGTGAAGACGTCGAACCACCGTTGGTGCAAGACATGAATGACAGCTCTCTCGAGCAGTGCATCACTGTACCACTCAAAACGCAAGTCCCCAGCCACACTCAGTCCACCGAGAGAGCGGCAAAGGTAACCACTGAAGCGGTGTGTGCCGTCACCGGAGTCCGGCGGCAGGACGGGCACGCACTGAACAGGCGTTCCTTCAGGCAGCGACAACGGTCTGCTGGCAGCACGAGGCCCTGACTGTGAGTTCCCAATGCCACTGGTGACTAGGCAGTGATTGGCTATGCTGTGTCGTGAGTGCCACATCGTAAAATGGGAACTACGTAAATGAATATGGTTTAGAAGCTCGAAATAAACATTCGAAAATTCTTGCATATGACCTAATTCATTCACATATTTTTCGATTTCCTTGGCTCCAGGAAAAACTGCAAATATTACTATTTTGTATCTGAACGAAGTCTGATTTGTTTCTAATGTCAATGAGAGAAATATACATCACATAAATCACTGAACAGGGAGTTTTTCCAGAATTATTGGGGTTTACTTGCGCGTCAACTGCAGTGGCTATTTTGCGGGAGTTTTTGTTCGGAAATATTGTATATAACTACAGCGTTTACCAATTTTTGTTTCCTATCACATTGTTGAGCTCCTTAATTTCTGAGACAAATATAATTAAACTTGTGTTAACCCATAGAAAATTAGGCTATCACATGAATATTAACACATTTTCGCCGACCAATACGAACCCTTGTGGTAGTGGCAGTTCCAGGACTTCATTCTGGAGGGTGCTTGGGCCCATACGCGTCGGAAAAGGGGGGCCAGGAGGGGCTTGGCCCCCCATTTCTTGGCCAAAAATGTTCTGATCTCAGTCAAAATGAGAGAAAACCGGACATTCTTATATCCAGCTGCTGCAAAAGGCAACGAGGAGCCCAAATTCGAACAGTTTTTGGTCCTGATGTTGAAAGTTTTTTGTCAGCATCAGGTTGAAGTTTGGCTGGTCCCCCACTTTTTTGCCGAGGAGCGTGGGAGGGGGACTTGAGCCCTCCCCATCCCTATTTGTACCCACTACTGCTTTGAAAGGCCTTCGAGTGTACATTAGGCCAGGCCACGTGTTTCAAATTAGGTTACGATGGCTCCAAGCTCCCATGAACACCTCGTCAAGAGCTGCGTTCGCTAACGCCATCTGTGATCATTTTCTGGAACTAATGACAGATCTTCCACTTTACGGTAAAACTACGGAAAACTGGAAACAGATAGAGCGATGATTTTTCTTCTCAAATATGCAGAATTGTTCATTATCTCAATCTATGGAAAAGTATTAGTCATTACCTGACTGAATTAGACAAGTAGTTCAAAAACGTGCAAATTTCGGGAAAAAGGAAAACTTTTAACGGCCGGGCGCGGGCAAAATTTTTTCGATTTTTAAATTTTAGACTGCGTATTCGTAATCAGCACACCAAAATGCATCTAAAAACAGATGGGGACAAAACATTCGAACAACTTTTTGCAAAACCGGCCAGGCTAATGCACATATCAGATGGTGGTAGGGAAGGTATGGGGAAATTATTTCCATTTTAGACGTTCCGGTTAGTTAAATAATGCAAATCTAAAGCTTTGTGGGCTGCCTGGAAGTAATTTTCCCTCGTGAATTGTGGATGCCACTGCAACGGGGAAGCTCATCATGCTATGAAAATTTACCTTCACAACATTTCGTTTACCTACTTTGTGCGCCTAATACTCATATTCGCGCATGTTGACAAGCTGGATAATTTACAAAGGCTGAAGAGCCGAGCATATGCCCAGAAGCGGAAGTTTTGCAAGATTTGTTTTGACAACCACGCTGAGCGTGGGTTTTATCTTTGACGCACCTGAAGAAGATTAGCCTCGACTTGCTGCCATCGTGCTATTCGATTGAGTTGACCTATTCATGTGTTGGCTTGGGCGTAATCACCATTAAGAGGGAAAAACAATAACCGTATTGCGCTCATAATAAAAGATAATTGTAAAAAACGAAAGTGCCTATTGATATGTTATTTCCATGCCATGTCTTCTTCGGATAAGCAAATTAGAATTTTGTTAAGACAGATGGAGCAAATTCAACTTTGCTCATCTTATGAAAATACGTCGCTGAAATACATCGTTAAATAATTTGATTTTGCTACCATTGTCTACTATTATGAGCGTAAGAAGGTTATTATTTTACTTCCTAGTCGTCTTACTCGGACGCAAAAACCCGGCCAGCTTTTGGTGTGTGTGGTCGTGTATTTGCCTTCATTTTACAGTGAAATATCATCCATGTCCGATATTGCGTGGTATGAGTACTGTGACGGTCAGATAGAGAATGCAGTATTTTCCCACTAACCGAACAGCACATCCGAAGCACTCAACACCAACGGCTGCCTATGCCCTGACTTCAGGATACAAGCACACTCCTGAAGCCGTGAAAACAATTAGACAACAATCAACGCCAAATCGACAGTTGTTTTGTACACTGGCGAATCACTTGCGTGAACATCTTGCACAGCCCTTCTTACCAAGCTAACAACCCACCGCCAACCTTGGTTACTGGCTGCAACCAACACCACAGAGTCATTGACAGCGGCCGCGCTCCCCAGATACTGCTGCCTGGGATGGATAACCCCCACCGGCGACTCCCCTAACGGACTGAGATGGCCCCTACCTCCTGAAGCCACGGGGAGATGACATTGTGTGTTTTTAACGGCCAGAAACGGAGTCCTGAACTCCTGTTGCAGCACACCAGAACCCTTGAGGTTGTGTCGAAATGCACTTTCATTCATGCAAGCCTGTTGCTAGAGACTGACGCTCTCTCTCGCCTTCACATCCGCTTTCCATCAGCGCTGGTAAAGCACCCCGGCTCCGGTGGGCCATTTTCCGCCGCGTGATGATTAACTAAGTGGCTGGAACAGCAGTTTGGGTAATGCAGTACTAGCTCGTGAATAGCAACCGCCCTCACCGGCCACTAAAAGTCGGTACGATTGATTACCTTCCAGACAAAATAAATCGCCGTACGGGGACTAAGCTTTCTGTATCTGTGCAAGCTTTACCGTGCCAGAAGACTTCGGCAGTTTTGAAACCATCAACTTCGCTGATGATTTACCGAGCCAGTGCATTCCTGACGGTTGTTCAACGGACCGGTGCCACACTAAGAGAATGACTAGAACCGTACGTGGCTATTCTTCGTTCAGGAATGAAAGTGCCCGGATGCATGAAATTTTATCAGAGCTTTTCACTTATTTGACGTAACATACTTTTGCTTCCTCAGCCAATGCAAGGCGTTTAAACCCTGTAATCCTCAAAATATTCCATTCATACAATATTGCATCATCAATAGCGCCGTGAAATAGCGGAAGTGGCGAGACCCGCAAATTACGTTTTTTATTATCAAACGGAACATTTGTTCAACGTTAAGCTGAAAGTTTGTGGCTGGATTACAAATTCGGGCAGCGAACGCAATCGAACAATTTCCACCGTTTTGCTATCACTCTGACTAGACATTTGCATACGACTGGTTGTATATGGCTAACATTGAATGCAAGCAATGGCACACACATTAAAAGCGTGTAAATTCACACGCGTGTAAAAACGTCGAGTCGGTTAGCGCGCTGTGCCCCTGCTAACTTGTGTGCAGTCCTTGTGCGTGACCGCGTTGGATGATTCGGCCGCACAACTATTTGCCTGCCTTGGCTGGGGCCGTCGTAACCCTCGGTGCGTAAAATATTTGCGGCGGTGACCCACGATTCAACAGTGGCCTTCACCAGGTCCTGATTGGTGCTCCCCAAGACACTAGCGCAGCGCGAAACACTGATACGAAGCTCCTGTGCACCTGGGGTACGCCGCGGTCCTGTCGTGCTCTCCAACTGCTTCGCAGTGCTCTGTTCAGGTTTTACAAAAGAAAGCTGACTGGAGGCTCGTGCACCCTTCACGTGCGCATGGGTGTGTGAACGACTTTTTGAGGATCTCACTTCTAAGGATGCAGTACTTTAACCATGCGGTAAATCATTAAAATATCTATATATTGCACTGTCCATATAAGACTAGAAAAAGTATAAATATTTTGTTAGCGTTAAAAGTCCCACGTGGGAATATAAAACAATATAAAATACGATTCAGAAGGAGATTCCTCGATAACATCACCGCGTCTGACCCTGGGCAGACCGCCAATAAAATACTGTCAAGGCGGCGTGGCGTCAGTCGGAGAGAGCCAGATGAAGTCGGACGCCACCCGCTCCTCCAACAGGCTCTACTTACAGCCAATGTGGCGCCGAGAATGCAAAGTAAATGTGCAGTCGCTGTAGCCGGTGACGAAGGCGTGGTCTGCGGGAGTGGCGCCGGAGTCAGCAGCCGCCGGGGCTGTGGACGGGTAGCTGCGGCAGCCGCAGCATTCCGGCAGCTCCACCCGCAGCCCGCCTCTCCGCCTCGCGCTATTTGTCCTTCACAAACTGCGACATGAAGTCGATGGGCAGCGGGAAAATGATGGTGGAGTTCTTCTCGGCCGATATCGAGTTCAGAGTCTGTCGAAATACCATTGATTCACTCAAGTGTGCCACCTCAGTTACCCTACTAAGGAAGATGATGCCAAAAATCAGCAGTCTCCGCATGCACCCTTCCCCGTATTGTACTGATTCTTAACCTTTAACACTAATGCATTTCACGGAATGGATTGGCCAAAAAGTACCCCTCACCCCACTGATATTTGAAGTGGTCCTTCAGCTGTAAACCCTAAGGCGCTACATGGACAGAGACGACCCAAGAGAAAACCTGATCTCTCTTTCCAAATTTCCAGGTGCCTATGATTCTCCTAGAGGTAAAATGATTGGAGAGCAATTTCAGCCTCGTTGTTTAATCCAGCGCATGCGACGTCACACTGACCTGAAGGTAGCGCAGCTGGAGCGCCGACGGCGACTCGCGGATGACGTCAGCGGCGTCCTTCAGGGCGCGCGAGGCCTTGCTCTCGCCCTCAGCTGCGATCACCTTGGCTCGGGCCTCGCGAGCAGCCTCAGCCTCCGCAGCCATAGCACGCTGCAGCTGCACTGGCAGACGGACATCCTTCCTGCCGGACAGGGCGTCGTCCGCCGGGCTCACTCCCAGATAGAAACAAACTCCCCGCAAGCGTTGTACGAGGGATAGGTTGGATGAACGAAGATGGGTTCATGAAATATATTATGCGTACAGCCTACGGAAAATTTCGGTCCAGCGGTGTGGGAAGAATGCTCATCAAAGAATGAAGAGGATCCCAGTGACATTCACCAACTGTTTCAGACTTATGGAAATCAAGAGAGAGCTGACGGGATTTTGAGACGGGACTATCATACCATTATGCCTTACAGACTTGTTCAAACTAATATACCAGCAATATTCTCATGCCTGAGGTCTGACATCTCAAGCAAGCCCGAACCTGAACCCTTCAACAAATCTCAATAACGCCAGGAGATTGTAATCTAAATGCAAGGCAAAGTAGGCAAAGTTGCGTGATTACCGACACCAGCTCCACTAATACACCCATCGCTCTGCAGCAGGCGAGTGGGATGGATAGCGCCCAGGCTAGAATCCCGAGAGAGTCTGATTGAAAGTGCGCGGCCCGACTGGGTGACTCACACTTCCACACGCTCCACCTTGATCCCCCAGCTGTCAGTGGCGTTGTCCAAGCTGTTCTGCATGGTGGCCGAGATGCCGTCCCTGGGGATGCCAGAGAGGGGAGGGTGAGTGTTCGCCGCACCGCACAACGCTACCGAGGCTTCACGTTTTCAGCCACCACAGTCAGTCTGCGGAAGGTTTGCTGTAGATAGGCCGCCGTTAAATATCTTAGAATATGAGATGAGCCTCCGTCTTAATGGGGTCCTTTTTACAACCCCCCAAAGGTTTTCCGCGGTGGCTGGAAAACAGCGGCGCCCAGGGGATGTGCTTGGCATAGCTGTTCCCTGACCCTTTCACATATTTTCTGAAAGTGCCAACTCAACCAGACTGGTCAAACCTATGCCAACCAGCAGGGCGAAGGAAAGTTCATCATGGTTAAAGGAATGATCATTGACCTAAATATACTGCAAGAAGACGATGAAAAGGCACAACTTCAAAACATTAAGCACTCCTTAAAAGTAGAGTTTAGTGATTTATTGGTTTGCACCATTCGATTCACTAATAGTCGTTATCGGTCTATAAAGAATTCGAAACTACATTCTTGGAAACGATTAGAAGAGTAAAAAAGGGTGTTGCGTCTGGCCTCCTGTGACCTGCCCGCTGACCTGTCGCTGAGAATCTCGTGCAGGTTTTTGGTGCCGAGCATATTGCGCAGCGTGGTCTGAGCCAGCAGCCGCGTGGAGTGGTGAGCGTTCTCCACGTTGGCCACGCTGACGGTAGCGTTGCTGACCCGGTAGTAGACCACAGCGTCCACCGACACCGTCACGCTGTCCTTCGTCAGCACCTGCACCGGCGGACTGAGTCTCAATGTGCCGACCCAGGAAACGGGACATCCACTGTATCTGTACTTTTCGCCTCGCTGGTACTGAGCACTATATGGACTAATGCTTGGCTTTCCCAAGGCCGTATAAAGGCCTTATATAAGTGGTCGTTCCCTTAGGATAAAAAAGCTAAGAGCATTTAGCCACTCTAAATTTGGACCAGTATAAGGGGTGATTGTGATACCTGTTGCGAAAATAATGGGGTGACCAAAAAATTGACCCAAGCTTAGGTTACCAATATCAAAATTCCGAGATGGCAGATTTGTAGACCCTAATGACCTTATCATATTGTGGAAGTTTCAAACTAATCGGTTCGCTAATGTTCCCTGGGCGCTGCTTTAAACTCGTAATTTTAGGTTTTGAGGTCGGGTCACTTGACCCTGAATAGCTCCTTGACCTGGCGTGACCTAACTCAAAAATTTGGTCGGATGTGTAAAATTAATCAGGAATAAGGTAACGTAAGTTTCGCTGTTCTGCGTCTTTTCATTTTTGAGCTATCTGGGAAAAACCAGGAGGGGGGCGAATGTCGCCCCCCAGCGGGGCGCGTGTTAAACATGTCAGCAAACCTGGCAGAGGACCCCCGAGGGAAGCTGCCAATTGCATCTCTCTCTCTCAGGGGCGCAGCCAGGGGGGGCACAGGGGGCACGTGCCCCCCCATCGGTGCCGGGGTGCCCTTTTGATTGCCAGGTGGTGTGCCCTCTTTGGGCCGTGCCGCTCGAAATTTAGTACCCTACGTCGTTGAGCCTAGATGGAACTAGACTGCATTTAGTGATTTAAGCTATTGTTTGAAAATTAAGTGCCTTTTTGGTCAGTTAGGGCATTCTGTCGCCTTTCCAAGCACCCGGGAAGAGTATAGGCACGTAATCCGTTTCCAGATAATGCCTCATCGTCGCCAATAATCGTAAGGGCAGAGCAAATCTAGTGCCCCTTGAGCTCATCTGGTGCCCCCTGAGCGCTGGTCTTGAACCCTGGAGCTGATCATGTGCCCTCTGAGCTGATCTGATGCCCTCGTAGTCAATATGGTGCCCCTCCCCCTGAGAAAATAATTGTGCCTTCTGAATCTATATAATGTTTTCTGAGTTAGTCTGATGCCTCCGAGCTTGCCTGGTGCCCTATTAGCTGTTTTGGTGCCCCTTGAGCTGATCCGGGCCCCCTGAACTTATTTAATGCCTCCCGTAGTTTATCTACTGTCCAGGGCCGCAGCCAGGGGACACAGGGGGCACGTACCCCCATCGGTGCTGGGTGCCCTTTTGATTGCCAGGTGGTGTACCCCCTTTGGGCCGTGCGGCTCGAAATTTAGTGTCCTACGCCGTTGAACCTAGACGGAACTAGGCCGCATTTAGCGATTTAACTATTGTTTGACAATTAAGTGCCTTTTTGGTCACCTAAAACATTCTGTCGCCTTTCCAAGCACCCGGAAATAGTATAGGCTTGTAATCCGTTTCCAGATAATGCCTCATCGTCGCCAATAATCGTACGGGTGGAGCTCATCTGGTGCCCCCTGGAGGTGATCATGTGCCTTCTGAGCTGATCTGATGCCCTCTTAGTCAATCTGGTGTACCCCTCCCCTGAATAAATAACTGTGCATTCTGAACCTATATAATGCTCTCTAAGTTAGTCTGATGCCTCCGAGCTTGCCTGCTGCCCTATTAGCTGTTTTAGTGCCCCTTGACCTGATCCGGGCCCCTGAACTTATTTAATGCCTCCCGGAGTTTATCTACTGTCCAGGGGGGCACAAGGGGCACGTGCACCCATCGGTGCCGGGTGCCCTTTTGATTGCCAGGTGGTGTACCCTCTTTGGGCCGTGCCGCTCGAAATTTAGTGCCCTGCGCCGTTGAACCTAAATGTAACTAGGCTGCATTCAGCGATTTCAACTATTGTTTGACAACTAAGTGCCTTTTTGGTCAGCTAGGGCATTCTGTCGCCTTTCCAAGCCCCCGGGAAGAGCATAGGCACGTAATCCGTTTCCAGATAATGCCTCTTCGTCGCCAATAATCGTACGGGCGGAGCTCATCTGGTGCCCCCTGGAGCTGATCATGTGCCCTCTGAGCTGATCTGTTGCCCTCGTAGTCAATCTGGTGCCCTCCTGAGAAAATAAGTGTGCCTTCTGAGCCTATAAAATACTCTCTGAGTTAGTTTGATGCCTCCGAGCTTGCCTGGAGTCCTTTTAGCTGTTTTAGTGCCCCTTGAGCTGATCCGGGCCCCCTGAGCTTATTTAATGCCTCCCAGAGTTGATCTACTGTCCAGGGGTGCAACCAGGAAGGCACAGGGGGCACGTGCCCCCATCACTGCCGGGGTGCCCTTTTGATTGCCAGGTGGTGTACCCAATTTGGGCCGTGCCGCTCGAAATTTAGTGCCCTAGCCGTTGAACCTAGATGTAACTGGACCGCATGTAGCGATTGAAACTATTGTTGGACAACTTAATACCTTTCTCGGTCAGCTAGGGCATTCTATCGCCTTTCCAAGCACCCGGGAAGAGTATGGGCACCTAGTATGTGTCCACCTAATGCCTCATTGTCGCCAATAATCGTACGGGTAAAGCCGATCTGGTGCTCCTTGAGCTCATCTCGTGGCCTCTCAGCTGGTCTTGGCCCCTTGAGCTGATTACTTGCCCTCTAGGCTGATCTGGTGCCCCTGAGTCAATCTGGTGCCCTCCTGAGAGAATAAGTGTGTCTTCTGAGCCTATAAAATGCTCTCTGAGTTAGTCTAATGCTTCCGAGCTTGTTTGGTGCCCCAATAGCTGATTTAGTGCCCCTTGAGCTGATTCGGACCCCGAACTGATCTCATGCCACCCCAAGTTGATTCTGTCTCCTAAGTCAATATGGTGCCTCTTCAGCTGATTAGGTGCCCCCTCAACTGATTATTGATGTCTCCTTAGATGGTCTGGTCCCCCCCCCTGAGCTGGTTTGGTGGGCCCTGGGCCCACCTTGGTCCCCTGAGCTGTTATGTTGCTCCCTGAGCTGATTTAGGCTCCTGCCATAGTCTGGGGGGCTGGGAGCTGATCTGGACCCCGAGCGGATCGATCTGGTGCCACCTGAGCTGCACTAATGCCCCTTAGTCGATCTGGTGCCTCCTGAGCCCATCTGATGCCCCCTGAGTAATCTGGTGCCCTTTAAGCTGATCTGGGCTTTCTTACGTGATTTCATGAGCATTCTAAAGCCCTGAGCTGAGCTGGGCCCACAGAGGCTGATGAGGTCCCCTGAGATGGTATGGGGCTCCTGAACTGATTAAGTGCCTCCTGACTTGATCTGGTATTCCCGAGCTGGTCGGGGACCACTGATCTGATTGTTTGTCCCCGGAGCTGATCTGGTGCCCTATGGACATCTGGTGTGCCCTGAGCAGCTATGGGGCTTTTGAACTGATTGGGCCCCGAGCTTATGAGGGATCCCTGAGCTGATTTAGTGCCCCTGACTTGAACATGCCTCCTGTGCTGATCGATCTGGTGCACCCTGAGCAGATATACTGCCTCCTGAACTTAACTAATGCCCCCTGAGTCGATCTGGTGCCTGCTGAGTCATCAGTGTGTCTCCTGGGTCCATCTTATTCCCTCTGAGCTAGTCTGGTGCCCCATGGCTAATATGGTGCCCTTTAAGCTGACCCGGGCTTCCTGGGTTGATTACGTGATTTCCTGAGCAGCTCCCAGGCCCTGAGCTGAACTGGGCCCACAGGGGCTGGTGAGAGCCCCTGAGATAGTATGGGGCTCCTGAGCTGATTAAGTGCCTCCTAACTTGATCTGGTATTCCCGAGCTGATCTGGGCCCCGAGCTGGTCGGGGACCACTGATCTGATTATTTGTCCCCGAGGCTGATCTGGTGCCCTATGGGCCGATCTGGTGTTCCCTGAGCAGCTCTGGGGCTTTTGAACTGCTTGGGCCCCGAGCTGGTGAGGGATTCCTGAGCTGATTTAGTGGCCTTGACTTGATCCTGCCCTCTGACCTGCCTTGAGGCCCCTGAACTGATCTGGGGCCCCAAGAGCTGATCTGGGGCCCAAGAGTGGGTCTAGGTTCTGAGTGTACACTGAGCTGGTCTGGGCGCTGAGCTTGTGAGAGCCCCTAAATTGGCTTGAGGACCCCTGAGGTGATCTGGCGCCTTAAACTGTTCTGGGGCTTCTTGAACTGGTTTAAGGCCCTATGAGCCTATCTGTGGCCCATTGAGCTAGTCTGATGACCTCACCTCTGGGACCAATGAGCTAGTCTAGTCCCTGGGTGAAACATGAGCTGCTCTGTGGCCTGATCTACATCAGGGGCCCCTGAGGTGATCTTGAATAGACAGATAATAATAACACAAGGCCAACTCCCATCATTTCGGGGCGGGGTCACTGAGCTAGTCAAGTCCCTGGAGGCATAACTGGGGGGATGAGGGAAGCTGCTCTGGGGGCCTCTGATCCACATTTGGGGGCCCCAGAGCTGGTCTTGAATAGATGGGGAATAAGAACACAATGGAAACTCCCCTTGTAAAACGGATCTAACGAGGAATGAGGAATCTCTGAAACGGCTTGTGATACCTAGGCACCCCAGGTTATATAAATTGCTTATTATACTGGTGGATTCTGGGAAGGGATGATAAAAAGGCATGTGCCCCTCAGCTCAGAGCTCAGTCTCCTAAACCAGGATTTCTACTAATTAATTTAAATGAAGAACTAGTTGTTACAATTTTCAGCCTGTCACACCATCCCCATCTAAACCACCGGCCTGTTCACCTTTTATTTACTCTTAACTGGGACCGATCCTTGAGAATATGGAACTTAATAAACGAGTTCAAAGGTATCTCCCAAATTTTTCCGGCAGCAAAAATGTGTTCTTCCAAAGACACTATGCCACTCCTCGTCCCACGGCGATTGTGGGAGGCAAGGAACTTAATCCGCGTTCAGCCAGGGCTCACTCGTCATGACAAAACCAGTGGGCATAACAAAAAAATTTTCGACTCCAATATGCCTCAACCTGCACATTGCAACAGATATCACATGCTCCGCTGATGTTAAGTACTTGCATGAGTTGGCTGTCCTTAAATCTATCCCAAAAAGTAGTGTTTTGGCTACTTCCATGGCTTTTGGTGATATTTTGTTCCTTTTTCCAGTTTTAATCGAGTTTTCCTTCTCCGTCAATTATTTCTTTGCATTTTTATTGAACCAAAGATGCCCAAAAAATGATATAAACAAAGATATAGTAAGTTTTTTTAGGTTACGTTAAAAAGTGCCCTTTTTCCCCGGGGTGCCCCTCAAAGTTTGTGTGCCCCCCATGCAGAAAGCTCTGGCTGCGCCCCTGCTCTCTCTCTCTCTCTCTCTCTCTCTCTCTCTCTCTCTCTCTCTCTCTCTCTCTCTCTCTCTCTCTCTCTCTCTCTCTCTCTCTCTCTCTCTCTCTCTCTCTCTCTCTCTCTCTCTCTCTCTCTCTCTCTCTCTCTCTCTCTCTCTCTCTCTCTCTCTCTCTCTCTCTCTCTCTCTCTCTCTCTCTCTCTCTCTCTCTCTCTCTCTCTCTCTCTCTCTCTCTCTCTCTCTCTCTCTCTCTCTCTCTCTCTCTCTCTCTCTCTCTCTCTCTCTCTCTCTCTCTCTCTCTCTCTCTCTCTCTCTCTCTCTCTCTCTCTCTCTCTCTCTCTCTCTCTCTCTCTCTCTCTCTCTCTCTCTCTCTCTCTCTCTCTCTCTCTCTCTCTCTCTCTCTCTCTCTCTCTCTCTCTCTCTCTCTCTCTCTCTCTCTCTCTCTCTCTCTCTCTCTCTCTCTCTCTCTCTCTCTCTCTCTCTCTCTCTCTCTCTCTCTCTCTCTCTCTCTCTCTCTCTCTCTCTCTCTCTCTCTCTCTCTCTCTCTCTCTCTCTCTCTCTCTCTCTCTCTCTCTCTCTCTCTCTCTCTCTCTCTCTCTCTCTCTCTCTCTCTCTCTCTCTCTCTCTCTCTCTCTCTCTCTCTCTCTCTCTCTCTCTCTCTCTCTCTCTCTCTCTCTCTCTCTCTCTCTCTCTCTCTCTCTCTC
This sequence comes from Lepas anatifera, assembly GCA_034440635.1. Taxonomy (NCBI): domain Eukaryota; kingdom Metazoa; phylum Arthropoda; class Thecostraca; family Lepadidae; genus Lepas; species Lepas anatifera. The sequence continues at coordinate 1,113,174 of JAOTON010000940.1, read as the reverse complement.
TCTCTCTCTCTCTCTCTCTCTCTCTCTCTCTCTCTCTCTCTCTCTCTCTCTCTCTCTCTCTCTCTCTCTCTCTCTCTCTCTCTCTCTCTCTCTCTCTCTCTCTCTCTCTCTCTCTCTCTCTCTCTCTCTCTCTCTCTCTCTCTCTCTCTCTCTCTCTCTCTCTCTCTCTCTCTCTCTCTTGCTTGCAAAACATTTACGCCGCGTGTGTTCAGCCAGGATTGGTCTCCAAACTTTAATTTCCGCAGTGCCGCGGTGGTAATGCACAAGCTCAGAAAACCTAATCCTCCAACGAACCTTAGGTTTTCTGGGTGGGTGATTCGCCATAGCAGTTAATTACCTCGGCAAACCGACGCGAACCCCAGTTTCATCCTGGACATAACCTCAAATGGATCTTCAAAGAAAGATTGAACGTTACTGGTCCGCGAGCATCCACAGTAAAAGCGGCCGTACACTGTCGTGATCAAACGTCGAAACGACGTACACTGCCCTGGTTGTTCAAGCCTGAACAGAGTGAGGGGTTATCTGCTTCTTTTGATACTGCTGAGAGCTTAATTTACTATCCGTTTTGGAACTTTCCCACCGTTAAATTCATCTTGAGCATGATAAAACTCAGCAATAATTTATATACCAAAAGAGCAATGTGGAACACTGTGGGAAACAGTGTTTGCTATTCCACACCCTTCAATCAGCTTCATTGATTTTTGAATGACGTTCTGTAAGGATAAGATGCGGTGATAAGTGCCCGAGGGACGGGCGTACTGACAGCTTTTGCATCTGCTTCATACCTGTTCCGGGAGGGGTGGAGTTACTATATATGATCGCCTGAAGTAAGCAAACGTAGAAAAATACATGGGAAGGTGACCTAACATCCATATCCTGGGTAAATAATGTAAGGGGGACTGAAACCACCTGGGAGATAAAACAGGATGGAGAACTGAACTCGAAGACACGGGATCAAGAAGAGAAGGAATTCATAAAAAAATTATGACAAAGCGGACACAAAGTCGAATAATTGGCTAATTTCATCATCATTTGTTTCATTTTGAACATCTGTACATCAGTAAACATGTCGAAATATATATGCGTTGCAAATGAACTGCATGTGTGCGTGTTTTTAAACTGGTAATATTTCTCTGTATCCTTACTCCACCCAAAGGCAGCGGGCATAAGCGCCCATGACAGCATTGGCCCCCAGGCAGCATCCCACTTTACTTATGCCCACCTAGTCGCATCTTTACCGCTTCCTCCATGGTTTTAAGCACCTATGCTCAATATCCCAACACTTAAAAAGATCCCTTAAGCGTGTGCAAGTGTTTGCAAAGCCATGATAAGAATGTGAAAATGTGTGTAATAAAAATAATGAAACAAAATACAGTGACCTTTACACCCTGATCGACGGTAAGCTGCTACACATCGATTAGGAGCGCAGGCTAACATAGAAGACTGTCTAAGCGACATACGGGGTAACGCCAAGTTTAAAGGTCGGTCGGCCCATTGAAGTCCTGAGCCGAGGACGCATACCTCCTGTGGCGGCACGTCAAACACAGAGGTCCTCATATCGATCTTGGTGTAGTTCTCGATACACGGCAGGATGAAGAAAATGCCTGCGAAGAGCGTACTTAATCAGCCAGGGTTCACAATGGGCTATGGAAACGGCATGCTCGCACCTAACTTCTCTCATTGTTACATGGCCTAGTCTAGCAAACTCCATGTTATCGGTATGCAGACAATCGACCTGCCCGTCTGAATCAATGATGAATGGACTATCGAGTAGCCAAAACAGGACAGCCGACGCCACCTCGTGAGGAGCCTTGGCATTGGTGGCCCACGATGGCATTTGCACACGAAGTTTATTAGCAAGATCTTAGCACTGTCAACACAAAATTTCCCTGCACGTTGGCTGATAATTGATTGAACATTTACCCAAAAGCGCCCGTAGAACAGCACTCGCATAACAAAAATGCATCGAGTATGAAATTTGCAGTTAGAAAAATACGTGACTTTCAGCGCCCAGGCTCATCGGCCAATATTGCGTCCATTATCATTCCAAACATATTTAGCTGTGTAAATATGACTACCATACTTGATCAGGACAATCGTTTCTCATTTGTATGGCACATAACAATCAATGATAGTCCGTTAGGTACTTGTCTTAGTAAATACTTGTCTGAATTTTAAATGTAAACTAGATATAGTCAGAATACATGTTCATGTTCTTTATTCCAGCGATCACCCACTATTATCATATCCGAAAATACGTGGTCACCCCAAAATGCCTCCTCACTTCGAACGCAACAGTGCGAGTCATCAGTCCAGGCTCCAGTAAAACCGTCAGTCTGAGCCCCCAGGACCCCGTAACAGCGCTACGTGTGCCACCAGGACCCCGTAACAGCGCTACCTGAGCTACCAGGATCCCGGAACATAGTCTGAATCACCGGCATCCCAGAACATAGTCAGTCTGAGTCACTTAGCCCGGATACAGAAACAGCTTCAGAACGTACCATGACCGCACCGACCGCAGTAACGGACTCATCAACTTATGTAACCGGGTGTCTGATATGTTTACACCACCCGCCTCAGTCCTCTCCGAATGTACCAGCGTCAGTCCGAGACCCTCAGCTGGGATACATGAGTAGTATGTAACTGGGTGCCTGGTATGTTACACCACTCTGTCTCGGTCCTCTCCTAATGTATCAGGTCAGTCCGAGTCGGCGGCACTCACCTGGTCCTTTGGCGCCGCCGGAGACCAGCCGGCCCAGTCTGAAGATAACGGCTCTCTCATACTCCTGCACTACCTGCGGCAGACACCGGGGCATTCAAACCTCCTCACAGCACACACCGGCACGGTCACGCTTCCCCACGGCAAATCACCCCACCCCTCACCATCAGCCCTGGAACTGGGCACAGCCCCTCTCCAATCTTCCCCAGCTCAGGGTTCGGCCTTCCCTTCTCCCCATTCTCGGGCTCGGAATACTGCCGCCTCCCGCCCGCAGCTTGGAGCGTCTCTAAAAGCCACGATCCATCCATGAGAATCCATGATCCCATAAGATCTTGAATAACTCAAGTTATCCTGGATACTTGAAGACCAGGGCGCCGAAACGCAGGATAGGACTCATAATATTTTGGCAGTCGTGGCACTCAAGACTATCGGGAGCATCAGTAATGCAGGCTGTGATTTCCAATACAGTGACACCACTATCGTATCGCATCGTTTGGCCTGGTATCTCTGAAGGTCTCTTATGTATGAAATCGAATGGCCCATCCGTTCCGACAAATCTAATCTTGGACTTAATAATTGAAATGATGGTCAGTCGAGCTCCCAAAAGCACTTGCACAACAGTTCTAAACTATGAGATGTTTCCCCACAGACAACGGGAATTTTCGCTATAAGTAAAACCATGTCTTTTTTCAATGCCACAGGGTCTGAGAAAGGTCCTTGTGTGTAATTGTTTGGGAGGAAATGATATTATTTTGCTGGTTATGACGTGGGCTGTCTAAATATGTCATAGCAGGCATAGTTTTGTGTGGTTAAAAATTAAAATTGCCGAGAGAAAAACCATGCTGCTTCATTTTGTGAATTAAATAATCGATCCGTAGCCAAGGCCTCGTTGACAGGCAAATTTCTAAGTAAAAACAGCCGAGCAGCTTACAAAATAAGAATGAAATTTTAGTGATGAGACAGAGATGGTAAGATAATGAAAGTTGTCTAACCATTAGATTCAACGACTTAGTTATTGCTACTAACATATCATAACTTGAAAGCAGCAAATGGGAACAATCACATATCAGGGTGAAAAATATTCAGTAATAAAAAATATCACCAATACCAACAACTCACCCTGAAACAGACGCAGAGCGAGAAGGGCAGAGTGCAGATCACCAGGATCCAGGAGATGAAAGTCAGCAGCAGACCGCAGATACCGTTGTCACCTCCATTATCTGAGATGAACACAGTCAGTTGGAGCGGGACAGCACCTTCAGGCACAGGTCCTCCAGCATTCAGTGCTTCAGCCTGCTTAACCCTCGCCCCACCGGGGGGCCATCGATGCCCCCTAAGGTTTTTCCGGGATAGCAGAAAAATGATAAAGCGCAGCACCGCGGTTGAGGGCTCTACCTCTCACTGCATCATTTTCCCACCATCCCTCAAATTTTTTACTCCGGGTCACCCAAGGTCAGGTCACCAGACGAGGTCAACAAAGGTTACCTTAGAGCTCTGTAAGAGCTACATTTCGAAGTCGATCGATTTTAAACTTTCTACACTTCATGACCCCTCCAGGGTCTACAATGTGTATATCCGGGATTTTTCGATTTCGTGCCCTGAGGTCAGGTCACGAGGTGACCTCTCCCATTGAAAAAGCATGGGGAAAAACTGTCTTATGATCTAAAAATCACAACAACTATTGAAAATGCTCAGCTTGATCAGAAAAGCGTTCTTGGACACCCTTTCATGGATTCCAGAGGCCATATTTGCCCTTTGACCTCTCCAAGGTCATCCAAGGTCACCAGGGGTCAAAAACAGTATTTTGACAATAACTTTTGACCTAATTAAGCTAGAGCGCTGAAACAAACACCATCGTGTTTGTCTTGCCACTGGCTTTCATTTGGTATACATCAAGGTCACTTTCTGACCCTTCGTGACCTCAGGTCATATTAGATCACGAGGTGACCTCTGGAGGTCAAACCAATGGCGGGAGGTCTCTACGTTTCGCAAAACGGAAAAAGTACTGGCAATTTCCTATCAAATGTACTTTACCAGACCTCAATAGCTCTAATGGGATAAGAGTTATGCCCAGTTTGCTTAAACATTGCATATTTGAGTGAAAATAGCCAATATTGACCTAATTTGCCCTCTGGAGGTCAAACCATTGACCTGAGCACTAAAACATGTGAAGTAATTTCTTACTGAATTTACGCGAGCTTTCTAGTGCACTTTGCAGATTTTTGCTAACGCCCATATTTTCGGAGTTAGAGGGGGGCCATCGATGGACCCCGGTGGGGCGAAGGTGGCGCCGGACCCCCGGTGAGGCGCGGGTTAAGTCAGGGAGCGCCTCCTGAGTGAGATGTAGTGGGCGGACAGCTCTAATTCAAGGCAGAGTCGCCTCATTATAAATGCTAGCCTCTGGCCGAGGGAATCTAGCGTGATGCCCCGACAGGGAAGCATTCGTAATTTTCCGGAAATTTATACGACCAAGATATCTTCATTTTCTTATGGATTTCTTTAAGACCTTCGAAACTGTCTTCGAAACTAATACAAGCGTTATCATTGATAAAGCATGGTTTTTGTCTCAAATAGTGTTATTTTTTGGCAAGTTTGAAAAGAGAAATGCTTTGGATATCTTGTTTTGCCTATTAGGCCTACTTTTTGCTTTTGTTTTGCCTACTTTTTGCACCACCTCTCTGCATCTTGACCGGAACGCTACGTGGGTATCTTCAATTGCAATATTAGTTTTCCGATGTGGCAGCAAGTTCAGCATTCGGGTGTGAATTAGCTCGCTCATCTCCACGAGGAGATGAAATTGGTCAGATCCAGGCAGCCTGGCCACTCCCTATCGTAAACTATACCTAGAGAGAGAGAGAGAGAGAGAGAGAGAGAGAGAGAGAGAGAGAGAGAGAGAGAGAGAGAGAGAGAGAGAGAGAGAGAGAGAGAGAGAGAGAGAGAGAGAGAGAGAGAGAGAGAGAGAGAGAGAGAGAGAGAGAGAGAGAGAGAGAGAGAGAGAGAGAGAGAGAGAGAGAGAGAGAGAGAGAGAGAGAGAGAGAGAGAGAGAGAGAGAGAGAGAGAGAGAGAGAGAGAGAGAGAGAGAGAGAGAGAGAGAGAGAGAGAGAGAGAGAGAGAGAGAGAGAGAGAGAGAGAGAGAGAGAGAGAGAGAGAGAGAGAGAGAGAGAGAGAGAGAGAGAGAGAGAGAGAGAGAGAGAGAGAGAGAGAGAGAGAGAGAGAGAGAGAGAGAGAGAGAGAGAGAGAGAGAGAGAGAGAGAGAGAGAGAGAGAGAGAGAGAGAGAGAGAGAGAGAGAGAGAGAGAGAGAGAGAGAGAGAGAGAGAGAGAGAGAGAGAGAGAGAGAGAGAGAGAGAGAGAGAGAGAGAGAGAGAGAGAGAGGAGAGAGAGAGAGAGAGAGAGGAGAGAGAGAGAGAGAGAGAGAGAGTGAGAGAGAAATGCAATTGGCAGCTTACCTCGGGGGTTCTCTGCCAGGTTTGCTGACATGTTTAACACGCGCCCCGCTGGGGGGCGAAATTCGCCCCCTCCTGGTTTTTCCCAGATAACTCAAAAACGAAAAGACGCAAAAAAAACAGCGAAACTTACGGTACCTTATTCCTGATTAATTTTACACATCTGACCAAATTTTTTAGTTAAGGTCGCGCCAGGTCAAGGAGCTATTCAGGGTCAAGTGACCCGACCTCAAAACCTAAAATTACGAGTTTGAAGCAGCGCCCAGGAACATTAGCGAACCGATTAGTTCCACAATATGATAAGGTCATTAGGGTCTACAAATCTGCCATCTCGGAATTTTGATATTGGTAACCTAAGCTTGGGTCAATTTTTTGGTCACCTCATTATAAGTCTATGGTGAAAAATAGAATGGACTCGTTTTCAGGAAATACTGGATAGATAAGGCCGAAAATCCTCAAAATGTCTATTCTTAACCCGCGCGGGGCTGGGGGTGTAAATTTTACCCCCTCGCAAATTTTTGCCATATTTCAAAAACGGCGGCGCGCAGCGCCGCCAAATTTTCAGTACCTTTTTTACATAAATTTTACACATTTCTGCCAAATAAAAATAAAATCAGTTGAAAACTTTTCGAGAAATAAGCAAAAATCTCACGTCACTACAGGCGATTTTTGTACCAAAATCGCGCAATGTTTAAAGAGCTGCTGAAGCTACAGTTCTGAACCAATTTCCAATTTTCTTGCATCAAACAATAGGCATTATTGTGGTCTTCAAAATGGCTATCTCGGATTTTGAGCTGCGAAAGCTCAGCGACTCACGCTCTGATTTTTAGAGGCTGATCAATACTGTCTTTATTTAGTGAATCATAGTGACCCAGGATGACCCAGGATGACCTCGTACACGCTTTACACTACTTTTATAGTGTTCCTGAGACAAAACAGGTCCAAAATCATGTGTCATTTGGCAAAAAGTATGAACTTAAAAAGTTGATCTCTGATGACCTACCTTGACCCCGGCTGTGCAGGTTGAGACCAGAGTATTTCAGATATGATTCTCTGAACATCATAGCTGAATTCTGCATGCAAAATGGCTCAAAAACATGTATCGCATGACCACATTTGGATACAAAAATATGGTGACCTTTAGTGACCTCATCTTGACCTGACCCGGTCATACCACCAGCCTAACGGTCTCAAAGCACCTTGCTGCATTCAAGTGAAGGCTTTCCATGAAGTATGAAGCTCATAGCTTCCATTGCCTGATCTCCGTAGCATTGCAACCTCAAAAACCACGCTTTTGACAGCTGACCTCAGTTTGACCTTGACCTTGACCTTAAACTTTAAATTAAGTACATGTTTTTAGTTTTTCGTGATGAGATCTTTCGATTGGCGTTTGAATTTTCCAAATCGGACCATTAGTTCTGGAGATAACAGGGGGTAAAATTTACACCCCCAGCCCCGCGCGTTCGGCTGGAGACCTCAGCCCCGCGCGGGTTAACACGATCGTGACCATAAAGTTGAGGTTTTGAGCATCTAACCTCTCAAAGGTCATATCAGGTCACAGGAGCAGAGAGTGATTGTTTTGCCAATAACTTCTCACTGAATTGAGATAAAGCTCCCATTTTGCTTGCATTGTGTTTATATTGTCATGGGGAGTCGATTGATATGCAACATGGCCATACCTGGTCACTCTGTGACCCTGACCTAGGTCGAGGTCAGGTCATTTTGACTATTTGACCTAGAAAAGTCATATTATACATCATTCGATTTGCCGCGATGACAGGAATCCAATGACGCATAACGATTTGCTCTAGCTTCCCTGAGAGCAGATCTAGAGAGAGAAATGTACACTGCTCTGTTGTAAGCCTATGGAGCATTCTTTGACCTATGCTGACCTCAATATTGACCTGACATAAAAATTATGTTTGTAAACTCTCCTCGTCTTGTCAAGAGCTTTCGAACGCCGCCCGTAATTTTCCTTTAGCTTTCGTGGGGAACGAGATACGAAGGGGGGGGCGAAAAACGCCCCCCAGCGGGGCGCGTCATGCAAGGGACCCCAGCGGGGCGCGTGTTAAACTAGCCAAGGCCGCGGGGAGCGTGATTGCACTGACACACATAGTCGGCCAATCTACGATTAATGAATTAACACGCGCATTGACGGGGGGCGGGTACCCGCCCCCCTCGGGTTTTTCGGAGACAGCAGAAAAACGGCGGCGCGTAGCGCCGCCGTACTTGGTATACCTTTTCCCTCATCATTTTTACAACTTCTGTGAAAATTTTAAGGTTAGGTCATCTCAGGTCAGGTCACCAGTACAGGTCAAGTGACCCGACCTCAAAAAAAGTTTAAGATAGCATAAGTCGGAGCAGGGTGAACTTATCCGATTGAAACTCACATCACATAATGGCCTCACCGAGTTCTCTAAAATATGTTCCGGTATTTTTGATATCGATGACCTAAGGTCAGGTACGAGGCATGGCCTCTCCATTGGAAATACATGGGAAAAATGGTTTTTACGGAATAACTCAGTAACGGATGGTGATAGAGCATTTATTTTAGCTGCATTAGACTCGCCTGGGCTTTGCAGTTCTAATGATATGCATTTTATATAATTTGACCCTGACCTGACCTCAGGTCAGGTCAAATCCTTGATTTGACCTAGCAAGGTCAAATTATATATCATTCGATTCGGCTTGCTAAGAGGATTCATATAGTTTAAGTCGTTTTGCTCTATCTTTACTTGTTCAGATTTCATGGCCGAAAAACTGAATTTACATGTTATCCCTATGACGGGCATGTTTTGACCTCTCGTGACCTTAAATGTGACCTGACAAAAAATGGTGCAAATGTTTTCGATGGAGAAGTGGATGGGCAGCCCAATGCCGTTTACCGTTTTTCGCTACCTACCGTGGTTCTCGAGATCTTAGGGGGGCGGGTACCCGCCCCCCGTCAATGCGAAGGTGGCTCAGACCCCCGTCAATGCGCGTGTTAATGACGCTGAAGATGATTATGTTATGTTATTGTTATGTATGTATGTATATGTATATGTTATGTATATAATATGTTATGTATGATGTATATGTTAATGAGAAGAAGAAGAAGAAAAAGACGTGTGCCGTTCTACATATTTTGATCAGTGATCAGGGATTACTTTTTTTCTCGAAAATTTAAATTTATTATTCGATGTTTGCCATTACGGAAACCGAGTCAGTTCAACCATGCGCCCGCAGCCCAGTATCGTCTCGCCACGCGGCAGACCCCGTCCGTGCCGAACACGACGTCATCGGGGACCGACACAGCGGTGCAGCGTCATCAGCGGAGCCAGTCGTGACCTCCGCCGCGTACGAGATTGCGACGCCATCGGCGGCCGGGCCGCGTCAATCTCGACGCGGCCAGACACATTAACGGCGCGGCATACGGCAGCTGATGCTGAACAGTTGCGCCCAGCCGCGCCCGTCGGTGGCGGGTGATGTCGCGATTGCAGCTCCACAGCCGCCGGTTATTCGGCAGAAGCGCCGGACACGTGCCGCCCTGGAGCTGTAATGACTCTACCTGGTGCTGGAGATTTGAGCCTGGAGGTCAGATGTTGCAGGGGAGGGCGATGCGAGCGGACGCCTAATGAGGCTAAACCTGGTTCCGACGACGGGGTAACACGAATTTCTGAGAGCAAGTGGGCCTCGTAAATCCCTGCTTCCCACACTACATGGCTGCGAGAAGGCTCATCGAAAGCCCACTCCAACAACCAGTTCCACTAGCCTTTTGAGAGCTCGAGCTCTTGTGGCAGCCCAGTCAGCAAGGTGGACGCGCTACACTACTTACGCCGTCAGTTCTGAAGCACCGGGGCACCGGCCTGATGCTGTTATTGGAAACAGCTCACTCACGGGCGGCCAATTTCCCACGGCGCAGGATTAGCTGACGCCGACGTCTCCCAACTTACGGCCGCCATTACTGGTGAGCCCTGCTACCCAGTGCCAGACAACGGCTCCATAAATCCAGCGGGCTGCAGCCTCACTGGAGAGCCACAAAGCAACACGCGGACAGCTATCTTCAGCCACATTTATTGGACAAAACCCATTGGGGAAACAAACAATTCCACAGTAGTCACGATACGGATAAAATTTAGTAATGGCAGATGCGCTTTAACGTTATCTGGAATAGTGGGCACCAGTGGCGGATCTAGCCGGTCGGTTCGGAAGGGAAAAACCGAAGTCAAAAAGCAAAAAAAGAACAGCCCGCAGTGAAAAATTGCGCTACAGATTCGCCGGTACGATTTGGGATATTTGAGGCGAAAAGCAAAAAAAACGTCTGGGGATAAAAAATATTGGCTCAAGATACTTTTTTCCTATCCAAGGCCCAATATTTACACTGAACATAACTGGTTCTGTTTAAAGTTAGTTAAATCACCTAAATCTTGCTCAACTAAAAAGGAGTCGGAGAAAAAAGGAGGTCGATCGCTTTGGGGGAAACATAGTTTTTTACCGAGCTTTTCCGTTTGGGGAAATACTTTTTGCTCCCCCTGGATCCACCACTGGTGGGTACCTACATATTCTCCCCCATGAAAATATTTCATAGTATATATGGTCTCATTTGATTGGAGCTCCCTAAGAAATACATCAAACAACTGCAGATCCAGAACAACGAGAAGGAACAAGGTTTTAATGCACCTTTGACCCTTCCTGTTAACTTTTTGAAACTCGCGTGAGTGGTTAGGCATGTCTCTGGTTAGTGAAAGCACGAGGTTAGGCACGACCGTCTTTATTGCTGCAGGATGCATGGTTTTCGGTGCAAAACGGAGATGTTAACAAATATTTATTTTCCACGCTTTTAAACTAATTGATAAATTTCTCTTAGACCGAACTTATTTAATTTTCCTTTTCGCGCATTCTCCATCCCACTTCTTCATTTCTGACACGCTTGATCTCTGATATCGCCAAGCTAACGTGACTGGACAAAAGAAGATAATGTTGGACTTGGTCAGCAGAAAGCAGGTAGGTAGATACCTACACGCATACGTACATATTTTTGTAAGTTAAAGGGAATGTGGCACCTTGGTGGAATCCAGGAATTTAGTGTAATTAGCCGTTCTTTTAGCCGAAGATAATGAAACCACTCATGATTTCTCTGAAAAATGTACAATAAGCTCAATATTTTGATTTTTAAAATACTCCTCTAGGAAAGGAAATCAATATCTGCCTGTGGATGATGTCGTGATCTGGCAACCACTACCATACTTGAAACGCTTCAAGGGCTTCAATTGGCTGATGCTCACCGTGACGTCAGCATATGTCGTCACACCAACAGCCATGACAACTGTGGCCTGCTGCTAGGGGTACATAAGGGGTACATTGCAGGTAGGTTTTAGCTTTTTCTACGGAAATCTCGAGTTCCAAGACAAATTATATATTGAGTACCGGGTTTTCTGACTTGCTTTACAGTTTAGCTATCTCAGTTAAAATCACGTTATGAAGGTGCCACCTTCCCTTTAAGTGTAAACGGAGATGTAATCGCCGCGACAACGTGGGTATCTCTGAGAAAGCAAATAAATAAATACATGATCCATACGCCTGCACAGACTGTCTGCACACTGGATAAGCAATGAATTACAAAAATGCAAGTAATGAATTGGAAAGCACTAGAGGAGTCAAAAGCAGGGGAATATTTTTCTCATGTGATGGAAAGTCATAACAATATTATTTTCGCTCTGAATAAGCACATAATTTGATTACATATCACTAAAAGCACGCATGTAGAATCGGGAAAACTTCTGCACATCTCTGACCCAGGCCATGGTAGCCAAACATGACCCCTCAAAGTCAGGTCTAAACACATTGTCTCCAGCTACACAAAAGTAATCAGTAGCCCCGCTGCTCTCATTTTCTGTGTCCGCGGCACGAGCCCTCGAGCGTACCTCGCTTACACTTGCCTTTCAGCCTGTCTGAGCCTTGACGAGACTTAGCCTTAGTTCCACTACTCGCGAATCCTTGCATCGCTGGCGCGAGCGCTTTAGCGCACCTCATTCACACCCATTTCAGCGGAGCACTCTCAGCATGTACATACATACAGACAGGCTATTCCAGCTCACGGCCCATTCGGGGCCCCACTCCAGTGCGGGCTCGGATTTACCCAGACAGCACATGGACAGTGAGAGCTTCCAGTGTGGCTCACTGCGCCGTTCCTTCCACCATAAAAGCGATATCTTGGCGCCAAGCCAAGACTTCACTTTAGTTTGGGCGTCTAGCGTAAAGGGCTATCACCCTACACATTTGCACAACCCTTGCATCAACTGTCAGAACCGCCAAGCGGCCAGAATAGAGCCTCTTGAGAAATCTCAATCCGCTTCGCTCCATGGATTTCGTCATGCGGCTCTGACAACGAAAGCCGAATTAGAATTCGAGGGACAGTTTGGCAAAGGATGGCCCTCTTCATTTGCTCCATCCGCCAACTTCGCTTTTTGATTGAGAGCTGCATCCTGGGGGTGGCGGACCCATGGTGCGGGGGTGCGTAACGTAGTCCGCAGTCGTAGTCGTAGTGTGGGGGGAGGAATCGTCCGGTGCCTCGGAGTCCCCGCCCGCATTCTAATATTGTTTTGATGCTGCCGGGCTTATAGCGCCTCGTAAGTCGAGTCACGTATAAGATTGAAGACTGCCCCATACTATCGGTTCAAAGGCGCTGGAAAGCTGTCCAAAATCTGTTTACCTTCTCTGCGAGTGGTAGGCAGGTGGATATGAGATTCGTGACAGCAGGCCAGCATTAAATCCTTAAGCTCAGAGCCGATAAGTATGCATGCCTTTCTTTGCGAGTGCGCCCCAGTGGACGGAATTGAAGATTGAAATCGTGAATGTCTTACATCGATTTATCCATGTATTATAATTGAGGTACATTTTCCGCTGCGTTTTTGTCTCATGTCTGCTCTCGAGCAGAACGGTGCAGTTCATTTCGATCACAATGATTGTTGAATGAAATACCATATTGACACTGCACTCTCCTCGTTGAGCTTATTTCCTGAGTGAACAGACGCAGTGAAGAGGGTCCAGAAATGTATCTACTCCTTTTCTTCCGAAGTGGCCTAACCTAACCTAACCTAACCTAACTGGCGCGACCTACCCAACCCGACTGGCGCGACCTGGCGGTCGCGCCAGTTGGCTGGCACTGTAGACCGAGTGGTGACGTAATAACGTCACATAATCTGAATGATATATAAAGGTCACTTTACATGAAGGTTAAGGTCAAATGTTTCAAGTCAAGACCATACATATATTTTTGGGGTCATTGGGGTCATATTTTGGGACTTCAGTGTTTCGGTCTGATGGGATTATTCTGTATAACGTATATTGTCCTATGACTTCATAGTTGAGGTTGCACCTTGACTTGATATACGTTATACAGAATAATCCCATCAGACCGAAACACTGAAGTCCCAAAATATGACCCCAATGACCCCAAAAATATATGTATGGTCTTGACTTGAAACATTTGACCTTAACCTTCATGTAAAGTGACCTTTATATATCATTCAGATTATGTGACGTTATTACGTCACCACTCGGTCTACAGTGCCAGCCAACTGGCGCGACCGCCAGGTCGCGCCAGTCGGGTTGGGTAGGTCGCGCCAGTTAGGTTAGGTTAGGTTAGGTTAGGCCACTTCGGAAGAAAAGGAGTAGATACATTTCTGGACCCTCTTCACTGCGTCTGTTCACTCAGGAAATAAGCTCAACGAGGAGAGTGCAGTGTCAATATGGTATTTCATTCAACAATCATTGTGATCGAAATGAACTGCACCGTTCTGCTCGAGAGCAGACATGAGACAAAAAACGCAGCGGAAAATGTACCTCAATTATAATACATGGATAAATCGATGTAAGACATTCACGATTTCAATCTTCAATTCCGTCCACTGGGGCGCACTCGCAAAGAAAGGCATGCATACTTATCGGCTCTGAGCTTAAGGATTTAATGCTGGCCTGCTGTCACGAATCTCATATCCACCTGCCTACCACTCGCAGAGAAGGTAAACAGATTTTGGACAGCTTTCCAGCGCCTTTGAACCGATAGTATGGGGCAGTCTTCAATCATATACGTGACTCGACTTACGAGGCGCTATAAGCCCGGCAGCATCAAAACAATAGTAGAATGCGGGCGGGGACTCCGAGGCACCGGACGATTCCTCCCCCCCACACTACGACTACGACTGCGGACTACGTTACGCACCCCCGCACCATGGGTCCGCCACCCCCAGGATGCAGCTCTCAATCAAAAAGCGAAGTTGGCGGATGGAGCAAATGAAGAGGGCCATCCTTTGCCAAACTGTCCCTCGAATTCTAATTCGGCTTTCGTTGTCAGAGCCGCATGACGAAATCCATGGAGCGAAGCGGATTGAGATTTCTCAAGAGGCTCTATTCTGGCCGCTTGGCGGTTCTGACAGTTGATGCAAGGGTTGTGCAAATGTGTAGGGTGATACCTTAAATTTTTTTTTTTTTTTTTTTTTTTTATAATTTTTCCGCGGGGGGGGGGGGGGGGGGGGGGGGGGGGGCTCACACGCCCCCCACGCCCGGCGGGGGGAAAGGCCCCGGGTTCTTCGAAAGTTCTCCACGCCCGGGCCGGGGGGTGTGGGGGAGGGCGCTCATCGTCTTCGCCGACGATCAGAGCCAAGAGCTGCGCGCCCCAGCCGGCAGTCTTTGCTCAAGCTTTCGAGCTGAGATGACGGCCCTCCTCACCGCCCTGACTTTCCTGAGCACACACCCAGGCCTGGACAACGATCCCATCGTGGTATGCACGGACTCCAGATCGGCCCTCGCTGCCCTCCGCGCGGGCCCTGCTGCCCAGACTTCGACTACAGGAGTGGCCATTTGGAGTACACTCTTCGCCCTGGCCGGATCCCGCGAGATATTACTGCAGTGGATCCCCTCACACTGCGGCATCCCCGGGAACGAGGCGGCGGACACCCTAGCTAAAGAAGCGGCAGCCCTACCACAGGAAGACACCCCGCTGGACGTACCGTCAGTCCTCCGGGCAGCATCCCGAGCGGCCCGCGCACAGACGGTCCGCGACTGGCCACCGGGCTGGTACCGCGACCTGGTGGGTGACCGCCCGCCGCCTCCAGTGTCGTCGGCGAATAGAGCCGAAGCTATCACCATTCACCAGCTGAGGGCCGGCCACTGGTCTGGGTCGGCCCAGTACCTACACCGAATCGGGCGCAACCCGTCCCCGCGCTGCCAACAATGCAGCGACGTCCGCTGCTTGGCGGCGCGGTGCCCCGTTTGCGGGGAGGAGGCGGATACGCCCCGTCACGTCCTCATGGAGTGTCCTGCTCTGATGAGGACTAGACTGCTAAACCTCGGCAACATACTGCCGAGACCGGAAAAAGGTACGCGGTGGGGACGTCGTGGCGGCCCTTGCGGCCGCCTTTGCAGCCCTCCAGAGCCGCCAGGCTACGCCGCGATAGCGGCCGGGAGGAAAATACAACAACAACAACCTGGGGGGGCCCTGAGCTAAGCTGGGACCGTAAATTTAATATTGTCCCTTGAGCTAATCTAGATCCCCTGTGGTGCACAGAAGACCCTAAACTTATCTGAGGCCCCTGCACAGTAATAGGGCCCCTGCCCTGAAATTGAATTATAAGCTTTAATTGAAACTCTGAACTGTTCTGAAACCCCATATATGCCGACAAGGGGCCCCTGGATGATCCGGGCCCTTAAGCTTATCTGGTCATCAGAACTAATATGGACCTCTGTGTTGAACTGAGGGCCCCTGAGATGGTCAGGGATCCCCTATAAGGCTCTACAGCCACTGACCTGGCGGCCGTGAGCTTGAATGGGCCCATTGAGATGTTCTGAAAGTGGCGTAACCCGGGGAGGGGGTTCCTGGGGTCCGCGGACCCCCTTTTACTGACCTTATGCACTAAAAACACGAACATTGATCTCGGGGCCCCCTGAGCTTGGTCTCGGGGGGTCCTTCCGAGCTGGGTCTCAGGAGGCCCCCAATAATCGGTATCAAGGGCTCCAGATTACCGAATACATTGATGTATTGATCTTGGGGGACCCCTGTGCTCACTCTCAGGGGTCCCGAGCTTGGCCTCAGGGGCCCCTGAGCTTGGTGGCTGGGGGCCCTCCAAGCTTGGTCTCAGGGAGCTCCCGAGCTTGGTCTCAGGGGACCCCCGAGCTTGGTCTTAGGGGTGCCCCCAAGCTTAGTCTCAGCCCCCCCTCTCCCCGAGCTTAGTGTCAGGGGACCCCCGAGCTTGGTCTCAGGGGGGGGCATCCGAGGGTATCTGATGCATAAGGCTGGCCGTATGCACTGGAAAACACGAGCATTGGTATAGGGGGCTCTTGATCTTGATCTCAGGGGGCCCTGAGCTTGGTCTCAGCGCCCCCCGGGCTTTGTCTCAGGGGCCCCGAGCTTGGTGTCAGGGGCTCTCCGAGCCTGGTCTAAGAGAACGCCCGAGCTTGGTCTTAGGGGACACCCGAGCTTGGTCTCAGGGGCCCCTGATCATCGGTATCGAGGGCTCCCGAATACTGAACTTTGATATCGGGGACCCCCTGAACTCGGACTCACGAACATTTCGATTTTAGTCTCAGGGCGCCCAGAGCTTGGTCTCAGGGCCCCCCGAGCATGGCCCCGGGGACCCCTGAACGTGGACTCAGGGGCCCCGAGCTTGGTCTTAGGGTCCCCTCGAGCTTGGTCTCAGGGGCCCCGAGATTGGTATCAGGGGTTCAGGGCCCCCCTTGGGGTGCCCCCGACTATTGAAATCGAAGGAATCATGAGTGAGGCACGAGCATTGGCCTCAAGAGACCCAGAGTTTGGTCTCAGAGGCCCCCAGGCCTGGGTTCAGAACCCCCGAGCATCGGCATTGAGGGGCTCCAGAGTACCGATCATTACTCTCGGGGTGGGGGGGGCTCGAAATATTGATCTTGAGGGCCCCGGAACATCGGCGTCGAGTTACTCCTGAGAAAAGCGCGAGCATGGGCCTAGGGGTGTCCTTGAGTCTGATCTGAGTGGGACCCCGAGCTTCGTCTTAGGAGCCCGCGGGCATCAGTATGAAGGGGCTCCGGAGCATTGGTCTGGGGGAGCAATTATTTTAGGGGCCTCCAAATGGTGATTTCTGAGGGCCCCCGAAAGTGTGGATGCAGTGGTGTAGCTAAGGGTACCCTAGGCGTCCGCAGACCCCCCCCTCTTGGGCAAATCTGAACCACTGCAAAAGATTCTCTGATCACGGGGCTCCAGAGTCAGTCTCAGGTGCACCTGAAGATTCGTTCTCAGGGCGTCCCGAGTCGGCCTCAAGGCCCTAACCCTGAGAGTCGGTCTCAAGGCCTCCGAGAGTAGATTTGGGGGGCCCAGAGAGCTGGTCTCAGGGGGCCCCAAAAGTCGGTATAAGGGGCCCTGGGAGTCTGTCTCAGAGGAGGGGGACCGAGCTAGTCTTAGGGGCCCCAAAGAGTGGTGCTCAAGGCCCCAAAAAGTATTTCAGGGGGCCCTGAGAGTCAGTCTCAGAGAACCCCAAGAGTCGGTCAAGGGGTCCCCGAGATTCGGTCTCGGGGGTCCCCCTGAGAGTCTGTCTCAGAGCACCCCAAGAGTCGGTCCAGGGGGCCTTCATAGTCTCACGGGGTTCTCGCTCAGGAGTCTATATTTACTTTCAGGTGGCTCCGAGTTTATCTTGGGGTCCGAGAGTTAGTCTAATTTGAGTCGCAGAGTGCTGGTTTCAAGGGACCCTGAAGAGGTAATTTTGGGATCCCTCGAGATTTAGCCTCAGGCTGTGCCCTCCCCCCCACGACTTTTGGTATAAGCGGCCCCGAGAGTCAATCTCAGGAAACACCCAAAAGTTAGTCTCAGAGGGCTCCCGGTTGTCAGTCTCGGGGGCATCCGAGAGTTAACCTCAGGGTTCTGAGAGTAATTCCCAGAGGTGCTCCCGAGTTTTGGTCTCACGGGCCCTGAGTTAGCCTTAGCCCCGCGAGAGCTAATCTGGAGCCTCTGAGAGTCAGACTCAGGAACGCCAAAGACTCAGTCTCAGAGGTGATTCCACCGACACCCCCCCGGGGTGTTTGTCTCAGGGGCGCCCTAGAGTAAGTCTCAGAGGGAATGTCGAAAGTCATTCCCAGCCCCCTCCCCCACCCCAAAGACAGCCTCAGGGGACCCCAAGAGCTAATCTGGATGGCCACGATAGTCAGTCTCAGCCCCCCTCCAGAGAAAATCTGGGGGGGGGGCAATAACTAGTGTCAGAGGTGCTGCCGATAACTAATCTCAGGAGCCCCGAGAGATTCTCAGGGGCCCCCAGTTTTGATCAAGAGGCGCCATGAATCGGTCTCAGAGACCTCCTGAGATCTAATCGGGAGAGCGGCCGAAAATTAGCTTTGTGAGTACCGCCAAGTGTTGGTCTTAGGGGCCCTTAGAGCTCAAATAAAAATTTTCAAAATTACATGCCTCGGATATAAATGCATCTACCCCTATTGCGTACTAAAAGAAGAGAAATTGAAACATGTCGATCAGGCACCATTATTTTAGGAAAGGCAAAAATTAATCTAATTTTACCATAAGAGCAAATCGAACAGGGAATTTTGCATTTAAGTCAATTTTTAATCTATTAGCTTAACACCAATAACTACATTCCAAAATATTGTGAAATAAGCAACTTTCAAATATTTTGTGGGAAACCAGACAAACAAGGTTAATGACAGAAATTGGTGAGCATAATCCCAAAAAGAAAACTAGGCATGAAAGGTTGAAAATAACAATACCAGAGTGAGCGAAGGCGATAGATATCTTGGGCGCCTTTTGTCTTGGTAATTTGCTCGTTTACAAGATAGCAAGGGCAGGGGCGCAGCCAGAGCATTCGTATGGGGGGGGCACACCAACTTTGAGGGGCACCCCGGGGAAAAAGGGCACTTTTTAACGTAACCAAAAAAACTTACTATATCTTTGTTTATATCATTTTTGGGCATCTTTGGTTCAATAAAAATGCAAAGAAATAACTGACGGAGAAGGAAAACTCGATTAAAACCGAAAAAGGAACAAAATATCACCAAAAGCCATGGAAGTAGCCAAAACACTACTTTTTTGGGATAGATTTAAGGACAGCCAACTCATGCAAGTACTTAACATCAGCGGAGCATGTGATATCTGTTACAATGTGCAGGTTAAGGTATATTGGAGTCGAATTTTTTTGTTATGCCCACTGGTTTTGTCGTGACGAGTGAGCCCTGGCTGAACGCGGATTAAGTTCCTTGCCTCCCACAATCGCCGTGGGACGAGGAGTGGCATAGTGTCTTTGGAAGAACACATTTTTGCTGCCGGAAAAATTTGGGAGATACCTTTTGAACTCGTTTATTAAGTTCCATATTTTCAAGGATCGGTCCCAGTTAAGAGTAAATAAAAGGTGAACAGGCCGGTGGTTTAGATGGGGATGGTGTGACAGGGCTGAAAATTGTAACAACTAGTTCTTCATTTAAATTAATTAGTAGAAATCCTGGTTTAGGCGACTGTGCTCTGAGCTCAGGGGCACATGCCTTTTTATCATCCTTTCCCAGAATCCACCAGTATAATAAGCAATTTATATAACCTGGGGTGCCTAGGTATCACAAGCCGTTTTAGAGATTCCTCATTCCTCGTTAGCTCCGTCTTACAAGGGGAGTTTCCATTGTGTTCTTATTCCCCATCTATTCAAGACCAGCTCTGGGGCCCCCAAATGTGGATCAGAGGCCCCCAGAGCAGCTTCCCCATCCCCCAGTTGTGCCTCCAAGGACTAGACTAGCTCCGTGACCCCGCCCCGAAATGATGGGAGTTGGCCTTGTGTTATTATTATCTGTCTATTCAAGACCACCTCAGGGGCCCCTGATGTAGATCAGGCCACAGAGCAGCTCATGCTTCACCCAGGGACTAGACTAGCTCATTGGTCCCAGAGATGAGGTCATCAGACTAGCTCAATGGGCCACAGATACGCTCATAGGGCCTTAAACCAGTTCAAGAAGCCCCAGAACAGTTTAAGGCGCCAGATCACCTCAGGGGGCCTCAAGCCAACTTGAGGCCCCCTTGTGAGGGGGCTCTCACAAGCTCAGCGCCCAGACCAGCTCAGTGTACACTCAGAACCTAAACCCACTCTTGGGCCCCAGATCAGCTCGTGGGGCCCCAGATCAGTTCAGGGGCATCAAGTCAGGTCAGGGGGCAGGATCAAGTCAGGGCCACTAAATCAGCTCAGGAATTCCTCACCAGCTCGGGGCCCAAGCAGTTCAAAAGCCCCAGAGCTGCTCAGGGAACACCAGATCGGCCCATAGGGCACCAGATCAGCCTCGGGGACAAATAATCAGATCAGTGGTCCCCGACTAGCTCGGGGCCCAGATCAGCTCGGGAATACCAGATCAAGTTAGGAGGCACTTAATCAGCTCAGGAGTCCCATACTATCTCAGGGGCCCTCACCAGCCCCTGTGGGCCCAGTTCAGCTCAGGGCCTGGGAGCTGCTCAGGAAATCACGTAATCAACCCAGGAGGCCCGGGTCAGCTTAAAGGGCACCATATTAGCCATGGGGCACCAGACTAGCTCAGAGGGAATAAAATGGACTCAGGAGACACACTGATGACTCAGCAGGCACCAGATCGACTCAGGGTGCATTAGTTAAGTTCAGGAGGCAGTATATCTGCTCAGGGTGCACCAGATCGATCAGCACAGGGGGCATGTTCAAGTCAGGGGCACTAAATCAGCTCAGGGATCCCTCATAAGCTCGGGGCCCAATCAGTTCAAAAGCCCCATAGCTGCTCAGGGCACACCAGATGCCCATAGGGCACCAGATCAGCTCCGGGGACAAACAATCAGATCAGTGGTCCCCGACCAGCTCGGGAATACCAGATCAAGTCAGGAGGCACTTAATCAGCTCAGGAGCCCCATACCATCTCAGGGGCCCTCATCAGCCTCTGTGGGCCCAGCTCAGCTCAGGGCTTTAGAATGCTCATGAAATCACGTAAGGAGGCCCAGATCAGCTTAAAGGGCACCAGATTACTCAGGGGGGCATCAGATGGGCTCAGGAGGCACCAGATCGACTAAGGGGCATTAGTGCAGCTCAGGTGGCACCAGATCGATCCGTTCGGGGTCCAGATCAGCTCCCAGCCCCCAGACTATGGCAGGAGCCTAAATCAGCTCAGGGAGCAACATAACAGCTCAGGTGACACAAGGTTAACTCAGGGCCCACCAAACCAGCTCAGGGGAGGGGACCAGACCATCTAAGGGGACATCAATAATCAGTTGAGGGAGCACCCAATCAGCTGAAGAGGCACCATATTGACTTAGGAGACAGAATCAACTCCGGGAGGCATGAGATCAGTTTGGGGGCCCGAATCAGCTCAAGGGGCACTAAATCAGCTATTAGGGCATCAAACAAGCTCGGAACATTAGACTAACTCAGAGAGCATTTTATAGGCTCAGAAGGCACACTTATTTTCTCAGGAGGGCACCAGATTGACTCAGGGGCACCAGATCAGCTTAGAGGGCAAGTAATCAGCTCAAGGGGCCAAGACCAGCTGAGAGGCCACGAGATGAGCTCAAGGAGCACCAGATCGGCTTTACCCGTACGATTATTGGCGACAATGAGGCATTAGGTGGACACATACTAGGTGCCCATACTCTTCCCGGGTGCTTGGAAAGGCGATAGAATGCCCTAGCTGGCCGAGAAAGGTATTAAGTTGTCCAACAATAGTTTCAATCGCTACATGCGGTCCAGTTACATCTAGGTTCAACGGCTAGGGCACTAAATTTCGAGCGGCACGGCCCAAATTGGGTACACCACCTGGCAATCAAAAGAGCACCCCGGCAGTGATGGGGGCATGTGCCCCCTGTGCCTTCCTGGCTGCACCCCTGGACAGTAGATCAACTCCGGGAGGCATTAGATAAGCTCAGGGGGCCCGGATCAGCTCAAGGGGCACTAAAACAGCTAAAAGGACTCCAGGCAAGCTCGGAGGCAGCAAACTAACTCAGAGAGTATTTTATAGGCTCTGAAGGCACACTTATTTTATCAGGAGGGCACCAGATTGACTACGAGGGCACCAGATCAGCTCAGAGGGCACATGATCAGCTCCAGGGGGCACCAGATGAGCTCCGCCCGTACGATTATTGGCGACGAAGAGGCATTATCTGGAAACGGATTACGTGCCTATGCTCTTCCCGGGTGCTTGGAAAGGCGACAGAATGCCCTAGCTGACCAAAAAGGCACTTAGTTGTCAAAGAATAGTTGAAATCCCTAAATGCAGTCTAGTTACATTTAGGTTCAACGGCGCAGGGCACTAAATTTCGAGCGGCACGGCCCAAAGAGGGTACACCACCTGGCAACCAAAAGGGCATCCGGCACCGATGGGTGCACGTGCCCCTTGTGCCCCTCCTGGACAGAAGATAAACTCCGGGAAGCATTAAATAAGTTCAGGGGGCCCGGATCAGCTCAAGGGGCACTAAAACAGCTAATAGGGCAGTAGGCAAGCTTGGAGGCATCAGACTAATTTAGAGAGCATTATATAGGTTCAGAAGGCACAATTATTTATTCAGGGGAGGGGGGCACCAGATTGACTACGAGGGCATCAGATCAGCACAGAAGGCACATGATCACCTCCAGGGGGCACCAGATGAGCTCCACCCGTACGATTATTGGCGACGATGAGGCATTATCTGGACACGGATTACGAGCCTATACTATTCCCGGGTGCTTGGAAAGGCGACAGAATGTTTAAGGTGACCAAAAAGGCACTTAATTGTCAAACAGTAGTTGAAATCGCTAAATGCGGCCTAGTTCCGTCTAGGTTCAACGGCGTAGGGCACTAAATTTCCAGCGGCACGGCCCAAAGGGGTACACCACCTGGCAATCAAAAGGGCACCCGGCACCGATGGGGGCACGTGCCCCCTGTGTCCCCTGGCTGCGGCCCTGGACAGTAGATAAACTACGGGAGGCATTAAATAAGTTCAGGGGCCCCGGATCAGCTCAAGGGGCACTAAAACAGCTAATAGGGCACCAGGCAAGCTCGGAGGCATCAGACTAACTCAGAGAACATTATATAGGTTCAGAAGGCACAATTATTTTCTCAGGGGGGGCACCATATTGACTACGAGGGCATCAGATCAGCTCAGAGGGCACATGATCAGCTCCAGGGTTCAAGACCAGCGCTCAGGGGGCACCAGATGAGCTCAAGGGGCACCAGATTTGCTCTGCCCTTACGATTATTGGCGACGATGAGGCATTATCTGGAAACGGATTACGTGCCTATACTCTTCCCGGGTGCTTGGAAAGGCGACAGAATGCCCTAACTGACCAAAAAGGCACTTAATTGTCAAACAATAGCTTAAATCACTAAATGCAGTCTAGTTCCATCTAGGTTCAACGACGTAGGGTACTAAATTTCGAGCGGCACGGCCCAAAGAGGGCACACCACCTGGCAATCAAAAGGGCACCCGGCACCGATGGGGGGGGGGGCACGTGCCCCCTCTGCCCCCCCTGGCTGCGCCCCTGAGCAAGGGTAAGCGAGTAAGTGGATCTCAACAGGATCTGTCGACGGAATAGAGGCTATGTAGC
Organism: Lepas anatifera; assembly: GCA_034440635.1. Lineage (NCBI taxonomy): Eukaryota > Metazoa > Arthropoda > Thecostraca > Lepadidae > Lepas > Lepas anatifera. Next base: position 1,089,492 of record JAOTON010000940.1, on the reverse strand, counting down.
GTTCGGGACACATCACCATATCTCTTGCATTTTTATTCATTTTGTTCCGTTTCTTTGGAAATTTCCTGATTAAAGAGTTCATGGATTCGACACCGGGAAACAATTGCTAATCATTTCCCGTAGAAGACCATTTCTTCGTACTCAAAACGACTGACCTCCAATAATATGTCTGATTACCCGAGTGAAACGAGGTAGACTCAGGTTTAACATCATGCGAGCATCAACATTGAACTTCCCGGAATATGGCACAAAGCTGTTATTATTGCCAGGCTACCATGGAAGGTATGGGCCATCCTTAATATTAGGTGACCTTAGTTTACCAACGCTTGGTCGGATAAAAAAATCAAGCTATAAACAAAATAAGAAGAAATGCTTAAAAAGGCTCAACAATAGCCGTTTTCACAACGTGAATTAAATCTTGTGTTTCTTTTTGAAACGTTTTTTGGTAGCACTGTAATATTGCTGCCATTTGTCGGAATTCCACAAGAGTCTTGGGACTTTATTGAGTAAATTATCTGGCACATCTCTGGCAATGCTTCACAGTCGCCGGGCGCCCCGTGTTGAGTGTGTTGCGGAATTAAAAAGAATGAAATTCAACTTTAATAAGTCGTATAATGAGTGAAATTTGCATCAGTTATGCTCCTGCTACCCAGTCGCTTCAATTCACTTGTCATTTTTTTCTCAGTTTATATATTAGCTGTGGAATAAGCTCAAAACAAAAGGAGTAGGGACTAGGGTAACGTCTGCTTGTGTAATACTCTGGTAAGTTTCCAATTACATTGAGAAAAAGTGTATTACCTAGGTAACCAACTCTCATACGAGCAGGGGTGTCTTAAACAAAGGGTGACAAGCAGAGGAATCCCTAAATGTAAATCAGGGTAGATATTATGCCAAATTTTTGGGGTTGAATGATGTTTTTTTGCATTCTCATTACAATTAATGTGTGGATCCACCCAAATTTTGAGACTTGCTAAATTTTTTGGTGAACTGTTTGAGCAGTATCATTTGAAGACAAACAATTTGGTCCAAAATGTTGTCCCACTGCATGTTTTCCCCCGCTATTTCTAGTCTGAGCATCTCAAATAAAAATTAAGTGGTGACGTCCTGTATCCTTAATTCAGGGTATGGGTATTTTGACTGTAAGCGGTTTTCACCTTGAAGTGGGCGCTACTGGAAAATTATAATTTATCTTGGTTTCTCAGGTTTGCTTAGGTATATGTACTATGCAACTAGCCATACATTAGCATGCAAAGTATGGTGTTTTTGACGATATCTCGTCGGTGCCAGTGCCCTTGGCGACAGGAGCGAGTGGTGCGAATTTTATCAACCTGGTGCAAATTTCTGAGACTGGTGTGAGGAAGGTGACACTGAAAACCTAACAAATAATGGCTAAATGGTTATAATGACATAGGAGGGGCCTTATAAAAAGTCCTCAACTAACTGATAAGAGAGGTAGCATTGCATCGTGTGGGTGGGAATGAGTGCGCTTTTCTCCCTGGTATATGGCAGATCGGTGCTGATTTTTGGTGGCTGACGGTGTGAGAATTTTAGATGGCTGGTGCGACTCGTCTGGCCTGCTGCCATACTTTGCTGACAGCGATACAAAACTTTTTGTTTATTATTGAAATAAAGCTATATCTGCTTTTCAGGCCAGGTCAGGCTTTTCTTGTCATTTTAAGAGGTTGGCTTCAATGTGGTTCCAAATGAAATACAGGATATGTACAGATTATCTCTGTTTTTAAAATATACCTACAGGCATTAATCCTAATTCACCATAATAAGATGGCGTAGCTTTGTTGGTTGCATTGCTCATTTACCTAAAAGATACTGGGTTTCCTGAGATAACTAAGAAGTAACTAAACGAGTTTCCTGATGTTGATCATTTTGTCATGCTATTGGGATTCATATTTTGATACCTTAAAAGTATCAAGCTCTAAAGTGGTGCAGTATCAGGCTTAAGTTTGGTACCATTTGTGAATTACATGTGTCAGCAAGTCACATGATGCCTCACATCGGTGCCCCTTCCAGTTCCACAGGGGCACCGTCACAGAGTTTTTACAGGGGGAGGGGACAGACCCCAGCTGGTGCTGACCTGGGAAGGCGAATTTTTGCATATTTGGTACCTGACAGCATGAATGGCGATGGACCAAAAATTTGGAGGGGCATCCTTCTGGTTGGCCAACAGGGGAGATGCCCCCCGCTTTCGGCGCCCATGCTTCTAGTGATGTGAACCAAAGTTTGAGGTTGACATGCTGGGTGAATCAACCCCACATGCTTCAGCAAGCTTGGCTTTGCACATTAGACATCTACAGCTGACATTTATTGCGTATTTACTCCAGGAAAATACAGTGGATGGTACGTTTCTATGCAAAGAGTGGGAAGTTGAGGTACACTGTTTTTACCATTCTTGTACCATTTTAACATGCCCAGCTGGGGTCCCTTGCATGACGCGCCCCCCTTCGTATCTCGGTCCCCATGAAAGCTAAAGGAAAATTATGGGTGGTGTTGGAAAGCTCTTGACAAGACGAAGCGATTTTATGCGAAGAATTTTCATGTCAAGTCAATATTGAGGTCAGCATAGGTCAAAGAAGATTCCATAAGCTTACAACAGAGCAGTGTACGCTTCTCTCTCTAGATCTGCCCTCAGGGGAGCTAGAGCAAATATTTATGCATCATTGGATTCCTCTCATCGCTGCGAATCGAATGATGTTTAATATGACCTTCCTAGGTCAAATAGTGAAAATGACTTGACCTCGAGCTAGGTCAGGGTCAGAGAGCGACCCGGTATCGTCATGTTACATATCAATCGACTTCCCTGGACAATATAAGCACAATGCAAGCAAAATGGGAGCTTTATCTCAATTCAATGAGAAGTTATTGGCCAAATAATCACTCTATGCTCCTGTGACCTGATATGACCTTTGAGAGGTCAGATGGTTAAAAAATCAACTTAATTTTCAAGATCGTGGTAAGAATAGACGGTTTGAGGATTTTCAGCCTTATCTATGCAATATTTACTGAAAATGAGCCCATTCTATTTTTCACCATAGACTTATAATAGGGTGACCAAGAAATTGACCCCACCTTAGGTAAAAAATATAGAAATTCCGAGATAGCAGATTTCTAGACCTTAATGACCTTATCATATTGTGGAAGTTTCAAAGTGATCGGTTCGCTGATGTTCCCTGGGCACCGCTTCAAACTCGTAATTTTAGGTTTTGAGGTCGGGTCACTTGACCTTGAATAGCTCCTTGACCAGACATGACCTTAACTCAAAAATTTGGTCAGATGTGTGAAATTGATTAGGAATAAGGTACTGTAGGTTTCGTTGCTCTGCATCTCTCTGTTTTTGAGCTATCTGGAAAAAACCAGGGGGGGGGGCGAATTTCACCCCCTGCCTGCGGGGCGCGTGTTAAATTCACAGACGCACACTGCCCATTTCACCATGTTGAACTACAACCCCTATATATGTTTGGTAAGCTATGGCCGATGGAGTTGCCGCCTACTGGAGATTGCGCGGCAACTTGCCGGTCGCCGCATTGTGAGAAGTAATTCGGCGGCGGCGGCTTCCCACCTGGGTCTGCGGCAACGGTAGTCGCCTGGGTAACTGTGGCCCAACCCGGGCCAGCGGCGGCGACGGCCCAACCCGGGCCTGCGGCGGCTCCTTGGAACAGCGGTGGCCCCCTCTGATTCAGTCAGTCCTCGCCACACTCGTGAACGTGACACCGGCGATATATCGACGGAGGAGATGCCTCAACTGTTCGATGAGCCGATGTGCAGTCTACGGCGTCATGGTCTCCCCCCCAACTATCCATCGCCTCGCGCCTCACGAACACCGTCGCCTCCCGCCTCCGGCCTTGCCAGTGCCATTACCCCCGCCTCACCAGTGCCGTCACCTCCCACATCACTAGTTCCGTCACCTCGCGTACACGGATCTTGGGGGGGAGGTTAGGATGGACCCTCGGCGCCATCTGAAATGGTCATGGCAACCCCCTGAAAGTTGAATGGCGCCCCCTGAAATTTCGCTTCCCACCCCCCTTAGAATGCGAGAATTGGCGCCCACCAATAGGATTTTGCGCCCACCTGAAAAGTTTTGCAGGCAAGAAGTGACGCCCACTGGAAAGGTGCCCCCGATCGGCAATGTCGGCGCCGTCTATGCCTTCCCGGGGGCGCCATCCGGACCAGGGGGCGCCACCTTGGACCGGCAAAATATTTCAGGCGGGCGCAAAATCCTAACAATGGGCGCCGATTTCCGCATCTTTGGAGAAAAGGTGAACAGCGACATTTCAGGGGCGCCATCAACCCTTCAGGCGGCACCGTAACCATCCAGGGCATAGGCAGATCCAGGGGGTGGGGTACGTGTCCCTCCGATTGGCGCTCGGCGCCCCCTAAAATGGTCACAGTGCTGCCCTGAAATGTCGGTTCTCACCCCTCCCCTCCCCAGGATGTGAAAATCGGCGCCCACCGATATGATTTGGCGCCCACCTCATAGTTTTTTTGTCAAAAGTGGCACCCTCCTGGTCTGGATGGTGCCAACCCGGAAAGGTGCCCCGATCAGCTATCCTGGATCCGCTTATGATTCAGGGGCGCAGATGGTCGATAGGAGGGGCACCTGCCCCTTTAATTGACCCCTGATCTGTATGGTGATGGGAAAAATGCCTGCCTGACTGCCGCAAAAAATTGGTAACGATCAAATAATTTCAATCAAATATTTAACTTTTGTTACTAAACACACGTAAAATTATGATCGTAGCTCATATACCGTGAGAAAAGAAACATTAGAGAACAAACTTTTCCCGAACACGTTCCCCGAACGCGACCTCTCTCTCTCCCTAGTGCCTTGAACGCGGCCATGCTGCTCCCAGAATACTGTCCGATGATTGGTTCTTGGCTATGACGTAGGCAGTGACGTCAAGTGGGCAAGTTCTGCATAAATCACCGACCTCAAAATTCGCTCCTGAATATGGAAGCCTTTGAAAAATCCCTCCAGACAAATCTAGAGACCGAAAAGACGGGATCTAGAGGCTTGGGTGTCTTTTGAAAAAAACCGACCTCGGAGGTCGGTTTGTTCAAAAAGACGCCCAAGATCTTGGGATATTTCCAAAATATATATCCATTAATTTAGATTTATCTATTGAATTTAATGCCAGGAAAAGCTCAGAATCAAGATATTTAGGGTCATTGCTTTCAATTTTGGGTAAGCATATTTCTCAAACTTCTATACTTTCACTGAAATGAACGCTGGTTTTTTGGCTTGGGAAATCTTGAAAAACTACCAAAAGACACCCAAGGTTGATTTCAATTTATTCACGTTGTGAAAACGGCTAATGTTTCCTTCGTGTGTATGTTATAATGTTAAAATACCATACAAAATATAAAGGAGATGGACCCAGTTACTAAGGGGACCCCCGGCCTGGGGCCCCCGACGGTAGGCGAACCCCTGCTGGGCCGAATCCTGGCTACGCCACTGTGTTCTGAGACTCTATATCAGCCACCCTGGGACCCCTAAGCCTAGCTGGGGCCCTGAGTTAGTCTGGATACCCCTGTGTTGTTAACTGGGGCCTCTGATCTGGTATGGGGCCTTGAACTTCTCTAGGGTCGCTGGGCTAAGCTGTGGGCCGTGAGCTTATATGAAGCCCCCTGAGCTGGTATGAGAGGGGACCCTATATCAGTCGATCTGGGCCCCTGAGCTGAGCTGGCCTGTGCTGAACAAGAGCCCTGAGCTGGTCGGAGCCCCTGAACTGTTCTAGTCATTGAGCTAAGCTGGGATCTATGAGCTTGAACAAGCCCCTTGAACTATTTTGAAACCCTACATAAGTTGACCTGGGGACATCCGAGCGAACCGGGCCCCTAAGCTAATCGGGCACCCTGTGCGAATCTGGGGCTCCCCTGTGATGAGCTTCAAGGGGTTTTGTGCTTATGGAGGGTCCCTTGATAAGCTGGTCCCGAGGCTAATGCACTGGTCTGGGCCCTTGAGCTGACTGATCTGGGTTCCTGAGCCATGGTCTGGACCTTGGGGCCCTCCGAGATAATTTGGCGTCCCCTGGGCGGCATAGGCATAGGAACCGGGGGTCAGCAGGATACTGCCACCCCCTTTTTGAGGTGAGCCCCCGCAACGAGTATACAAATATCAGCAACTGTAATATAGAGCAGGAAACCCCAAACGGGCCCGATAGCTTGTCTGGGAACGTTCAAGTTCGGTAGTACGTTGCCTGCAAGCCCCTGGAGGAGGAGCGCTTCGTAAAAAAGCCAAGGCACCTACTACCCGAGTGTTTCCAAATGGGTCCTGAGAACTGGGCCCAATCAAACTCCATCCCATATCAATCCCAACACAAAGCATGAATCAGACACGGACTCCGCACCAAATGCCGAGCAACAGCCGTCCCTGAGCCATCGAAGGCGCAACGTCTTTCGATCCCAGGGTTATATGGTGTCGCCAACTCTTTCCCTGTTGGAGGGGGTTCTTGGGAGTCAAATGGCTTCTTGCACAAGGAATCTGCCGTGCCTTAAACCCGGGTTGGTTGCGTGGAAAGCAAGGTTACTAACCACTATAACACCATGCCCACACTTCCTCGGCATCACAAAGCTGGCCATCAAGTACCTACATTGCACTTACAGTCATGCTGGAGCTCTGCATTTCAGGCATCGAAATATAGAGCTATATTTCGATGCCTAAACTGCAGAGCTAGCTCTAGGTGTATTTATTGTGATCAGCATTTACCTAAATCAATCTCTAATGATGGAAAGAAGGGATCTGTAATAACCTAAATAAACTTTCCTATTTTTGTCATTAAACAAGCAAATACAAGTTGATTAGGCATAGCGAAGTGAGGCTATTAGGTATCAAAGCAGTGTCTGTAGTTTTCTAAACAGTTCTTAATTTTGTAAATGTGATAAAAAGGGCCTAAACATCTGTAAACATAAAAAATGCGCTCGTGGTAAAAAATTATTTAAATCCCCCAAAAGGGCTAAACAATGTATTTCGTATTTGAAAAGGGTCTTGGTAAAAAACCCAAAAAAATGTTTTTTTCGTTTTACTATGATTTATAGGTATTATGATATTATTAGGTATTATGATATATAGGTATTATTTTGATCCTAATAGGTACAACTCGAAATCATAGGGCACAATTTAATTTCTCAATCTTGCATATATTGACATCCTAGTGTGCATGCGTGTCTTATTGACACCAAACGAGCTATCTAAAACATATAATTATGGGCCCTCGTGGACTGGGGCTCCCCTTGAGGTGGACCCCCTCTAAGGTTGGCCCCCCACTTTTCAAACCGTTCCTACGCCCCTGATCCTTACCATTTTCATTTTGACTTATTTTGTAGATCAAATAAGGGATGTCATTACTAACCAAGGCGTGAAGTCAGCAAATTTATTCGAGATAACCCTATTTATCCTTAGAATAGCAATTCCATCTCATCTGAGTTTATTAATAGGCTTTGTTTGCAATGAATGAATTATAAGAGAAAATATCAGAGGTCAGTACATAAGATGCTTCGAAAAAATTCGGAGCTGAGTAAATGGTCAGCAAATACCGACTTAAAGTTAAAACAAATGATTTTTTCTCAACTTTGATCCATTTTATACCAATGTTACAGGTTAATCCAAATATTCGTTGAGATTGTGGTAAATGAAGTTTCATACATGAGTGCCTGCCAAATAATACCTTGTCTTTTATCTTCCGTTGCAAAAAAATGCAGACGACCATGAGGGAGACCATAGTATACAGCGGCGACAAAAGCCATAGTTATCGCCGATCGCGGTTTTTATTTCAGGAGCGTGGATGCAGACCACTGGATAACGGAGCGCGACTGGCACGAGGCCAGCAGGCGGCGGTGCGTGCGCTGGGAACAACACAACAATCAGAGGAAACCGCGCACAGCGCCGCCCAAAACACAGCTCACGCCCCCACCCTTTCCGGCGCGAGCTCGGGTGGAACCATTCTGGGAGTCTCTGGCCACATTCTATCAAAGCACGCCGTCTGCGACTGTGATGAATACCCTACACATTGACCGTATGGCAGGGAGGGTGATGCCCGGGCAGGTCGGGTCTTACCGTTGATGGATGCAGCGATGCTAGCCTTCCTTGCTCCCTCCATGCCGCGCCGCTGAATCAATACAGTGGCGGGCCGGGGCCGGGGCCGGGGACGGCCGACCTGTGGTGTGGCTGGCGGCGCATGCTCCGTCGGCACCGCGGCAAATGAGCGCGCCACCAGTGACGGCCGCCGACATTTAGCGCGTGCGGGAGACAACGTGACGCGGCGACGCGACAGCGGCACCCGGCCAGCGTCACAGCGGAGGGATCGAGCTGACGTCACGGCCGGGGACGCAGTTAGTGCCGCGGAAGGACACAGCGTCACAGTGGATGGACCGAGCTGACGTCACTGCCGGGGACTCAGTCAGCGTCACAGTGGAGGGACCGAGCTGACGTCACTGTCGGGGACTCAGTCAGCGTCACAGTGGATGGACCGAGCTGACGTCACTGCCGGGGACTCAGTCAGCGTCACAGTGGAGGGATCGAGCTGACGTCACTGCCGGGGACTCAGTCAGCGTCACAGTGGAGGGACCGAGCTGACGTCACTGCCGGGGACTCAGTCAGCGTCACAGTGGATGGACCGAGCTGACGTCACTGCCGGGGACTCAGTCAGCGTCACAGTGGAGGGACCGAGCTGACGTCACGGCCGGGGACTCAGTCAGCGTCACAGTGGAGAGACCGAGCTGACGTCACGGCCGGGGACTCAGTCAGCGTCACAGTGGAGAGACCGAGCTGACGTCACTGCCGGGGACTCAGTCAGCGTCACAGTGGAGAGACCGAGCTGACGTCACGGCCGGGGACTCAGTCAGCGTCACAGTGGATGGACCGAGCTGACGTCACTGCCGGGGGAGGCAGTAAGAGTCGCAGAGAAACACAGCGCCATAGGCTGGAGTGCGGGTGGCGATAGCTGGATGTTGGCAACAATTTTAGAAAATGAATTTTTCGTGTTTCGATTCCTTATTTCCATGAGCAGTCGAACATTGTACCGATTGAACATTGTATCCGATAATTGATATCAGGCCAGGTCAGGTCAGGTCAGGGTGGGTCAATGAGTTATGTCATTTCTAAGCCCAAAGAATGCGATTTTGCCCTCCTAAAATGTAGTACACCAAACCAGGGTGTAGTTTACCCTTTAGAAGATTTAGATCAAATTTCTGAGCATCATTCGAAAATCGCGGATGGCACCAACCATTATGAAGTCACCACATGTCATTAAGTTCGCGTTGTTGGAATGCGTTTGTATCTACAGTCTTATAAGGAAAATATCTAGCAAACCATTCGGACCGGCGCCGGATCAAATAACGCCGGCTGCGGGCTGGCCATCTCTGGTGAAAATGGTCTGGTAGAAGGCCGGGCGCGGGTCGATTTTTTTTTGGGGGGGTGAAACAACTCTCTGGATCACACCAAGACCTGCCCACCCAGGATTGCTAGCTTACAGCCTGCTCTCTACCGTGCTGTGCCGGCGCATGCGTTCCAATAGAGATGACGGCAGGTGCTGTACGTGCAACTTACACAGCGCTGAGGATGCTCGGATGCAATTAGTAAAAGTGTGACAAGTGTCATTGCATTTTCCTATTAGGAGGCAGTTTCTGAACGCAGCCCTGTAAAAATAACTGGAAGCGGTGGGATAAGAACCCACACCCCGAACGGCTGGCGCCTTACACCAGTTACAATCAAATTCCTGCCAAGTGGAGTTCAGAACAGTGGTAAAGCGTCTACCTACCGGTCAATTTCGCAATTCCGATCACCACTGGCTCTGCCAGCCGGTCCAATTTCCGATTACGATGCTTGGCCGGGCTACGTCCGGGGAGCCGGCTTCCAGCCCGCTCAGACGTGAAACGGATTTAATGCCATGTAGGGCTGTAGACGGATAAGCGTAGCTATCCCACCCAGCCCACCCGCAGCCTAATATTAGCCCACCCAAACCGTCTGCGGGAAAGATGCAACAATAACTTCATTCGTAGGTCCAACAGCTTCTTTGTAAGTCCTTATGTGACCCGGAAATAAGGTCACGGTCAGCCCGCAGCTTAACAAAGTTGTGCCACAAACAATATGTTCCCTGAGGCCGAGATAATCCCATTGCTACCCATGGGTTTGTTTTGGGTCTACCGGTTAAAAAACATTTTTTTTAAATCGACAAATATCAACATGTTTTGCTTCCTGTAAGCTTACAGATCAGTGTATATAGTTCAAACTTACTGCAATAAAAGTAGGTAGGTATATGATGTATGATGATGTATATAAGTGGGTATACGATAGTGCAGTTCTACCGCCGTCCTATTTTCCGCGCACCTAATTCTTGTTTTGGAGCTAGTAGGTATAGGGATCAGAGGGGACCTCCTACCCGGTGGTGGGTTCGAAGAGAGTCCAGGCGATGCAGTCTTAAATATCGTTCTGGGAAATCTAGGCACATCAAGATCTCAACTTGATCTTCATTATCTTACATAAATAATTACAGCTCACACAAAATTTAGCCTCCACAAATTATGTTTCCAATTCGATTTTTTGTAGAAAAGTTATCGTCGGAGTGAAACTAGCAAAACCTTTGTAAATTATATATAAACCTTCGTAAAATATATTTCAGTGTGTGGTGCAAGTTTGGGATGAAAAAGGGCTCCAAGAGTGTTCATAGAGTTATCAAGAGTGTTCTGTGAAACCTGTGTACATCAAAATTTTAAGCTCATTTCTTTATTAAACTAATGAATAGCTGGTGCATGAAATGTGAGGTATAATGTAAATAGTTTTAAACACTTTGTTAGTCCCGATAACTTCGGTTTCTCAGGTTTGTGGTTTCTTCCTGCTTTCTACTCTAATTATGTGGTCAAGCTAACTCTTACCCTTCGGGCGGACCAATCATTGCAATACTATGATCTGCATTAGTGGTTAAATAGGATATTACTTAATACCCAATCTTAATTTTACAGACCCTATAACAAATTCGGATAACATGGCACCAGTTTCAGTTAAATATATTGACAACCGATTTGAAAGGCTCACTCAAGAAAATGAACAACTAAAAAGGAACTATGGGATCTTAGAGAAGAATTTACAAATATGAAAGCGGGCTTCGAGGAACTTCAGTTTCTAGTGTCTGAAAACATCGAGAGACGGGAAGCAGTCGAGACCAACTTAGCATCTGTAGACACGAAGTGCTCCACACTAGCCAATGATCTAGCTGGTGTACATGAGAGATGCTCGACACTTGCCGGTAAGCACAATGAACTTAGTACAATACTTGAGCTTCAGTGCCAATACTCCCGTATGGGAACCCTTCTATTATCAGGGGCAGTCATTCCCGAGTTTAGAGCTGAAGAAAACACCAAACACATGATTCTCTGGGTCATTCAGGAATACCTGGGGATCAGTATCCATCCCTTAGCTGTCACAGCCTGCCATAGGCTTAGGAACAGGGGTACCGTCCTTGTGCGCTTTGCAAACAAGGATGAACGGGAGGCGGTGTATCGAAAACGTATCTCTCCAGTGAAGCATGGTCTCCTAGTCCATGAAAGCCTGACCTCCAGTAGGTTAGCTGTAGTGAAATTGATCAAAGAGATGCATTACCCAAAAGAACAATCTCCTTTCCTCACCCATTACACTAGCCAGGGAAGAATCTTCATCAGACCTAAAGGCTCCACTCAAGCCGTGGAAGTGGAAGTGGGTGCTACCAAGGCAGACATCCTCGCTCTATGCCCAGGGATAACCAACAAGGGAAATGATAACTCAGCCCCTAACAACCCCCCTGTGGGTCAACACAAGTCTAGCCCCTCTCAAAACCAGGGTAGCAGGGTTAGTCCTGTGGGAGAAAAAGCTGACAACCCTAGGCCCATTGTCACCTCCAACCCACTCCCTGATAGTGGAGAGACTCATGTGAAATCTGTTGATGCTTCTCTTCGCTCCCTGACTGGTGGATCGGTGTTGGGAGCTGGCTTCCCTACATCGAATGCAAGGGCACCCTCAAAACTCTTAGGTGACAGACTTGGTGCAGTTTCTGTTGCGGGGGTGTTGTAAATGGGCCCACCCCGCTGCCCGATTCTAATGGGGGGCGTAAGATTGTCCCAACTGCTATCTCTGCTGGTACAAACAAGACCCAGACTGCCTGTGGTATGGCAGACGCTCCATCCTTCAGTGATATTAGATCAGCTAAGATATCTGAGGAGCTCCCTCCCGGTCCTTCCGACACTCATCGACCAGATCTGTGTGTAGCGACGATCTCTCATGAGTCATCCCCTGCACCAGTGCAGACTAGAAGTAAATTCAAGACTTCTAACCTGTAAACATGTGTATCTGTCTAACTCTCTGTTCATATCACCAGAACTGTTTCTTTCATATCGGTATTTATTTTCCTTTCCGTATCCTATAATCATGTTCCCTTCTATCCTGAGGCTGACATTGATGTTGTTAGCCGTATAAAATATTGTTGTTACTTTCTGCTCCATTTGTCTTAGAACATGTATTGGTTGGTTGGTCCGTCTGTCCCTGTAAAAGAAACAAACTAAAATTTGTTTAGTTCTTTGTCTTCTCTGTAACGTTCTGTAGGGTTTATAGATTAAGAGTTAACACCTTTTCTCTCATTAGTCCGTAAGCTTCGTTAGTTCTTATATCTTGCTAACGAGTTTCTTCCGAATCTGCCCTACAACCCTCTGTAATCGAATTCCAGATTCAATTTTATATTGTTTTTTTACTTCATACTACTACCATCATTGCTAGATTTTCTCCTCAGTATGCTTCTACTGACATTAATTCTAACCCACTATCTGACTCGTTACATGCTGTGCTTGACAAATGCAAGTATATCGATATAAGTGCACAATTACATCATGAAAATAAGGGTATTAATATCATTCATGTTAATATTCGCTCCTTGCAGAAGAATTATGACTCTCTTGTCCTGTTGCTCAATCAACTAAATGTGAAGCCTGATATTATTCTAGTGTCTGAAACCTGGTTAGACCCTTCACTTACATCATCATATCAGATCGATAACTACCGACTTGAAACTTCAAACCAGAGTGGGTCTAGAGGTAAGGGAGCAGCTATTTATATTTCCAATGACATTCATTATACTAGGCGAAATGCTCTTGAGCTGAGCAGCGCCCATTTTCAATCTGTTTTGATTGAAATTCAGCCTAGAAAGTCCAGAAATGCAATCATTGGTTCGCTTTACCGCTCTCCCTCATATCAAACCCTTGAATTCATTGAATATTTCGAAAACCTTCTTGAAGAAATAGGCAGGGAGCCAAAACATGCCATACTAGGGGCAATTACAACATCGATCTACTAAAATTAGACACATCTGAAAGCAGCGCCCAATTTTTCAATATGGTATCCGCAGCCGGCTGTTTTCCATGCATATCCCTCCCTACTAGAATAACAGCAACTTCCAATACCCTGATCGACAACTTTATTAGTAATGACCTATCCATCATCACCCAGAACAACGTTCTGCTGTCCGATATCAGTGATCATTTGCCGATTTCAATTACCGTTAATATAAACTACACCAATCCAAATAAAAAACTCCAAACTAGCAACCTGTTTGACTTTAGGAAAACAGATTCCCTGAAGCAAAACCTTATTCCGAAACTTGCACAAGTATATGCGATCGATGGTGCGGAGGAGGCTGCAGCCTTCCTACTAAACACAATTAAAGAAGAATTATCTAGGTTAACTATAAAAAAAAATCAATAGGAAAAAGTGCCGATCCAGCCATGGATATCTTACAATATTCTAAGCTGCATCAATCAGAAAAATAAACTATACAAAATATCAATTCATAGCCCTACTGCTGAAAATGGAACTAAGTTTAAACAGTATCGCAACGTTCTCAATAGCGTGATCCGAAATGCAAAAAAAGACTACTTCAGAAGAAAAATAGAAGAATTCAGGGCTAATCCTAAAAAATTATGGCAGATTCTTCTTGGCCTTACTCGCAAAAATAAGCAAAGACCTCCACCCCCTGACACATTTAAAGCTGGGGATGCAACCTTTCATGACCCTTCTGCTATAGCGAATACCTTTAACAATTTTTTGCCACAATTGGCTCTACCTTAGACGCAAAGCTACCCAGTGCCTCCACAGATCCTATGCATACTCTGCACAACCTTCATCAGCCTGTTGAATCCTTCGAATTCCAACAAGTAAATACTCTTACTATAGCCAACACAATTAAGGACTTGTCAAACACTGGTGGGGGAGAAGACGGACTTAGTTCTAAAATCCTTAAAACAATTTCTGACATCATCTCTCCAATTTTAGCTTTTATTTTCAACAAATGCATAACTCAAGGAATTTTCCCCTCCTGCTTAAAACATGCAGTGATCATACCAGTATTCAAATCTGGGGATCCATCAAATTTCAATAACTATAGACCAATTGCCCTTTTGAGTACTATCTCAAAAGTATTCGAAAAATTGTTTATTATCAGATGGTTAACTTTCTGAATTGGCACAATATTTTGTACTCCCATCAATTTGGGTTCAGAAGAAAGCACAGTACCTACATGCCGATCGCTCTTCTTTACGATCTTATAACCTCTTCTCTTGCAAACAAAAAAGTTTGTGCAACAATTTACCTGGATCTTTCGAAGGCTTTTGACACTGTAAATCATGGCATTCTGCTCAAAAAGCTACATTTTTATGGCTTTCAGGACTTGTCCAATGATTTCCCTGTCATCCTATCTTAAAAACAGGACACATACAGTGAAATTCAACAATACCTGTTCACAAAATCGTCTCACACTTAGAATGGGTGTACCACAGGGATCTGTTCTTGGACCCCTCCTATTTCTCCTTTATATTAATGACCTACATCTCAGCTCGCAAACCCCTAAATTTTTACTTTTCGCTGATGATACTGCTCTCGTATATTCAGCTGACAATATTGACCAACTACAAAGTATAACTACAAATAGCCTGCCAGAAGTGTATAATTGGCTGGTGGGAAATCGTCTCACGCTGAACGCTAATAAATCTGTCTACCAGGTATACCATTACTCTGAACCTGCCTCTCAGATTCAGATTTCAATTAATAATACCATCATACAACTATTGACGAGGACCTAAAGCGGAAATCTCATATAAAAACACAGAACACACGATCGCCCGGAACATTGGGCTTATAAACCGTATCAAATACATTCTGGATTCAAGATACATCCTCATGCTCTATAATTCACTTATACTCCCATATCTTAATTACTGCTCCGAACTCTGGGGAGTAACGTATTCCTCTCGACTGACTAGACTTATAACTCTCCAAAAGAAGATGGTGAGAATAATTGCTAAGGTCGGCGTTCGTGATCACACATCGAATCTTTTTAAGGAATTAAAAATTCTGAAACTTCAAGATCTTGTTAAACATTCGCTTTTCCTCATCCTCCACTCACACCTTGCAAATACTCTCCCCCTTCCTCTAGCTGAAAAATTTACTATCACCCAATCAAATCATGACAGAGTCATGAGAACCGGAAATCACTTTACGGTTCCATTCGCTCCCACCAATTACCGCAATTTCTCACTCTTCATAGCTGCTCCAATCACCTGGAATGATATAATCGTCCCAAATATACGGTCTCTAGATGACGTTCCTGTCTCTCGATCGTTTTTCAAGACTGTTACTAAGCGTATACTTTTAGACACCTATTAGAATATTTGTTCCGGACAGATTTGCTACAATATTTGCTTCTTCGCATCTCACCATTCCTATCGCCCGTAGATTCTACAATAAGATTTAAGGCCGCCAACTATTAACATCTTATTTAACCAAAGCTACTTATGATATCTCACACTGCTTGCACCAGTTCCATGGGATTAAACACCCTTCTTAATATATTAAATAGTCTTACGTTTTGACTTCAATATGTGCACAGACAAGCAGGATGCCCTTCAAGCTCTGCTTCTTGCCCCTCCTTGTCTTAATTGCTATCAGCTATATCATGGACTAATTCTTAATATGAAGACGGTGCCAACAGAAGTATCAATGCACTCCAATCTCAACTAGCCTAGGATTGTACTCGCTGTCCATCGAATCTACTGGCCCTGGTGCCGCTGACTCACTGTCGACATGCCTACCACTCCGTCATAGCGCCGATAGGTGGCGCCACGTCTGTGGTAGGCCACCCAAGGAGTGGCATGAGTTGTCCTTGAGGTCAACCGGCAGGAAATCTGGGAGAACATGGAGCAAGTGTTTCAAACAAGAGTAGTGCTTCTAGGAAGAGAAGGAACAGAAGATCCTCTGCCTTTATCCGCTCACTCCACAACACAGAGAAGCAAAACGAGTATTCCCTCATAGACTTTCTCTCCATCACTGGGCGCAGGTCTCGAAAGCTCGACATGTTGTCTCGATCCAGCATCAAAGGCAGGCTCTCCAGCCCAGACTTCTTGTCCTCTTGAGCTCAGCTACCAGATGCTACAGGTTTACAGCTGGTTATACCAGTGGTGGAAGCACTGAGCCAGTGGGATGCACAAATTGGCTCTTTTTTTGGATAATTGCATCGTCAAAAAGTGTTTGTATGGATACAATATAGGTCATGGTTACTATACTAAGGCAAACATCTCCGGCTAAAATCATGTGAGAACTATCTTATCAATTTCCTGTCTTGCCTTGTAGCGAGCTCCGTCCTCAAATGTTTTCAAGCTCTTTTTAACGGAACTGTGTATGTGTGTGTGTCTGTGTAATAATAAACGTGTATGGCTTCAATTGCCAGCTGAAATTGTCCTCGTATCAAATTAGGGATTCACCAATCATTTCAATTAGTGAATTTACCACTTTTTTTACTTTTATTTTCCAATATTTTGGTTTGTAACATATTCAAACACTACACTCAGCGAGCTCAGCTGTTATCTTCACAGCAATCTTCACTGCAGTGTAGCTAATGCAACAAAACTTCTGATGCGGGATTCACCTACACAGTGTATTTGAGGAAAGGACATGGTGCAGTCAGAGATCATTCGCATCGATGTTACCAGGACTCCCTCTGAATCCGATCAGAATCAGATTCAATCACTCATAAAAATTGTTTTCAAAATATTATGTATATATATATATATATAACATCTACTTCACAGCCGTCATAGGGCTGAAGAAAGATATATATATATATATATATATTTATATATATATATATAATATTTTAGAAACAATTTTCAAGAATGATTGAATCTGATTCTGATCGGATTCCGAGGGAGTCCTTGTAACATCGATGCGAATGATCTATGACTATATATATATATATATATATATATATATATATATATATATATATAGGTATATACCAATAAATGAAATCTGATCACCGATGCAAACTACCCAGTGCATGCTGGACCAGCAGTCCCTGGCCGCCGTGTTTACCTAACTCGTCATTAAAGCTGGGCCTCACTGAACATGCCGAATTTCTGAGGCTGGAACACAGCTGCGCGGCCACACTTGAGGAGTTTATTAATGAAAAGGGCCGGTTAAGACTGATCTCAGTTGCCTTCGAGTAACTACTCCGACAAGTTCGGCAAAGCTTCGTCCAATTTCCCGTTGGTTACTCTCGTGCACAGCAACACAAAAAACGACCTCGGCCTGCGGCCTCGGCAGGTGCCGCTCCGGCGCAGGAGAAGCCGGTGACAATGTACAGTCCCCCGCAATTGTAATTACCATAACTAGGCTCGGCCGGTTTAGGATTGATATCTTGCATCCTATGGTGTCTGTAGGTTTACAAACTGGTTCATTATGTATATTTTTTCAAGAGCTTTCCAGTGGTCACCATTATTTCCTAATCTGACATCTGGGTGAGAAAATATTAGTGGGTGCGCCTGCGTGTTGGTTGGCCACAACTCCCGGTTACTCTATGCTGTCACCCTCCCCCCTCCCCGCGGTGAGTCGCGGCGGTCGAAGCATCGCGTGCCTCTATTGGGGCGGGCGCGGCATAGCCGCCTAGTATCAGTCACATCTCAAGATCCTCATGTCGCTCATGTACAAAGTCAGAATCGGTCGGTGGGGGACCATCTGGGCCCCCTCCCTTGAGATATTAGAAATCATGAGAGGTAGGAAAACGCTTGTTTTGAGTATAGTGTTGACCCTATATGCCCCTCCACCCTTCACTAATATGTTTATGGGAATCCACAATCCATAATATGGATCCAGCTCATGCGCTGGAAGTTATGAAACGCAAGAATTTTGCTCATCCGCCGATTTGTTTCACACTGCGCCAAATTGTGTAACATACTCCATACCGGTATGGATACGAGCCATAACCACTAAGACATACTTGCCCAGATTCTGTTGACGGCTGTCAGTCTCCCACTCCGACATGCGCTGATTGGTCACGGTCAGGAACGCTTCCGAAGCGCCCTCGTCATCAATTATGTACGTGCCGTCCCATCAACCAATTACAGCATACCAGCTTCGGTCTGAGTAATCAGAAAAAGAGTAGCGCTCGTAGTTGATGCATGAAATCAAAAGTTCAGGACAGATTCGTTCCAGGGAGGTTACGCACAGCACAGTGCTGGTAGACTCTGGTGCATCAGAAAAGGGCACGAAGGATCAATACTGATGTTTGTGACTCGCAAATCTCTCCAAATAGATCACTTCTCTTGCGTGAGTATTCTGCGGGAAGTTAGCCAGAACCAATAATTGGCGTTGGCCCATACCACCAGTAAGCCTGTTTTCTTACACACCCTTTTCCATGTGGCACAGCTCGAGATGTCACCACCGTGGTGGAAGACCCTGCCAGCTCGGGCAGCAGCGGCAGGGGCGCTGGCAGAGGAGCGCCTTCCCTTCCCCCACGCTGCAGTAGACCACACCGGCCGGGGAGCCGTCAGAGCTGTCGACTAGCTCTCAGCCTCGACATCTGCGGTGTTTGAGGGGGGCCGCGGCGTTGGCAGATGCTGGACGACTCCAGGCCACGCGTCGCTCGCCAGCGGTGACAGCGGCGAAACCCTAGACACCGGCAGGCAGTCGGTACCACTTAGAGCGCGTGCCGCCGCCGCCCCTCGAGTAGGCGGCTGTGTGCCACAGCACGCTGGAGGTAACTGACCTATCCAATGCGAGTGGATGCTGGGCGACAGGGCAGCGTAGAGCGCCACTGCGTATATCATCCGAAGCCTGTTCTTCAGTTTAAGAGAAGCCTGACAAGGCAGCTGAATAAGCCGACTGGTCGATGCACCGTATTGCCCACACAGCAACAAAGAGCCTAGTTATTCGAATAGCTGTTCATTGAGTCATACGTGCTAAAAATCTATATAAGCTCACATTGAACAATTTTTAATAAACGTTAAGGTTTTCCTTTTCTTTCACAGTGCCCCTCGTTGATGGTTATCCTGCTGTGATGAAGCTTTGGCTGCGCCCCTGACCTAAGCCCGTGAGCGCATTTTTAGAATTACGTCCAAAAGGAGCCCTGCCTCCGCTGATCATCTTAAGGTACGGTGCTAATTGTCTATGATGTTTAGGAATTTCCCTTGCATGCTAAGGTTAAATGTGAAGGTCAGACACATAATAGCACTACTTAAAATTTGTGAAAAATGCATTTGTTCATGTTTCTGCTTAAAAAATTATTTTCACCTTTACTTGACACTTTTGTTGGGGGTGCGCAAATCACCATTGGGGGTTTACCCAGCAGGTCATTGGGGGTGCTGGGGACCCCCAGGGAGATATAAATCCATGTTCCTTGAGTTGACTCAACTTTAACTCAAACAAAGATTTTTTGGCTCAGAGTCAAATAGTCTCTTTATAGGCATGCCCAAATCAAAGTAGTGTTTTCACGTGTACTTTGGTTGATACAACGGTACTAAACGGATCATTACGCAACAACTTCCTGAATCTTTGCCCAGCGTGATTGGTGAAGATGGAATTCAGACTGGGGCTGTGAATTCGTGCAGAAATATATTTATTACACCAAATGTATTTGCTTTTGATACCAGAAAACTGAAATGGTTTTGAAGACGGTTCATGCGGCTGTCCCCATATGCTCCGCCCCTGCTGCGTCCACCCTCTGGAGTGGTACCGGAAGGGCGTGCCCGGATATGGAGGTGGTGGGGGAAACTAAGGGTGTGTGTATTTATGTGCGCCCCTGCATGGGAGTGACACCGGCGCGTGGGGCGATGTGAACTGTGGTGAGCTCGGATCGCCCACAAGGGCGGGCAGGCCATCGAAGTCGGGCTTTTCTAGAGAGCTGTTCCTGGTGCAAGTGCATATGCAATACATGCTCAGTGAAAACGTGGCTTGTCTACAGTCTCATCAGATTTACCTCACCAGAAGGTCTCTTTGGAGTACCAGTCATTCACCAATTAGGCGGAAGTCCATGAACACAAATCGGGCTAACTGTGGAGAAGCAGTAGAGGTTGACGTTCCGCGGAAGACATTCTCAAAAGTGCTAAACAAAACCTATGGATGAGTCCAGCCAGGTTGACATTGAACAGTTCCGAAAAATCAGCATTCACGGAACAGCTATCTCTGCTACGCTGAAATATGACGCTTGAAGCTGGGCAGAGGCAGTCTCTGCAGACTGTGGTGGTACGCTGGAGCCGTTCGTCTCTCCTGCCAGTTAGCTGTCGCTCGAAGATGAAGCGGGCCCGTCTGGCCTATCCGTCAACGCAGACGGCGCCCTGCACTTCTACAAGAACGACGCTGCCTTTAACAATGGAGACTCAGTGGTCCCCTTCGAAAACCTCGGCTCTTGTGCGTGGAAGGACTGGTGCCCAGTGGCGTCAGATAGACCAACAGCGCATGCAGTTAATATGAAGATCACTGTCGTCATAGTCTCAAATAATCCTGCCCCAAGTGTAGATGTTCATTTTATAAGTAGGTCGCTGAGTTTCCTTACTGCGTGCATCAAATAAAGGAGCTAATAGGTAACGTCAATGAACAAAAAATGTTCTTTGATATGTATGCGGCACCCCAAACAATTGTGCTGAGAACACGTCAGAAATTTTATCGTGATACTGTCCTGGAAAAAGCACCATCGGCTCCAAAATTGATAAAAATATGTCAAGCTCCAATACAACAATGCTTCATAAACGTAGCTGGTTTAAAATGCAGCACACTGGTGGAGATCGTTCACAACTGAATTAGGAACAATGTGAGAACGGCTCGAATAATGATCTCGACATTAACCATAAACAGCGCGTGTACAGCCATAGACTGAATGAAAAGGGAGCTTGCAGAAATAGAAAGGAAAGGCCCAGCACAAAAGAAGTTTTGACTGTTCTCAATGTTTCAGTGCTTATTTTTTAAACATTTTATCTACCTGCTGTATTTTATCGTATTCTTCATTTTTTACATTTTTATAACTTATGCGACGAGTTTAATAAAATTCACTTCCTATACCAATCCACACAAGTATAGCATTATTCCGTTTTGGTATTGTTAACGCTGACGTTTATACAGCCCCAGTATCTCCTGCGGGCTGGGGCCCAGTAACAGACGCCAGCGCTCCGTCCTGGCGTGGTTTAGCGGTGAGCTACCGCACCATTACCCGAGTCTTTCCAGCCGAGATGAGTCACTCTGCAGTTTCGCCTCCACACATTTCCATGACTGCAGTCTGGTCTCCCACTCCGCGTTAGGCGACAGACTAATGGCCTTGTCCTTGAAGCCAAGGCTACAATGATGCATCATCCCGGCTGAAATGTCAACCTTACGATAGGGGGGTGATAAATATCAATGTTATCGTTGCTCCGCTGCTACTTAACACATGATTCTATATGAAAAATGATAACTTTTGGTGGTTTTGTTATGGGTCTAGCTTTCAAAAAAACTTCGACCATGCACAATTGTAAATTTTTCTTTCTGCCAGTCATTTCCCGTACCGCCCAGGTGTCCAATCGGTCCTGTCCCTCTCAGTTTTTCGCGAATATTTGTGAGCGTAATTACACCAAAGCAACAAAACTTTGTAAAAATTCGAGTTGAAAATTTTAAGCGTTCCAAAAAAAATTGTCAAGTCAGGTAACTGATTTATGACGTCATTATATAACAATCACACCGGAGAGGGGTCTAACACTAACGCGCACTGGAGGGGCCTGGTAAGCCCCTCCTAAGATCTCGGAAACTAAGAGGCGTAGAAAAACGCCGGTTGGGGGGTGGGTGGGCGCTATGGTGGTCTAAATCATGGCTAATTTTCATTTACCTAGGTCAATATCTATAAGGTCAAATGAGGTCATAAAGGTAAAATATTGGCCATACTGGGTACCTATTGGAAAATGATGTGATTATGCGGGAAAAGGACGGAAATAAGGTAAAGGCGGACCAGGGTCATAGATGGAAGGAAGCAAATAATCATTTTTATTATTTTGAGGTCAAGGTCATTCAAGGTCATTAACCCATAAGGTCACAATATGGTATACTACCTATAATGTACGCTATTACGAACACTATAGCAAGTGTTTGATGGGATATGATGATTGACCTTTACCAATGACCTTTGACCCTGGCCTTTGACCTCGACCTTTACATTGAGGTACCTTAACTATGACGTCATAGCATAATATACGTCAGACCGGGTAACGCTATATGCCCGGAAGCACTGGGGTCAATGACATTAAAAGTGTTGATATTACCTTGGCATGTGACCTTTGAAATTGACCTTGACCTTCATTTGAGGCGAACTTAACATATCATTCCGGTTATATGACGTTATGACGTCACCACTCAGTCTCCAATGCAAGTGAACTGGTCCGACCGCGCGATTGCGGCGATCTCCAAATGCGGGTCTGGCTTTGAAAGCCTACAAGTAAAACGAAATTCAACCGATTTTAAAAAAAATATCTTCGCTAATCGACACGCAGTTAAATGCTCTCAAATGTGGCCAAGTATCGCCCTTCGGTTACGAGCGGTTCTCCGGCCACCTTGGAAAATAGGTGAGGGGGGCTCCGAGGCAGAGGTGCTAAAACCTTCCAGCCTATCGCATACTACAAATATCAATGCACGAACTGTCGCACGGCCAATGTTCTCAAAAATGCATATACATAAAAATGAAAATTCCGGCATTGTATGTAATGCTATTGAGCATTGACCTCCAGTGAGTGATATAAAAATACCGGAGTATATATTGTACATTTCGATGATACAAATATGTTACAAATGTGATTGAGTGTGTGATAGGAAATATGAGAACGGTAGTGCAGATTTGCCTCTCACCCCCCCCCCCGGGCAGAAAAGGGTTAAATGGAATGTGGCGCCTTGGTCGAATCCCGGGATTTAATGTAATTAGGGGTATCCTTAGCCGCAGATCATGGAAAAGTCCAAGGGGTTTCGGGAAAATGTACAATCAGCCCTATATTTTGAAAGTTAAAACTGTCCTCTATTGTAAGAAATAATCCTCCATCTGTGCATGACGTCATGACCTGGCAGAGCTACCACCATATTCAATAGGCTTCAATAGGCAATAATTCATTCAATAATTTATTTTAGAACTACTCATCGTGACATCCGTATGGCGTCACGGCAACAGCTGACAATTGTGACCGGCACCTTGGGTACATTTTTGGTACATTTCAGGCAGGTTTTTAACTTTTCTCTACGGAAATTTCGAGTTCCAAGACAAATGATATTTTGAGTACCGGGTTTTCCGGCATGCTTTACGACTTGGCTATGTCAGTTAAAATAACGGTATAAAGGTGCCACATTCCATTTAAACCTACCTAGCCTAACGCACGAGCCACTTCCTATCATCCACAGCATTTTTGTGTCGACTGATTACAGTGCCCTCTAAGGCCTGTTTGATGGTCGCTGTACTTCGAACACAGCGGAATGTGTTCTGGGCGGCGCACGTGCGCCGGACACTCTCTACCAGTGATGTAGAGTTGCACACGGCTGGCCCGTTCCACCTCACGATGAGTTCTTTTGCGGCATTTTCGTGATTTAGCTGCCGGTGTTCACCAAATACTCCTGAGATAACGCTCGCCATAGACTCCGCCACACTTTCTGGGGGACTTAGGAGCCATAATCGGGTTACAAAGTCCGCGAACTTCTTCAGTCCGATGGAGGCCAGTTGAAGTTCTTTTCCCTTTCAAGATCTTCCAGAGATCCCGATTTGGAGCTGATCTGTTTCGCCGAAGCAGTGTCACAGCTTCCTGAACCGCTGTGTCAGGCGGAACAGCCGACCTCGGGACCAGTTTTCTCTCGGCTAGTCGGATTGCCGCCTCTAGGTCCAGGGCCGTCGTCGTATGCAGCGGAGTTGCGGACTCTGCCAACTGCTGCAGGGTCTGCGACAGCACGGATGTCTGGCATGGCCTGAGCTAGCAGCGCGTTGGCGGTGCCTTTGCTATTTCCCTTGGTGTCCTGACCTTTCGAGAGGTGTTCGACGGAAATCGCAAGAAGAGTGCACAGTCGCAGGATTTTCGCTGCCTGCGGTAGACACAAACACATAATGACTACGTTATCATTTAGTTTGCTTCGAATCTTAATCAATACGGCTGAAGTTAATGCATAGAAAGTACATAAGCACCATTTCATGCATGTATAAAAATTAGGATAAAAGAAGCGGTGTTTAACTATGGGTCACAGCATTACAGTGGAATACAGAATCTCGGAGACTAAATGTCTCCAAGATTCCGAGACTAAACCTGCCGTGTAACCTGTGCTGTCAGTGCGCCTAAGCTACCCGCCGCACCCCCTCCCCCCGGATGGAGATTAAATCGTTATAACTCCGACGAATTACCTTTATGAATTTTGTACGCCGAGCACTTTCTGACAAGGCTACGTTGGAGTCTTGGGTTGCGAGGCGTCGCCGCACCGAATTTAGCATTCACTTTGACATATATTAACACGGTGGTCTAGCCCAAAGGCGGGTGATAAAGTCAGTGCGTAACAGTGCATACTCTTCAAGACTATCATATCAGCTATAATTTCAACTGATATCATCTGAAAATTTTCGTTAAAGAGACTAACCTCAGCGTTGGATGGCTGACCCGACTGTTTCGAGAGGACAGGCCACAGATTCTCATAGTCTGCGGCGACCAGTTGTTCAGCAGGCGAACGGTGCAGCTTGCGGTGCGCGAGAAGCGACAGCTTCATACTGGTGAGAGTAGCAACCAGATGCCTTTGAACCTCTTGCCGTTCCCATGGAAGAGCTTGCGTGCTTTGGACAGCCTTGCTGGAAGCTCCAAGCACACTATAGATATCCTCGAGAGCTTTGAGCCGAACCTCAAACCCGGGATCTGGGAAAGTTGTACCAATCCATTATCATTTGGCAAATAAATTATGCTTGATGTTGAAACTATTTTAAACTAAGTTTTGAAGCTCGTATCAACATGATGCTGGTTGTAAGCTGCTTTTAGTTTTGCTATAAACTCAATTCAAATCACACATAATAAACAACATTCATGGATAGGATGTAGATACATATGTTGACCATAATTGCAACTTCATGTCTAGCCAATCGAAAGGAATGCTCTGAAAATAAGGTCAGAGTATGCACTTGTAGTGACACGTGTATGTCACTGTATCCATTTATAATGTCCTTATACAACTTATTCCTCACCTCTCAACGACGCCAGCTCCCTTCGGATGTCATGGAAGTGACCAGCCCGTGATTCCTCTTCAAGTCGTCGTTCTAAAGCCATCTTCAGAGCGCTGTAGATGCGACGAAGCACGGTGAGAACATCCGCCGCGTGTGCGGCAAAGCGAGTATCCGACCACAGCTTCGGGCGTAACGCTGGGACTCCCAGGTGCTCACCACACTTTTGCAGGTCTTCCCAGCCTTTCCCCGTCGAGAAACGTCTGGAGATGGTCGTTATCTCGTTGATGGTCTCCTGTATCCATGGAGACTGCTGGTCGTTCCTGGCGTCCGCGTCGGCCAGATTCAGGAGATGGGCTGGGTCCCATACAGCTGGCACGACGGCAGCGCTGTCTCCTAGTTGGCGCACCAGCTTCTGTGGAACAGCATTGTGATGGTATTGACCATCTGCACAGATCGCCGCCAGTTGGTTAGCGTTGGTTACACCAACCTGAGCCAGTGCTCCGCGTATTCCGCTGGCTAGGGAGTCGCCGTCGTGCTTTTTTACGACTGGCGCACCCACTACCACGCTTTGGAAGATCGTGTTAGGTTCTGCAGTAGGCACCAGCGTAAGGATGGCGATTATGTCCACAGTTCTTCGCGCCACCGTAACCTTGTCTGCCAAAACCGAGACACATGGCTGGGACTCGACATGGTGCTTCACTCGCTTCAACAGCTCCGCGCTGAACGCTGCCCGACTGATGACCATCATATGCCGCGAGTGGTTCAGATCCCCCATTTTCGCTCCGTTCATGTGCTGGAGAACAATCGCATCCTCAAACAGCATTTGGCTCAGCGACTTCTTCAGAAGAAAGTACGAGGTCCGTAACACTCTCGTTGAGGCACAGTTGGCAGCTTCATCTTGAGACTTGGATTTTTCATCTTCAGCATCAGCTGCACGTGCAGCGTTTACATGAGCTGGTGACTTGAGGTGTTTGTTGACGGCGTCCCGTAGACTCTTGAACCGCGGAGGGAGCACCTCTTTTGTTCCAAAAGAGCAGCCGTTGGCTCTTTCGTATCGAAATAGGCCCGAGTTCTTACGTCCATTGGCGCAGATTGTACACATCAGCGCAGTTCCTTCCGGAATTCCACTGAAGACAGCCGTTGGAGGCCATCGGGAGCGCTTCAATACTCCGTCCAGAACGGAGAATTACATCGCTACCCGGTAGGTTACGGAAACTAGGAGGGTCTGCAGTGGTTCCAGATGAAGGAACTAGATTCTTGTCAATCTTGGCGGTCGCTTGTCGAGCCTCATTCCGAAGCGATTCAGTGTTGTAGAATCCCTCTTCCAACCTACGTAGTATGCCATATGCCTTTATCATGAAGGCCTGTGAGCTGCATGGTGCACTGCAGACAGAACAGCATCCGGTGCAACCACCTTCTGGATTCGGTAGAACAAATTCTGCATCCACACTCATGGTGGGTAACCCAACAGCACCAGCGTTAGGGGGGGATGATAATGATAGTTAAAAAATAATTTTCGGAATAGACCTATTGCCACCCAGGGGGTGATTCTAGGGTTAAAATGGAGACTTTGAGTGCAGAAGAAATGGTTCTACCTTGCAAAAAAACTTCGACCATGGGCAAGTGAAAATTTCGTCTCTGATGGTTGTTTTCCGGTACCTATTGAGTGTTCCATTGGACCTACTTCTCTTAATTTCTCTTGCAAATAATTCCAGAAGTATTTGTATTAAGGCAATATCAGTCTGCGCATCTGTTAACTGACAGCTTTTGCAATATTTTTGACAAAAAAATACCCAGCTAGGTCAGGTCACTGAGTTATGACGTCATTCCTATGCCCATGCATAGTAATTTTTCGAAGTGGAAATCTAGCTCGCTCTTAGAAATGCAAGACGAAATTTCTGAATGGCATTCAAAAGCTGTTGACTTGAAAAATGTGATATGTCACGGATGTCCGGTTAGGTTCATAGCTATGTCAGCAGTGGTCACCAAGGGTAAACACAATTATCTGAGTTTTTAAAAATTACAATTAAACGCAGTATAACTATGATTTCGGTGTCATGGAGACCATTTGGCCTATACTAATCAAGGTTATGCATGCTCTTGCTCTGTTGGGGTAATTTATGCCTTTGACGTTACATCACGACCACCCTGCTACCTGAACTCTCGGCCGTGTTCCTCTCCCCCAGAAGGTGACGGGTACCGGGAGAGTCCGGTAGAGTTGGTAGGTTCTACGTAAGAATGCTACCGCATTAACTTGACTTGATATAAGGTGCTTGGGCACTAACTGATTTTTGTCTCTGCAAGGGTTTTCAGAAGTAGTTATTTCCGTTTGATTTCACTTTTTTGCCACTGTAACCATGTGTCTAAGCGTGAAAGGGGAGCCTCATTTGGCCTCTGCAAGGAAACGAACAAGGTGTCATCTTCGCTCCGACGGCCCGGTGCGAAGATTTAGAAGATATCCGGTGGCATTAATATGTTTTTTCCAGCTCAACGAGTCGAATGACATGCGACATGGCCATCTTAAGTTACGGGATACCCTTATACTTGACCATGACCTGAGGTCGAGGACCACGGGTCAGAATCAAATAATGACATGTCAAGGTCATATTACATACCATTTGAAGTCCTTTGTCATGAAGCAAAATGATTGTTGTATCTTTGTGTCCAAAAATATAGCCAAAATGTATTTCATAATGGTGTACGTTGGTAACATCTAGTTACCTCATTGTTGATCTGACCTCAAAAGTATTGTCAGCAATTATATTGTTTTATTATTGTATTGTTTGCAATTATTTATTCCATGTGATCGGCAAAATTGAAATCTAGCTCTTTTAGCAGCCGAGTTGCGCTCTAGTCCACTTTTTAGGATAGCAAATTTGGCTTAAAGTGTTAACACGCGGACTGGAGGGTACCTAAGAGTCGCCCACCTTTTTCCAAGGTGGCCGGAGAACCGCTCGTAGCCGAAAGGCGATACTTAGTCACATTTGAGAGCATTTAACGGCAAGTCGATTAGTGAAGACATTTTTAAAATCGGTTGAATTTCGTTTTACTTATAGGCTTTCAAAGTCAGACCTGCATTTTGAGATCGCTGCAATCGCACGGTCGAACCATTTCACTTGCATTAGAGACCGATGGTGACGTCATAACGCCATATAACCGGGATAATATGTTAAGTTCACCTCAAATGAAGGTCAAGATCAATTTCAAAGGTCACAGGTCAAGGTCATATCAGTAATTTCAATGTCATTGACCCCAGTGCTTCCGGTCATATAGCGTTACCCGGTCTGACGTATATTATGCTATGACGTCATAGCTAAAATACCTCAATGCAAAGGTCGAGGTCAAAGACCAGGGTCAAAGGTCATTGGTAAAGGTCAGTACTTATATCCCATTAAACAGTTGCTATAGTGTTCTTAACCCTCGCCCCACCGGGGGCCATCGATGGCCCCCTAAGGTTTTTCCGGGAAAACAGAAAAACTGCATCATTTTCCCATCATCCCTCAAATTTTTTAACCCGGGTCACCCAAGGTCGGGTGACCAGACGAGGCCAACCAAGGTCACCTCACTTCAACTTTAGAGCTCTGTAAGAGCTACATTTCGAAGTCGATCGATTTGAAACTTCCTACACTTTATGACCCCTCCAGGGTCTCTAAGGTGTATATCCGGGATTTTTCGATTTCGTGTCCTTAGGTCAGGTCACGAGGCGACCTCTCCTATTGGAAAAGCATGGGGAAAAGCTGTTTCATGATATAAAAGCCACAAAAATGACTGCAAATGCTCAGACTGCTCAGAACAGCGTTTTTGGACACCCTTTCACGGACCCCAGGGGTCATATTGGCCGTTTGACTTTTCCAAGGTCATCCAAGGTCACCAGGGGTCAAAAACAGTATTTTGACAATAACTTTTGACCTAATTAAGCTAGAGCGCTGAAACAAACTCAATCGTGTTTGTCTTGTCACTGGCCTTCATTTGATATACGGCAAGGTCACTTTTTGACCTTTCGTGACCTCAGGTCATATTAGATCACGAGGTGACCTTTGGAGGTTAAAACACTAGCGGGAGATCTTTACGTTCCGCATAGCGGAAAAAGGACTGGCAATTTACTATCAAATGTACTTTACCAGAACTCAATAGCTCTAATGACATAAGAGTTATGCTCAGTTTGCTTAATCATTGCATATTTGAATGAAAATAGCCGATCTTGACCTAATTTGACCTCTGGGAGGTCAAACCATTGACCTGAGCACTAAAACATGTAGAGTAATTTCTTACTGAATTCACGCGAGCTTCCTAGTGCACTTTGCAGATTTGCGCTAACGCCCATATTTTCGGAGTTAGAGGGGGAGCCATCGATGGCCCCCGGTGGGGCGAAGGTGGCGCTGGACCGCCGGTGGGGCGCGGGTTAATAGTGTACATTACAGGTAGTATACCATATTGGGACCTTATAGGTCAATGACCTTGAATGGCCTTGAACCTCAAAATGGCAAGAAATATTATTTCCGATCTTCCATCATGAGTCTGGTCCGCCTGTAGCTTATTTCCGTCTTTTTCCCGCATAATCACATCATTTTCCAATAGGTACCCATCATGGCCAATATTTCACCTTTATGACCTCGTTTGACCTTGCAGATATTGACCTAGGTAAATGAAAACTAGCCATGATTTAGACCACCATAGCCAACATCCACCCTCCAACCGGCGTTTTTCTACACCTCTTAGTATCCGAGATCTTAGGAGGAGGCTTACCAGGCCCACTCCAGAGCGCGTTAGTGCCAGACCCCTCTCCAGTGCAAGTGTTAAATAATGACATCATAGGTCAGTAACCTGACTTGACACGATTTTTTTGAAAGCTTAAAAAATTGAATATAAATTTTACTAAGTTTTGTTTCTTTGGTGTAATTATACTCACAAATATTCGCGAAAAACCGAAAGGGACAGGACCGATTGGACGCCCGTGCGGTACCGGGAAATGACTGGCAGAAATGCAAATTTTCAATTGCCGATGGTCGAAGTTTTTTTGAAAGCTAGACCCTTAACAAAACCATCAATAGCTATCATTTTTCATATAGAATCATATGTTAAGTGGCAACTGAGCAACGATAACATTAATATTTATCATCCCCCCTACCAGCGTTGCACTGAGCAGCGGAGTGACTCGGATCGCCCAAATGATTCATCTCGGCTTCTGGTTCCGGCTGTGCTGTCTCCATCTGTATAGGATCGTCTGCAGACTCCTCTTCTTCTCTTCTTCTTCACGGATGACTGAAATAAAAGAGAATACATGAATGATTGCATAATATGGTTTGATGCTCGGTTTTTTCACTAGTCAGTCACGCCTCATTAAGCGGATTGGACTAGCTGGCCAATTTCCAATTTTCAAGGTAGAATTGGGCATTTGTAAAACTGTTATGGGTACACGGATGTCCACAACGTATGTTTCCTGGTTCCTACAAAGCAAATTTCCACACATGAACTCCCACTGTAGGGACCTGAAAGTCAATTTCATCACAAAAGAAACTAGGCTTGCTTGATGGCACTCATAAAGCAGAAATATATAGTTTTGTTTAGGCTAACATGTTTTCAGAAAACATCATCACTGACATTCATCATCCCTCATTAGGGGCTGGAAAAGGGCAGGCTAGTTATTTCTACTATGCCAGCTATTTTCAGTCAGTTTTAATGAATTAAAAAAGGCCAAATAATTAACCCGCACCCCACCGGGGGTCCAGCGCCACCTTCGCCCCACCGGGGAGGCCATCGATGGCCCCCTCTAACTCCGAAAGTATGGGCGTTAGCGCAAATCTGCAAAGTGCAATAGAAAGCTCGCGTGAATTCAGTAAGAAATTACTTCGCATGTTGTAGTGCTCAGGTCAATAGTTTGACCTCCACAGGTCAAATTAGGTCAAGATCGGCTATTTTCACTCAAATATGCAATGCTTAAGCAAACTGGGCATAACTCTTATGCCATTAGAGCTATTGAGGTCTGGTACAGTACATTTGATAGGAAATTGTCAGTACTTTTTCCGCTATGTGAAACGTAAAGACCTCCCGCCAGTGGTTTGACCTCCAGAGGTCACCTCGTGACCTAAGATGACCTGAGGTCACGAAAGGTCAGAAAGTGACCTCGCCGTATATCAAATGAAAGCCAATGACGAGACAAACACGATGGTGTTTGTTTCAGCGCTCTAGCTTACACAGGTCAAAAGTTATTGTCAAATACTGTTTTTGACCCCTGGTGACCTTGGATGACCTTGGAGAGGTCAAAGGGCAAATGTGGCCCCTGGAATCCGTAAAAGGGTGTCCAAGAACGCTTTTCTGATCAAGCTGAGGATTTTCAATCGCTTTTGTGACTTTTAGATCATAAGACAGCTTTTCCTCACGCTTTTTCAATGGGAGAGGTCACCTCGTGACCTGACCTCAGGGCACGAAATCGAAAAATCTCGGATATACACCTTGTAGACCCCAGAGGGGCCATAAAGTGTAGGAAGTTTCAAATCGATCGACTTTGAAATGTAGCTCTTACAGAGCTCTAACGTTGAAGTGAGGTGACCTTGGTTGACCTCGTCTGAGGACCTGATCTTGGGTGACCCGGGGTAAAAAAATTTCAGGAATGGTGGCAAAATGATGCAGTGAGAGGTAGAGCCCTCAACTGCGGTGCTGCGCCTCTTCGTTTTTCTGCTATCCCGGAAAAACCTTAGGGGGCCATTGATGCCCCCCGGTGGGGCGAGGGTTAAAATGCTACCTGGTATATTATATTGTGATGGTTAGAATCACTTCTAAGGTGGCATGTATGCAAACATGACTTTGATATGAACATTTGGGCTTTTTACAACATAAGACACCATGACATTTAATTTGAAAAAGTTAAAACAATGAAAATTGTCTTAAACGTAGAAAACTTTACAAAAGGATTCTTCATGCTTATGATAATAGCTTCAAAAAAGCAAAATTATGATACCTTCATCAGAATGTACCTAAAAAATTGTCCCAATTCATCATCTTTAGTCAGGGCAACTATAAATATTTTAGCCTCCTATGTGGATAGCTAAATCAGAAAACATCCAATCCATGGTTTTGAATTGTTCCTGATAGCACTGGGAAAGCTATCTCACTAGCTGGTTTGAAATGGCTGAAAGGCCAGCACCAGCTTACCAGTCAGTATTATTTTTTTCTGATTATGAGAAAATTT
The DNA here is from genome assembly GCA_034440635.1 of Lepas anatifera. Taxonomy (NCBI): domain Eukaryota; kingdom Metazoa; phylum Arthropoda; class Thecostraca; family Lepadidae; genus Lepas; species Lepas anatifera. The sequence continues at coordinate 1,056,819 of JAOTON010000940.1, read as the reverse complement.
CCATAGTCATCCAACATCAACTTCACCCTCTCCTACATAGGCTCACATTTAAGGAGCATCATAGAATTCTGCATCATCATAGTTGCAGAATTTCAGTAGGTTGGTTATGGTGAAATTACTTCAATATTTGCCAGATACATGAATGATATTTGATAAGATCTGACCTGCTGTCTGAGAAGCATGTCTCTGTTTAGCAAGTGATGTCTATTTAAAAAATACATTATGTTGTTTACATATGCCAAAGTAATTTTTATTGATTTGAGCTAAAAAAATTGCAATATCAATGAAAAATCTTAAGTTGATGATACTCAGGAAAATATTCTTATTTATACTATCCAACAGTCTAATGGTTATTAAAACCTAGCCGATGAGATTGCAGTTGAAGTGTGATGTTTACAGTTCAAAAATAAAAAAACACCAGAGTGGCATCACACAAACATTGAAAGAATACCTTCACCACTGAACTGTGAGCTGTACTGCTCATTTAAGACGTGTCCACTTACAAATTTGTGAGAGTAGATGGTGTTTATGCTTACCCAATATCAACCAAAAAGGAGTTTGTTTTTATTGTTTTCTTTTTGCAGAATTCTGGACAGTTAAAAAACATAATTTTTCATGTAACACCCCATTGAATGTGACATCAGATCTGGAAATCACTCCTGCTGTTGAACAGCTGGCTGGATTTAACCAGATAAATGGCACTTTTAACCCGCCAGCAAAAAATCCCACCCCAGAAACACTAAGTGGAAAGGAAATTGTAATTCAAGAATTAAAATCAGTGCAATTGAATTCTTAACACAGCCAGGAATAACACACCTCTTTAAGGTTTTCCACACACATGAAAAAAAATTATTGATTTTAGTTGGCATGATTAAGGAAACTTCATGAATACCAATTGTCATACACTTTGAGTTCAATGTGAAATTCAAAGTTAACACTATGGAAAATGATGCATTATACCAGCTAGAACTCATATCATGCTTGCCACAGTTTTAGTGAAAATAAAATTATAATCTATGGGATGCTTACTTAATAATTCTAATATTAACACAGAACCTGCGGAAGAAACCAACCTTTGTGACAAGAGTTTCAATCCATCAAGGTTGATACTTTCAACAGATTCTATTATATTATTGAATTTCAGTCCTCACCTTGACCAAGTTGTTCATTTTGCTTGTTACTGTGGAGGAATTTTTCCATCATAGGGTGCAGCTGTGGTTTTGCTGGGGTCTCGACATAACCAGGATGTAGTGCTGCCTGTGGTGTAGTGCCTGTCTTTTGTGGAGTCTGTGCGCTCCAGCATACTTGCAGCCATCAATACCACACAGCTGTGGACGGCAAGATGGTGGAGGAAGCTTTGTATTTTCCTTATCTTCTCCATCTTGATCTTCTTTCGACATCTTTTCCATATCGATAGCGATCGTCACTGTTGCGGCACAAACATCCGAATTCCAACCCTAAGCAGCTCACACCACACACACACTCACTTCAAACCCCTAAGTAGATGAAGTACCTAAAGCCCAAGATTTTACTTTCCCTAAAGCCACCTCAAACCTTAAAGGGACATTGTCGCAAAAATTTTTATTGGCTAGAACAAAAGGTTGCAAAAAGTTGTTTCAGAAGTCATATTCTCATTTTTGCAAATTCAGGCTCAAAATGCCTCAAAAACGGCCTCAAAGTCAACATTTATAGACGACTTTACCGAGTCCTTATGGTATCGATAAAATGACGTAGCCCGGGCTATGGCTTTCAATTTCTATATCAAAAAATGTAAAAAAATTCAATCAAAGCAGTTTGGTAGCTAAACCTGACGTATAACAAAATTATTTTATAAAAATAACTTTCTAAAACGCTTCTGAATAAGAAATATAGGACTTTAAAGAAATACCATCAACCAATCAGGAGCCCAGTCCTTATAGGATCTGGTCACGTGGGCTTATCTTACATCAATGTGATGTCACCACGGCTTTCGCTGAGTTATCAGTATATACCATTTCAAAAGCCGCGGCAAACACGGAGATATGAATACAAATTGTATAAGACTTATTAGCGCTTGCCGGCGGGCCCGATCACCCTAAATATTATAATTAATAATTGTTCGTTATTGCATGATTGCATTGCAGCGACAATGATACAATAAAAAGATACGGGTAGCGCGATCCAGAAGAGCTTCTTTTGAGGCATGACGAAAGTTTTTGGTGGTTTTACGGACGAGGAGACTTTCGCCGCTCCGGTCTCGTGATCAACATATCAATGTCGTCGTTTATCTGTACGTAAAATATTTAGAGCCTTTGATGTGGTCAATTGAGATTTTCTTTGAGGTAAAAAAATGTTTGAGTGAAAAGCTAATGAAACAATTTTAATTTTTGCCATCCATCGTTGCTGGCCACCAATGCTTATTGAGGTTTTCTATAGTGAGTGTAGTGAGTTAGGTAGTCAGGCACTAATCAATGCTTATTGAGGTTTTCTATAGTGAGTGTAGTGAGTTAGGTAGTCAGGCACTAATCCTATCAAATATGGGCAATGCATTTAATGTTTCTGTTCTGCATTAATTAGGTTCACGAAGTTTCCAGAAAGCAAATTGTATGCTTAATTGATAACTATTCATTTTGACACACTATTATAGCTGTGGTCTCATTCCGTCTGTCAACACCAATCAGCGAGCAGCATTGAGTCTATGTCACATGACTATAGCCTCTCCCTGAGAGCAAATCTTAGAACCAATCTTAGATTTACAGGCCGTCAACCTGCTGTGGTGCTGCTGGAAAAACAGTAACAGTGCAACAGTGGTAGCATACTATTTTGTGATTGGTAGATAAGTATTCTGGTTCATTTTTTGTTTGATAAGCAGTAGCACATACTAGAGGCAGTTGTGGCACTGATATTTCTTTTCTAGAGGAGAGGCTCGAGGGCCTGCGGACAAGACTGTGCTGACAGATGGAACAAGGCTTATGAGTAGTGTCAATGCCAAAAATCATTCTTTTATCGTTGCACAGGTCAACTTGTGTACCAAAATGGGTGAAAATGATTGGTGATGGCAATTTCCCAATGATTGTTTAGGCATATTATTTTTGAATGTCCCATATTCCCTCTCTTTTTGGTCTAACTTTCTATTTACAATATCTGTGCACTCTAGTAAAAGTCTATATCAAGCCTGTGATTTGAATTAAAAATTTCTACCTGTTACAAATACTAGCTCTGCACAATGTGCGCATGCTAGTGTATTTGCTGCTTAGTTTACCTTCTTTAAAGTATGAAAACGTTTTTGATAATTTCACAGATGACAACAGATTTTTCCATTTATTTTGGTAACATGCAGTACATAATTGTTGATGTACTCTTATCCACTTCTCGGATCAAGTTACTCATATTTCAAGTGCTACTGTTTGTTTCCAGACATGAAAGTGGTTCTGGCATGAATTCATCCATCTGCCCTCTGAAAATGCCCATCTGCATGCTATCTATAATTAATATTAAAAATAAACAGAAGGAAAACTAGGATGAGATGTATTATGATTTGAAACACTAGGAGTGTACCCAATACAACAATATAATTGTGAAAAAAGAGTATGGATAGCCGTATAGGAATGACAGGAGGGCAGTCTTGGGTGATGCAATTTTTTGTGTTTTCCTGGAGGAATATATAAAAGATTCAGCTGCTCACTTCAAAGAGAAAATTTGTCTACCAGAAAACCTGTCTTTTGTAGCTGCTGTGTATCATCAAACTATCATCCCAATCAGTGGACCAGCTTGTGTATGATCATTTTGTTTGTTACTATGAATGGGATGAACCCAATCAGACTGGTTCTCCCATAGACCTGAAATTTGAAATATTTGTTTTCTATTGTGGACGAGTTTGGAAAAATGTATTATAATTGATAAAAAATCATGATTTTGCATGGTTCCACCCGACCCCTCCACAAACCCATGATCTAGACTATAGATCGTCTTTGGGTGTGTCTTTCGTCTTGAATATATATATATATATTTTTTTGTATATGTTTAAAACAAGATGCAGTGATATCTTGTTTGCTTTCATTGTGGGCTTGTGATATTTTATTTGTACCCTTTATTTGGTCCCATCTGTTCCTGCTGTGAATATGTTTTCTAATTTAAGAAGAGCCTACCCCAGAAAGCTGAATGCAAAACAGAAGTAATCAGGTGCTGCCCCTCGACAGTGACTATTGCCAAGTACGCCTGCTGTGGAAGACAAGCTTCAGAGGACGAGCAATGGAATCCTAGAGTTGGCAGAGTACCACAGCTAGCAGTTTTCTGCATTGAACACGAACCTGCCTGAGTGCACCTCGGTCGTCTGCCTGTGTGCCCGCAGTATACGTTCATGTGTGTGCGTAAGTGGTATTTATTGCCGTATATCAAGGCCCATCCTCTGAGGATCTCAGTAAAACATGCCATTAAAAGTACTTTTTAGCTTCAAGGTAAAGAAAACTAGTAATGCAAAAGGTCTTTATAGTAAAAAATCAAGTTGTCAGATTTTGTTGGTGGTCGTACGTGTGAAAGTCGGCGAAAATAATAAGTGACACATTTGGGCTCAGACTATTGCGGTGTACATTTTATCAAATCGTGTAGCACTTATTGTGGACAGATGCAAAATCTGTTATGCTTTTGATGTACACTCAGTATTTGGTTCGCCCCCACCCTTCTTAGAGTGCACTACAAGGACTGGAAGCTATAAGCCGCATACCCACTGGTGGGTTCAGGGAAAAATGTACTTTCCTCCCAAACTCTACGATTTTCGCCAATCTTTAAAAATGTTTATTCACGATTTTGGACCCTGTCCTCCCCCCCCCACAAAAAACATTGGCCTGGATTCGTCACTGACGTACTGAGTTATATCCTCTAGTTCACGTTGCACTCGGAAGATTGCTCTTTGGGGACTCGCAGACCTGATTGTTGCACGCGTTTCTCACCTGCCGAGGGTCATCACTCGCTTGTAATTTCCTGGTAGGTTATATTTTCTCATGTTTTTGTGAGTCTGAATATAAGCCTCATCGATCAACTGATATCTGTTGGTTTTTAAAAGTAGATGAATTTTGCATTGCGTAGCCGAGAAGCATGATTATAAATTGGTAAGATGTTTCATGGCTTTGCCTCTCGAATTCTTGATGCATAATGAAGCCTGTGATCACACTGTGATCACATATTCGGGCACAGCCCCTCGTCAGAATCCTTATAATACAATAAGCGAAAACTTGTGGTCATAGTGTGACCAAGGCTTGAAATTTAGATCTGATATGGAACTCGAATGCTGGAATAATGTAGTTCAGCACTGGAATATTCGAATATTGGAGCTCGATTCGAGGTTATCCTAGCATTCTGACTAAACATTTATGTGTTCACCTGTTATATTATGAGAATTGTGGTGAAGGGATGTACCTGAATATTTATCAGTGTGTCAGCCCCATTTTGCAACCACTATTCGAGGAGGCTGGTCATGAAACATCTTATCAACGTAGATAATCTAATAAACAATCTAATAAAAATAACGGTTAATATACATTTTATATAATAATATGATGTTATATGAAGTGCTTCTGCGATTGTTTGTTCTATTATGAGAAAGTACCGTTTCTGAACTCCGAAGTATTAAAAATAAAAGCTTATCATTTTCATAAACAAATGTCATTCATGAGGCCAGCAGCTTGCTTGTCTTAAAGCCGCAATGCGTCTTCTTAGGTTTAGACTCCGTCACTACCAATGTTTAGATTAATTGTAGAATCCTTTTTATTCAATACGAACTGTTCCAGGCAAGAATTGTGAGGTATATTTTCTTGATGCGCCTGGATCAGAAACTAACTCAACTTGAAGTCAAAAACAATGTATTCTTAAATCTTGTATATCTATATACAAAAAAATTTGGAAAGAGCTGCCACCACGGACAGAGAAGTGAGGTGGCCAGACTGGCCAGTCCATCTCCAACCTGCAACACACAACAAACGTTCCCCCTGAAACAACAAGTGATCAGGTTTTGGTTTGTGGTGCGTTCCACACTTGGTGGCTGCACATATTTTTGTTAGTTCATCCAAGGATCGTGGTGGCTGCTCTTTGGTTCCCCAGTTCTGACGCATATCAAGAGTTATTCTTCCTTATCACCTTCAGCTATTCTCCGGTTCTCTAGGCTACGTGTTTTTATATTCTCCGGGGACCAAAGGATTAAAATTATATCAAAGATTTAGATGTCCACGGACTCATTTAATCTAATTGATTGATTGAGTTTTCCGGCCATACGGGGGAGGGGGCGCCCTTGCAGGCGCCCCAACCGCCGCAGGAACATCGCCAGCCGTCGCGGGTCCGCCAGCGCCTTCCGGATGGGCGGGTCGTCTTGTCCAAATATGTCCCAGCGCAGGTCAGTGCCCGCAGGGCTCTGGCTCAGAAGGTGGTGGAGGGCCTCGTCCTCTCCGTCGTCGCATTCCCGGCACATGGTCTCCGGGTCCAGGCCGATCCTCTTTCGGTAGCTGCACAGGAGAAGGGAGTGGCCAGTGCACAAGCGCCCCACCTCCACACTCTCCTGCCGTGAAAGGCCCAGGCGGTCTTTCAGGGTGGTCCGTCCTGGGACACCGCCACATTTAATCTTGAACACGTTTTATCTCGTACGGATTAACGTTTTATATCGTTGTTTTACCAGATTAACACGCGCATTGACGGGGCTCTGAGCCACCTTCGCTTTGACGGGGGAGCGGGTACCCTCCCCTAAAATCTCGAGAACCACGGTAGGTAGTGAAAAATGTTAAAAGGCGTTGGGTGCGCATACGCTTCTCCATCGAAATATTTTAACCATTTTGTCAGGTCACTTCAATCGGATGAGTTCACTTTGTTCCGACTTATGTTATCTTAAACTTTTTTTGAGGTCACATCACTTGACCTGTACTGGTGACCTGACCTGAGATGACCTAACCTTAAAATTTTGACAAAAGTTGTAAAAATGATGAGAGAAGGTATGCCAAGTACGGTGGCGCTACGCGCCGCCGTTTTTATATTCTATCCAAAAACCAGACGGGGGGTGGGTACCCTCCTCCCGTCAATGCGCGTGTTAAAACGATTAATTAATCTCGAGACACATTAATCTCGGGATTAACACATTTAATCTCAAAGAGCCACCCTTGCTTTTTTATTGGGTCGGTTTCTGGTTCCTGGTTTGCACCAAAACCGGTCAGGCTTCAAGAATGGCCTTCAGCAAAGGACACTAAAGACATTTTCGAATGGCAAACAGCGTGTCCCGGTGGTCAGAAAACAGGGGAAATGGTCTCCAACAGAGGTAAATCCGACGGACTGAGAACCATTAAAGGGAGCTGGAGACAAGCCGGTCCCAGTTTGGTACGCCGGTCAGATTAGAAAAATATTTGAGGCTAATATTCCCCTTCCCTCAACTACCCGGACGGAGGGATAACCAGAAGAAATTGTCCTTAGAATAGCTATTTCATCCCATAGGAGGATCCAGGAGGGCAAAGGGTCCCCCTCTCTGATCGACTCTCGGTGAATCCTAAAATGTTGCGTCCCATCCCCTTCCCCCAGGATGCGAAAATCGGCGCACACCGATAGGATTTAGCGTCCATCTGATAGGTTTTGCCGGTCAAAAGTGGCGCCCCCTGGTCCGGATGGTGCCCTCCCCGGAAGTTACCCCCCCCCCCCCCCCCCGATCGGCAATCATGGATCTGACTATGCTTCATCCATTAGTAGGCATGAACAATCAAGAAGAAAATCAAATATTTTTTACAGTAAAAACTTCCACTACCTAGATTCGAACCTGTATTACCCGTGTGAGAGTCGGGAATGGAGGCCACTATACCAGCCCCCTGTGCGACATCTGGCCGAGTTTAAAACTTTCCTGACTAGTTTTCTCAAGCCGAAGGTTTTGGACAAACTAATGTAAATTGTGTATTTTAAGACTTAATGAAAATAAATTGAATACCAATACAGCATAAAATATTTTCTACGGCAAAAAAACATTTCTAGAACTTAAAACTTTGATTGATAGAAAAGAGGTGAAGAGCAGGTTACAGCCTATTATTGATATTGTTAACGAATTTGAATAATTGTTGAGTGGCCTCCAAAAATTTAGCTGAAGATAAAGAAATGATTGGCGGTACCGGAATCAGGATTTTTCAAACATTAAGAAACCACAATAAAAAATTTGCGACAATGTCCCTTTAAGCAATTGTTTTAAATACATGCAATCTAATGAAAAAATAGAAAAACGAATAAAATTGTGTATATTTTGAAAAAGAAAAAACGTTGCGGTCATTTTTAGCTATTTTTATCTAATGACGTCATCAAACTGTAATCGGCTACGGTGCCGACCTGGCATCCGTCCGACGCTAGGGTAGAGTGGGGTAAGACGCATACGTTAAGGGAGAATGTGTCTGTACCAATCCTGCCTGGATGGAATTGCGTCATGTTTTCTTCGTTAAAGGGACATTGTCGCAAAAATTTTTATTGGCTAGATCAAAAGGTTACAAAAAGTTGTTTCAGAAGTCATATTCTCATTTTTGCAAATTCAGGCTCAAAATGCCTGAAAATCGGCCTCAAAGTCAACATTTATAGACGACTTTACCGAGTCCTTATGGTAACGATAAAGTGACGTAGACCCGGCTATAGCTATCAATTTATATATGAAAAAATGTCAAACATTTCTTTTAAAGCAGTTCAGTAGCTAAAACCTATAACATCAAAAATTATTCTATGAAAATATATTTCCAAAACGCTTTTGAAAGAGAAATATAGGCCTTTAAAGAAATACCATCAACCAATCAGAAGCCCAGTCCTTATAGGATCTGGTCACGTGGGCTTATCTTACATCAATGTGATGTCATCATGGCTACCAATGAACTATCGATATTCACCATCTCAAAAACCGCGGCAAACGCGAAGATATGAATACAAATTCTATAACACTAATTAGTGCTGCGGTCAGGCCCGAATACCATAAAGATTATAATTAATAATTGTTCGTTATTGCATGATTGCATTGCAGCTAAAATGATACAATAAAAAGATACGGGTAGCGCGATCCAGAAGAGCCTCCTTTGAGGCATGAAGAAAGCTTTGGGTGGTTTTTCGGACGAGGAGATTGTCGCCTCTCCGGTCTCGTGGATCAACATATCGTCGGTAATCTGCACGTAGAATATTTTGAGCCTTTGTTGTGGTCAATTGAGATTTTCTTAGAGGTAAAAAATCTATGCGTGAAAAGTTAATGAAACAATTTGAATTTTTGCCATCCATCTTTGCTGGCCACCAATGCTTATTGAGGTTTTGTTTAGTGAGTGTAGTGAGTTAGTCAAACACTAATCCTATCAAGTATGGGCAATGCATTTAATGTTTCTGTTCTGCATTAATTAGGTTCATGAAGTTGCCAAAAAGCAAATTGTATGCTTAATTGATATTTATTCATTTTGGCCCACTGTTAAAGCTGTGGTCTCGTTTCGTCTGTCAACACCAATCAGCGAGCAGCATTGAGTCCCAGTCTGCAAAGTATGGCAGCAGGCTAGACGAGTCACACCAGCCATCTAAAATCATTGCACTGCCAGACACCAAAAATTCACACCAAACTGCTATATACCATAGAGAAAAATGCACCCTTTCCTACCCACACAATGCAATGCTACCTCTTGTATTAGTTAGTTAAATACTTGTTATAAGGTCCCCTCCTGTGTCTTTATAACCATTCAGCCATTATTTGTTTGGTTTTCAGTGTCACCTTCCTTGCACCAATCTGGGAAATTCACACCAGGTTGATGAACTTCACGCCACTCACTCTTGTCTCCTAGGGCACTCACCCTTACGAGATCTCGTTGAAAATGCCATACTTTGCACACTGGATTGAGTCTATGTCACATGGCTATAGCCTCTCCCTGAGAACCAATCTTAGAACCAATCTTAGATTTACAGGCTGGCTACCTGCTGTGGTGCTGCTGGAAAAACAGTAACAGCACAACAGTGGTAGCATACTTGTTTTGTGATTGTAGATAAGTATTCTGGTTCATTTTTGTCTGATTAGCCATAGCACATACTAGAGACAGTTGTGGTATTTCTTTTCTAGAGGAGAGGCTCGAGGGCTCGCGGACAAGGCTGTGCTGGCAGACGGAACAAGGCTTATGAGCAGCGTCAATGCCAAAAAGTCCTCATTTTATTGTTGCACTGGTGAACTTGTGTACCAAAATAGGTGAAAATTATTTGGTGATGGCAATTCTCCAATGATTATTTAAGCATATTATTTTTGAATTGCCCATATTCCCTCTCTTTTTGGTCTAACTTTATATTTACAATATTTGTGCACTCTAGTAAAAGTCTATATCAAGCTTGTAATTTGAATTACAAATTTCTACCTGTTACAAATACTGGCTCTGCACAATGTGTGCATGCTAGTGCATTTGCTGCTTAGCTTACCTTCTTTTAAGTATGAAAATGTTTTTGAATAATTTTACAGATTGAAACAGATTTTCCATTTATTTTGGTACCATACAGTACATAGTAGTCAGTGTACTCCTATCTACTTATCAGATCCATTTACTCATATTTCAAGTGCTACTGTTTGTTTCCAGACATGAAAGTGACCGTAGCATGAATTCATCCATCTGCCCTCGGAAAATGCCCATCTGCATTCATGCCCATCTGCAGATGAATTCATCCATCTGCCCTCTGAAAATGCCCATCTGCATGCTTTTTATAATTGATGTTAAAAATGAACTGAAGGAAAACTAGGATAAGATGTATTATGATTTGAAACACTAGGAGTGTACCCAATACAACAATATAATTGTGAACAAAGAGTATGGATAGTCATGTAGGAATGACAGGGGGCAGTCTTGGGTGATGCAATTTTTTGTGTTTTCTCGGAGGAATATATGAAAGATTAGGCGGGTCGCTTCAAAGAGAAAATTTGTTTACTAGAAAACCTGTCTTTTGTAGCTGCTGTGTATCATCAAGCTATCGTCCCAATGGACCAGCTTGTGTATGATCATTTTGTTTGTTAGTTTGAATGGGATGAACCCAATCAGACCGATTCTCCCATAGACCTGAAATTTGGAATATTTGTTTCCTTTTGTGGGCCAGTGTTGAAATAATGTATTGTAATTTATAAAAAAACATGAATTTGCATGGTTCCACCTGACCCCTCCACAAACCCATGATCTAGACTATAGATCGTCTTTGGGGATGTCTTTGTTCTTGAATATATATATATATATATATATATATATATATATATATATATATATATATATATATATATATATATATATATATTGCATATGTTTAAAACAAGATTCAGTGATATCTGGTTTGCTTTCATTGTGGGCTTGTGATATTTTATTTGTACCCTTTATTTGGTCCCATTTGTTCCTGCTGTGAAAATATCTTCTAATTTAAGAAGAGCCTAGCCATGTATGTGCGTAAGTGGTGTTTATCGCGGTATATTAAGGCAAATCCTCTGAGGACCTCAGTAAAACATGCCATTAAAAGTATTTTTTAGCCTAAAGGTAAGAAAATTAGTAATGCAAAGGGTCTTTATAGTAAAAAACGAAGTGGTCAGATTTTGTTGGTGGTCTTACGTGCGAAAGTCGGCGAAAATAATAAGTGACACCTCTGTGCTCAGACTATTGCGGTGAACATTTTATCAAACCGTGCAGCACTTATTGTGGAGAGATGCAAAATCTGTTATGCTTTTGATGTACACTCAGTATTTGGTTCGCTCCCAGCCTTCTTAGAGTGCACTTCAAGGACTGGAAGCTAGGAGCTGCATACGCACTGGTGGGTTCAGGGAAAATTTACTTTCCTCCCAAACTCTGCGATTTTCACCGACCTTTAAAAAATGTGTATTCACGATTTTGGACCCTGTCCCCCCCCCCCACAAAAAACATTGGCCTGGATCCGTCACTGACGTACTGAGTTATATCCTCTAGTCCACGTTGCACTCGGAAGACTGCTCGTTGGGGACTCGCAGACCTGATTGTTGCACGCGTTTCTCACCTGCCGAGGGTTATCACTCGCTTGTAATTTCCTGGTAGGTTATATGTTCTCATGTTTTTGTGAGATTGAATATAAGCCTCATTGATCAACTGATATCTGTTGGTTTTTAAAAGTAGATGAATTTTGCATTGCGTAGCCGAGGAGCATGATTATAAATTGGTAAGATGTTTCATGGCTTTGCCTCTCGAATTCTTGACGCAAAATGGAGCCTGTGATCACACTGTGATCACATATTCGGGCACAGCCCCTCGTCAGAATCCTCATAATACAATAAGCGAAAACTTTTGGGCATAGTGTGACCAAGGCTTGAAATTTAGATCTGATTTGGAAATCGAATGCTGGAATAATGCAGTTCAGTACTGGAATATTCAAATATTGGAACTCGATTCGAGGTTATTCTAGCACTCTGACTAAAAATGTATGTGTTCACCTATTATATTATGATAATTTTGGTGAAGGGATGTACCTGAATATTGATCAGTGTATTAGCCCCATTTTGGAACTATGATTCGAGGAGGCTGGTCATGAAATATCTTATCAACGTAGATAATCTAATAAACAATCTAATAAAAATAACGGTTAATATACTATTTTATATAATGATATGATGTTATATGAAGTGCTTCTGGAATTGTTTGTTCTATTATGAGAAAGGACCGTTTCCGAACTCCGAAGTATTAAAAATAAACGCTTATCATTTTCATAAACAAATGTCACTCATGAGGCTAGCAGCTTGCTTGTCTTAAAGCTGCGATGCGTCTTCTTAGGTTTAGACTCTGTGACTACCAATGTTAAGATTAATTATAGAATCCTTTTTATTTAATACGAACTGTTCCAGGCTATAATTTTGAGGTATATTTTCTTGATGTGCCCTGATCGGAAACTAACTCAACTTGAAGTAAAAAACAATGTATTCTTAAATCTTGTATATCTATATACGAAAAAAATTAGAAAGAGCTACCACCACGGAGAGAGGAGTGAGGTGGCCAGTCCATCTCCAATCTGCAACACACAACAAACGTTCCCCCTGAAACAAAAAGTGATCAGGTTTGGGTTCGTGGTGCGTTCCACACTTTTGTTAGTTCATCCAAGGATCGTGGTGGCTGCTCTCTGGTTCCCCAGTTCTGACGCATATCAAGAGTTATTCTTCCGTATCACATTCAGCTATTCTCCGGTTCTCTAGACTACGTGTTTTTATATTCTCCGGAGACCAAAGAATTACAATTATATCACAGATTTAGATGTCGACGGACACATTTAATCTGATTGATTGATTGAGTGTTCCGGCCATATGGGAGGGGAAGGCCCTGCAGGCGCCCCAACCGCCGCAGGAACATCGCCAGCCGTCGTGGGTCCGCCAGCGCTTCCCGGATGGGCGGGTCGTCCCGTCCAAATATGTCCCAGCGCAGGTCAGCGCACGCAGGGCACCGGGTCAGAAGGTGGTGGAGGATCTCGTCCTCTCCATCGTCGCATTCCTGTAACGTGGCCTCCGGGTTCAGGCCGATCCTCTTTCGGTAGCTGCACAGGAGAAGGGAGTGGCCAATGCGCAGGCGCTCCACCTCCACACTCTCCTGCCGTGAAAGGCCCAGGCGGTCTTTCAGGGTGGTCCGCCCTGGGAGACCGCCACATTTAATCTCGAACACGTTTTATCTCGTACGGATTAACGTTTTGTCTCGTTGTTTTACCAGATTAACACGCGCATCGACGGGGCTCTGAGCCACCTTCGCTTTGACAGGGGGCGCGGGTACCACCCCTAAAATCTCCAGAACCAGGGTAGGTAGTGAAAAATGGTAAACGGCTTTGGGTAGCCCATACGCTTTTCCATCGAAATATTTTAACCATTTTGTCAGGTCACTTCAATCGGATGAGTTCACTTTGTTCCGACTTATGTTGTCTTAAACTTTGAGGTCAGGTCACTTGACCTGTACTGGTGACCTGACCTGAGATGACCTAACCTTAAAATTTTGACAAAAGTTGTAAAAATGATGAGAGAAGGTATGTCAAGTTTTTAACCCGAGTTTATTTTTAACCCGAGTGTGTTAAGTACCTACCTAATAAATGTGTGATGGCTTAAATTCCGTGGCGGCGCCCCTGCCTAGTTTTCTTTGCCTAGTGTTAGGAGTGTATGTTTTACCATGTACTGCGTTTTTACTGTTAATATACGCGTATGGATACAAGTGCGGCGGCGCTACGCGCCGCCGTTTTTATGTTCTATCAGAAAAACCAGACGGGGGGCGGGTACCCGCCTCCCGTCAATGCGCGTGTTAACCCGCGCCCCACCGGGGGTCCGGCGCCACCTTCGCCCCACCGGGGGGCCATCGATGGCCCCCTCTAACTCCGAAAATATGGGCGTTAGCGCAAATCTGCAAAGTGCATTAGAAAGCTCGCGTGAATTCAGTAAGAAATTACTTCACATGTTTTAGTGTTCAGGTCAATGGTTTGACCTCCAGAGATCAAATTAAGTCAAGATCGGCTATTTTCACTCAAATATGCAATGCTTAAGCAAACAGGGCATAACTCTTATGTCCTTAGAGCTATTGAGGTGTGGGAAAGTATATTTGATAGGAAATTGCCAGTACTTTTTCTGCTATGGAAACGTAAAGATCTCCCGCCAGTAGTTTGACCTCCAGAGGTCACCTCGTGACCTAGTATGACCTGAGGTCACGAAAGGTCAGGAAGTGACCTTGCCGTATATTAAATGAAAGCCAATGACGAGACAAACACGATGGTGTTTGTTTCAGCGCTCTAGCTTATACAGGTCAAAGTTATTGTCAAAATACTGTTTTTGACCCCTGGTGACCTTGGATGACCTTGGGGATGTCAAAGGGCAAATATGGCCCCTGGAATCCGTGAAAGGGTGTCCAAAAACGCTTTTCTGATCAAGCTGAGCATTTTCAATCGTTTTTGTGACTTTTAGATCATAAGACAGCTTTTCCCATGCTTTTTCAATGGGAGAGGTCACCTCGTGACCTGACCTCAGGGCACGAAATCGAAAAATCCCGGATATACACCTTGTAGACCCTGGAGGGGTCATAAAGTGTAGGAAGTTTCAAATCGATCGACTCCGAAATGTAGCTCTTACAGAGCTCTAAAGCTGAAGTGAGGTGACCTTGGTTGAACTCGTCTGGTGACCTGACCTTGGGTGACCCGGGGTAAAAAATTTCAGGGATGGTGGGAAAATGATGCAGTGAGAGGTAGAGCCCTCGACCACGGTGCTGCGCCTCATCGTCTTTCTGCTATCCCGGAAAAACCTTAGGGGGCCATCGATGGCCCCCGGTGGGGCGAGGGTTAAACGATTATAATCTCGAAGAGCCACCCCTGCTTTTTATTGAGCCGGTTTCTGGTTCTTGGTTTGCACGAAAACCGGTCAGCCTTCAAGAATGGCCTTCAGCAAAGGACACAAAAGACATTTTCGAACGGCGAACAGCGTGTCCCGCTGGTCAGAAAACAGGGGAACTGGTCTCCAATAGAGGGAAATCCGACGGATTGAGAACCATTGCAGGGAGCTGGAGACAAGCCGTTTCCAGTTTGGTACGCCGGTCAGATTAGAAAAATATTTGGGGCTAATATTCCCTTTCCCTCAACTACCGGGACGGAGGGATAACCAGAAGAAATTGTCCTTAGAATATTTACTTCATCCCATAGGAGGATCCAGGAGGGCAAAGGGGGCACATGCCCCCCCTCCCCGCTCTGATCAACTCTCGGTGAACCCTAAAATGTCGCGTCCCATCCCCTCCCCAGGATGCGAAAATCGGCGCACACTGATAGGATTTAGCGTCCATCTGATAGGTTTTGCCGGTCAAAGGTGGCGCCCCCCCTGGTCCGGATGGTGCCCTCCCCGGAAGTTACCCCCCGATCGGCAATCATGGATCCGACTATGCTTCATCCATTAGTACGCATGAACAAACAAGAAGAAAATCAGAAAAATTGTTTTTACAGTAAAAACTTCCACGACCTAGATTCGAACCCGTATTACCCGTGTGAGAGTCGGGCATGGAGGCCACTATACCATCCCCGCTGTACGACACCTGCCCGATTTTAAAACTTTCCTGATTAGTTTTCTCAAGCCGAATGTTTTGGACAATTTAGTCTAATATATGTATTTTTTAAGGGTTAATAAAAATAAATTGAATACGAATACAGCATAAAAACATTTTCTACCCCCAAAAAATCATTTATAGAACTTAAAACTTGGATTGATAGAATAGAGGTGAAGAGCAGGTTACAGCCTATTATTGATATTGTTAGCAAATTTGAATAATTGTTGAGTGGCCTCCAAAAATTTAGCTGAAGTTAAAGAAATGATTGATAGTACCAGAATCAGGATTTTTCAAATATTAAGAAACCACAATAAAAATTTTTGCGACAATGTCCCTTTAAGTTCTGTGGTCTTTTGTCTACACTCGGATAAAAATTTGGGACTCTAGAACTATGCGAAGTGTGCGAAATTTGTTTTTTCTTGAGACCATGTAAAAAGGCGTTTTGCCCCGATAGCGGGGTAAAACGCCCTAGCCCCGGGCTAAAACGCCGTCATATAACACCCAGCGCATACTGTATCTCGTTATATGAACAAGTGGGAACATTGCTGTGATTACGCTTTACGATAATGTTGTGACAAAGTGGGCAAGTTATTCGAGGCATTAAAGCCCGACACAGCAAAAATAAGCAGGTAGGCTTTTTACCTATCAACGGAAAACGCGAAAGCAATTTAAGATAGAGCCCCAACATATTTCAGGGGGCGCAAAGCACATTAAAGCGCTTCCGGTTCATTCTGCCCGCAAGTGGTTCTTCTTCGGTACGTCTTCCCATATTCTGGAACAGGATATCAAGGTAATATTAGGATGGAAATGTGTAATCTGGAAAATGTAGTTAACGACGATGATGGTTCGGGATCGCCATATGCAAACAGTGCTTCGAGCAGATCCATGACGAAGGTAGGTATTTAATACATCGGCGGATCCAGGAGCAACTTTTGTAGGGTCCAAACCAACGTTTCGGGGGGAGTAAATCAAGAAGAAATCTCTAAAACGCAGTATTTTTTACGAAAAAAACGGCCAAAATTTGGCCTTGAGGGGGAAAATATACTTTTTAGGCTTTGGTGTGGGCCACGGCCCCTTTAGCCCCCTTTGGATCCATCAGTGATTGAAGACCACCCCTCAAGATGACCAAATGAGAGCAAACGCGAAAACTTTCCTGTTTGCTATAGGAACTAATATTTGAAACTCAAAGTCTTCTGTTACGGTGATGTGTTTCTAACCCAACGTACTTCGACATTACGACCAGTAGTGGTCGTGATGGTGGTAATAGTAATAGCAGTCCTACCTCCATGTCCTACCTATCCTAAGGACACACCCATCCATTGGGGTAAAACGCCTACCAAATATTGGGGTAAGGCGCCTGGGGCGTCTTACCCCGCACTACACATGGGCGTCTTACCCACGTAACAACGGCGGCGTCGCAACAAATATTACTCAATTCTGCGGCGTTTCCATGCCGCATAGTGGCTGTCAAAATGTGGCACAAACTCGCTGTTTCAACCTCACAAATTGCCGTGGGTGCATCTAAATCGCATACAGTACAATCGCAACTTTAAGATAACTCGTTTTTATATCCGGAGGGGCAAAAAACAACAAATGTTTGCTGAAAATTACTGGAGCAGACCAGGCGCGCCCAAACACGCTCAGGACCAGATCAGAAAGATCGCAACCAGAAAAAAATAATAGATGTAGGCTCCAGTTCCTACGTCAGTCTGCAGATGCTAGTAGGCGTCTTACCCAGGTGGGCGCGTTACCCCACTCTACCCTATATCAAAAGTGCCGCAGTTCATAAGTGCAGCACGTTCATAAGTGCCGCACGATCAAAAGTGCAGCATGTTCAAAAGTGCAGCAGTTCAAAAGTGCAGCAAGGTCAAGGAAGGGATGTTCAAAACGCCCGCAGTTCATAAGTGCAGCACGATCAAAAGTGCAGCACGATCAAAAGTGCCGCTGTTCATAACTGCCGCAGCTCAAAAGCGCAGCACCATTAAGGAAGCGATGTTCAAAACGCCCGCAGTTCATAAGTGCCGCACGATCAAAAGTGCAGCACGATCAAAAGCCCCACAGTTCAAAAGTGCAGCACGCTCAAAACCCCCGCAGTTCATAAGTGCAGCTGACCCGATTATCAAGCACGTTCAAAACACCCACAGCTCTTAAGTACAGCACGTTCAAAAATGCGGAAGGTCAGAGAAGCGCTGTTCAAAAGGCCAGCAGTTCATAAGTGCAGCAAGATATTTTGCGTAGAGTTCAAAACGTCCGCAGTTCATAAGTGCAGCAAGATAATTGTGCACTGTTAAAAACTCCCACAGTTCATAAGTGCAGCACGTGCAAAAGTGCAGCATGTTCAAAACTGCAGCGCATTCAAAAGTGCAGCACGATCAAAATTACAGCCCGTTCAAACGTGCAGCACGTTCAAATGTGAAGCCCGATTAAAAGGATCAGGCAAATCATAGATTGGGTCAGATCGCAAATCATTAGAATCGGAGGGTAAGTCCAAAAATAAAAGCAAAGACTGTATCTTCATTCCCACCGATGTTTTTTAGTTTAAATTATCTTGCCCATACATTTCCAACGGAGAGGCCATGGCTCGTATCTGACCTACAGTCGTCTCTACAAAAAATCCCGGATTGTCCATAGATTAGCCCTATTATTTCCAAGCCATATCAACATGTGCCCCACTGGGGTCCTCGGCACGACGCGCCTTGCTGGGGAGACGTACATTTCGCCCTTCTTCCGTATCTTATTTCCCAGGAAAGCTAGAGAAAAATTACGGACGGCCGGCGAAAAGTGTGCTCGAGACAAAGAGAAATTATCAGAATTGTTTCATTTCAGGTCAATGTTGAAACCAGCATAGGTCAAAGAAGGCTCCCATAGGCTTACAACAGCGCCGTGTACGTTTCCCTCTTTAGACTTTTACTCAGCGAAGCTAGAGCAAATCTTTATGCTTACATCACTGGATTCCTCTCACAGCGGAAAACTGAAAGAGGTATAGTTAATATGGCATGGCTAGGTCAAATGAGGATAATTACCTAACAACCACCTAGGGTAGGGTCCAGGGCAGAGCGCCACCCTTCTCCCAATCGGCGCCGGACGTCTCACTACACCACTCAAGGTGGGTGGGTCGGGTGCGATGGGAGACCAAGCCAGAACTATCGTCCGACCACCAACCAATCATCATCGAGATCAAAACAGGGAAATCGAGTGCGAGACCTCGTCCGAGGACCCGGTACAGTTACCAGAAAGCGGACTGGAGACAGTATGCCAACATAGTCGACGAGAGACTGGCCACCCTGCAGCCATGGACGGAAGAGGTTTCCGTTACAGTGGCCGCCCGGGATTTCACCCGTATTCTAACTGATGCTGCCGCTGAGACCATCCCCAGAGGCAGCCGGAAGTCCCCTAAGCCTTGGTGGACACCAGAAGTGGACGAGGCAGTCCGCAAACGGAATCGCCTCCGTGCCCTCGCCAGAGCCGACCCAGAGCAAGTGCCGGCCTGGACCCACGCGTCGAGGGAAACATCCTCTCTAATTCTGCGCGCACGACGAGAGTCCTGGCGAGGCTTTGCGGGCGATCTCAGTCTACGCTCTGACCCCCAGAAAGTTTGGAGGACCATCCGAACTATCGACGGCCGGGAAAGCGGCGGCAGACAAGATGAGGCCCTTCAGATTGGCGCGAAAACCATTACCGCTGACACCAAGAAAGCGAACGCCTTCATCAAAGAGTACGCCAAAGTCAGCCACCTACCACCGAGGGTGAAAAGGGACCGCAAATACAAGCACGCCGTCACCAACCACCTCAGAGTGGCATGCAGACAGTGCCAGGGGGAGCGGACGGGATGCTGCGGCCTGTTCACTAAACAGGAACTGAATGACGCCATCAAGCGCCTGCCGGGAAAGCGCGCCCCAGGGCTGGACTGCATCTCAAACGAAATGCTCACCCATCTCTCTGACCATGGCCGCACCAGACTGCTTGACCTCATAAATCTGACCTGGACGAGGGGAGAGCTGCCTTTGGCCTGGAAGAAAGCGATGATTATACCGGTACCCAAGAAAGGCAAGCCAAAAGGAAAAGTAGGCTCCTACAGACCAATAAGCCTCTTAAGCTGCACATCTAAACTAGCAGAACGACTAGTACAAACCCGGCTCTCCCATCTGCTAGAGTCAAGAGGCCTCCTCTCCCCAGTGCAGACCGGTTTCAGGAAGGGTCGGTCCACTGAGGATCAAGTTTTAAAGGTGACCCAGGCCGTGGCCGATGGTTTCCAGAAGCGAGAGAGAACCGTTATGGTCCTGGTCGACTTCTCGCGCGCCTTCGACAAGGCCTGGCGCACGGGAATCATCTACAAGCTCGCTAAGATGGGCCTCCCGCGCTGCTACCTGGCCTGGGTCCGATCCTTTCTGACCGACCGCCAGGCCTGTGTCACATATAACGGGAAGTGCGGACGCTTCAGATGCATCCGTGAGGGCACACCGCAGGGGGGCCGTTTGCTCTCCCACCTTATTCATTTCTTACATCAATGACCTCATCGAGCACCTACCACCTGGCGTCCAGACCTCGCTGTTCGCCGATGATCTGGCAATCTGGGCCACTGACCGGACCGTCGCTGCGGCAGAGCGACGAGTCCAAAGAGCTCTGGATTGCCTTACGGCCTGGGCGGAAGGGTGGAAATTAACCATAAGCCAAGAGAAGACAGTTGGCACCCTCTTCTCGCTCGACCCAGCAGAGGCCAGACGAGAGTGCAACCTGACCCTCGGCGCCGCTCGACTAAGCCACGAAGCGACCCCGACATTCCTAGGGGTCACGTACGACCGGACGCTGACCTTCCGCCACCATATCGAGAACCTGAGGTGCAAAATGAAGAAGAGGAGTGGGGCGCTACGGGCGCTTAGTGGCAAGTCCTGGGGCGCCGCGGCGTCCGACCTCAGGCTGGTGTACCTCGCGTTCATCAGATCCTGTGCAGACTACGCGGCCGGTGGCTGGATGCCTGGGGTGGCGAGCTCTAACCTAGAACGCCTCGAGGTCGTACAGCGACAGGCCTGCAGGACGATAACTGGCTGCCTGAGGTCGACGCCGACGGCCGCTCTGGAGCGAGAGGCGGACGTCATGCCTCTCAGCATACGACGAAAGCAGCTCGCGGCCATCGCGGTGCAGCGGCACGTCCGCGACCTTCCGGGCGACCCGCTACAACCGCTCTTGCTTGCGGAAAGACCCAGCCTGAGGCTACAGCAGGACCGCGGATGGGCCGAGACCGGCCTGGCAGTTTCCGCAGAGGCAGGCCTAGCCGCTTTTCCCGCGGAGCCTCTGCAGGTTACACCGCAGGTCGCTCCATGGGAGACTCCATCCCCGAATATCGACATTCGGACGAAACTAGTCGTCCAGACGAAGAAGA
Organism: Lepas anatifera; assembly: GCA_034440635.1. Classification (NCBI taxonomy): domain Eukaryota; kingdom Metazoa; phylum Arthropoda; class Thecostraca; family Lepadidae; genus Lepas; species Lepas anatifera. Next base: position 1,035,417 of record JAOTON010000940.1, on the reverse strand, counting down.
CGGACCCTCCAGAAGCACGACTCGCGGCGGCGGAAAGGACTCTGGCTGCGCTCCCGCCAGCGGATATCTCAATCTTCACGGATGGATCCGCGACAAGTGGCACTGAGCATGGCGGTGGAGGCGCAGTGGTACTCAGGGAAAACAACTCCGTGAAGCGGATCAGAGTCCCTGCCGGCCGCTACACGTCCAGTTTCCGGGCAGAACTAGCTGCCCTGGATGCGGCCCTGCGCCATCTGTTGACGATCGCAGCCGAGTGTCGACCGAGAGAAGTGCGAGTCTGCACTGATTCGCAGTCCGCCCTAACCCGCCTGGCGGAGGGCCCGCACGCTCAATCCGATGCCTTGGCAGGCTCGGTTTGGCACCAACTCTCGACCCTGGCCAGCATGGGCATCCACCTAACCCTTCAATGGGTCCCGGGCCACGCTGGCCTACCGGGTAACGAGCTCGCCGACGAAGTGGCGCGTGCCGCTGCCACACTGGACCAGGGTTCCACCCAGATTGATTTTAACACCGCGAACAGCTGCATAAGGCGCCACGCGCACAGCTTGTGGACTGAAAGTGTCAGCACCACCCGATATGCAGAGGAAAACGGCACCAAGAGAGTGGTCCTAGGGGACAAACATGGCCTCTCCCGCCTAGAATCCACCGAAGTGGCCAGGCTGCGGACAGGCCACTCTCTTCTCCTCCGCAGTTACCAGCACCGGGTGGGACTGGCACCAAATGGCACGTGCCCGGAGTGCGGGGAGGACGAGGAAACAATGCAGCACCTTTTAACAGAATGCCCAGCGCGAGCTCTTCTCCGTCGAAATGTCTTTGGCCGGGACGACCCGACAATTCAAGAGGCGCTGGGTGATCCGCCTCGGCTGGCGGCCTTCATCCGGCGGCTGGGACGCCTCTGACGAGGCGCCTCCCATATGGCAGCTGCCGAGTGCCGGAAACATCATCATCATCATCATCATCAGGGGGTGTCGCTCGGCTTTTTAGCCTAGGCCAAAATTGGGAACCTCAAATCTGGCATTCACCATGTTGATGACGTCAGCGATCGCCTAGTGCTGCTTAGCAACGCAAAGTCGCTGGGTATTGTAGAAGACGGGGCTATCAGGAGATAGGTTGCGTGTTGGGGGCAATAATGTTGTTTTTTGTGTACGTGGGGTAATAAATCCTGGATCTACCCCTCGTCATATGCATTTTGAAACCGTAAAACACTCCACGATCCGCAGTCGATTCTCATTGAATGAATGGGCGGCTCCACCTCGAGAGCAACTGCTGACGTTACAAACGTAAAAAATATCTAGAAACAGGGGTTGCCATTTTTTAGAGCGGAGCGTTCTACCTCTACATTTAAAGGCCTTGGCAGGGTCACAGGGTGACCCGGCATGGTTATGTTTCAAATCAATCAAATCCCCGTGACAAGATAAGCACAATGCGAGCAAGATGGAAGTTTTATCTTAATTCAGTGAGAAGTTATTGGCAACATAATCACTGTATGCTCCAGTGACCTCACGTGACCTTTGAGAGGTTGGATGGTCAAAAACTCAGCTTTATGGTCAAGATTGGAGTAATAATACACGGTTGAAGGATTTCGAAGTTGATCTCTCTAGTATTTGCTGAACACGAGCCCATCCTATTTTTCCGCGTTCAAAAGTACAGCACATTCAGCGCATTCAAAAGTACAACACAATCAAATTTCAGTCCGCTCAAAAGTGTAGCGCGTTCATAAATGCACATGACCCAGAGTGCAGCAAATTCAAGAGACCAACACGCTTAAAGTGCATTATGTTATACAATTTCCATAGCTCTATACGCAGATTCAGAGGGGGCAAAGGGCACGTGCCTCTTCCTCCAATCGACCCTCGGCGCCCCCTGAAATATTCACGGTGCCCCCCCCTGAAAGGCCGATGGTGCCCCCTGGATGTCGCTTCCCACTCTCTCACCTCAGGATGCGAAAATCGGCTTCTACCGATAGGATTTGGCACCCACCCGATAGTTTTTCCGGCCAAAAGTGGCACCCCCTGGTCCGCATGGCGTCCCATCCCCCGGTAAGGGCCTCCCCCGCTTGGAAATCCTGGATCCGCCTATGCAAAGCTCAGTTTTTTTCAAATTGAAACTGGAATGCTATCGCCACGGAGCACGTCTCCAGCATCAGTGCTGCGTTTAGAGCCACTTTTGTAAAAACAGACGTGGTTGAGTCATCATATCTCCCTAACAGTATTTTATTAGTCCTCATGTCTATCACCTTCGTTGTATATCATACACTTCAGAATAAGAAGGCCTGGAGTTAGCACGCCCGCTCCCACTTTCCAAAATATTTTGGAATCATACACATATGTTTCAAAGGCGGATGCACGAAAAGGCAGCTAAGGGGCACTTGCCCCCTTATCGATCCTTGACTCCCTCCCCTCTCCCCGAAAGGTCGATGGTGCTCCCCTGCAAGGTAGCTTCCTACTCCCCCCGAGGACGCGTGTATCGGCGTCTCCTTGATGGCATTTGGGGCAAACCTGATAGGGTTTTCTGCTCCAAATCCCCCCTCACCATGTGTTCCCCATCAGATATCTTGGATCCGTGCATAGGCGGATCCAGGATTTCCGATCGGGGAGGGGGGGCACCTTCCCGGGGGGAGGGGGCACCATCCGGTCGGGGGGGCGCCACTTTGGACCGGCAAAACCTATCAGATGGGCGCAAAATTCTATCGGTGGGCGCCTATTTTTGCATCCTGGGAGGGGGGCGGGAAGCTACATCTCAGGGGCGCCGTGACCCTTTTAGGGGGCCACTGAGGATCGATCGAGGGGGCATGTGCCCCCTTGCCCCCTGGATCCGCCTATGGGTCCGTGCTATTAATAGGAACTGATGCGGTTCGGTCGCGTACTGGAGGGGAGGTGGGCTGTTGTTTCCGCTGGACCGTCTCCGCTGGCCCCCGCGCTGGCCGTGGGACCTGTAGCGTGGACACCACCACTCGGCAGGGACTCTAACGGCCGCCGGGCTGACTTCCCAGCCGGCCCATGCTTTCTGGAGGGGCTGATCGACAAACCGTCTACTGAGTTGGGTGAAGGCCACGGACTCTCGCCCCCTGGGCTGTTGGATCTGACGACTGCTCAGTGCTCATGCTGGCTGCCGACCTGTATTTCTGCGTTGTGCTACTCTGGTGGTCTGCCTTGGTCGGAGCGATGAGAGTCTGGATCCCAGAAACCCATATTTTTATTATAAATTTTTTCCAAGTTGTTCCACGTTCGGTTATTGGAGTCTGGGGCTTACTAAAGTCATTAGCGGAGTAGTCACAGAGACCCCGACCCCACCATACGAACGAGCAACTCCCAAAGGCCAACCTCAGAAAGGGTATAATTGCATCACTTGACGCCCAGAGTCTTTTCACGAACGTTCCCATTGATGAGACTATTCAGATTGTCCTCAACTATGCCTTCAACCACCCTGAGCTACCACAACCTCGGGTACCACGTAATGTTCTGAAAGAAATGCTATCCATATGTTCAAAAAGTGCTCCATTCCGATGCCCAGAAGGCAAACTCTTCTACCAAGTAAATGGCATTGCGATTGGTTCTCCCTTGGGAGTATTATTCGCCCGAAGTTATATGTGCTGTGTGGAAGAAAACTCACTGCAGACGATGGAAACCAAACCCCACCTGTACTACCGCTACGTGGATGATATCTTTACCGATATCAAGGACGCTACCAACCGGATCTTCTTAAGAGAAATCTTGAAGAGGTCTCAGAGCTCAAATTCAGTACCGCAGAAAGCGTAGAAAACACAATCCCTTTCTTGGATGTAAAGGTCGATGCCTCCAACAACAAGAACCAAACCAATGTCCACCGCAAAGAGACTAACACCGGCCATTGCCTCAACGGAAAAAGCGAATGTCTCAACGGAAACAGCGTGATCAGAGCCTATTTCTCTCGGGCTCTCACGCACTGCAGCACCTGGGAGCTCGTCCACCAAGAGCTTGACCATATCCGTAATATCTTTTCAAGCAATAACTACGAGAAAGAAAAATCGAAGACATCATCCGAATGCAGCTCAGCAATCACTGCCAGCCCGAAACTAGCAATAAACTGGAAGGCGACAGAATTCACATTTTCTACAAGACCACCCCAACATCGGAATACACTGGTAATGAAAAACAACCTGTCCGCAGAGTACTCGAAATTGAAGGTGAACAACGTAGTATCCAAATTCAATTTTCCATATGGTGACTGTGCGCACTGTCCAGAATATAGTTACGTTAGACAAACAACAACAAGTCTCTCACGGAGAATGACGATGCATCTTCAAGAAGGCGCCCCGGAAAAAAAAACATATAAAACGCGACCATAACAAGACTTTAATCTGGACTATGTTTGTACAGGACACCGACATCCTGGCGCATTGCCTAAACAGGAAGAAGCTGCAGGCCCTGGAATCTGTGTTCATCCGGGACCTGAGCCCCACCATCAACCGTCAAATGAACCAGGTCTCCACACTGTCGCTGTTTGATGGGCCCCTCTAGGGCCCAGACGGTGATGAACATTGTGATGAATGCATGGGTGTGTGAATGCAATAAACTCACCGCTTATGAGAATGTAGAGTGTAGGTTTTAGATAAATGATTTTCATTTTTAAGCGAAAACGTAAAAATCGAATATTCTGCAATTAAAAAAGTTGCAACTTCTATCTCACGATGGTGCCGTTTCATTACAACTGCATGAAGTTGAAGCTACTTTTTGGTGTCCTTACTCTTAAAGCAGGGGTGTAATTTTCTATCTCTTTGGGGGTGCCCGAGCACCCCCAATCCTAAGTCGAGCACCCCCAATCATGTGCTAAGCACCCCGAATACACGTGCCGCCCCTGGCTTATCACCACTACCCTGAAGAGTGTCACCCTATCTCATCACTGCCACCCTGATTCGTGCCGCCCCTGTCAAGTTTTCTCGTCGCGGGTTCATTACTTCCACTCTGATTGGTTCCACCTCTAGCTAATCAATGCTTCCTGATTTATCCTTTTTCCCTGATTTATGACGCCACATCACTGCCGCCCCTGCCTGATCACTGTCGCCAACAATTAATCACTGCCGCCCCCCTCCGGATGATTACTGCCGCCTTTTCTTCATCATTGATCAGCTGGCTGATCACTGACACCTCTGTTTTATCACTGCCGCCTTGTTCATGCCGCCCCTGGCTAAACATCCCGGTTTACTTCAACATCCATATACTTGCCCCTCCTGGTTAGTCACTGTCGCCCACCGAATCATCATTGCCGCCCCCGGCTGATCACTGCCGCCCCTCGTTCACCATTGCCACCCCTGGATGATCACTGCCGCCCCCTGGCTGATCATTGCGGCCCCTGACTGATAACTGCCGCCCCTTGACTGCTAACTGCCACCCCTGGTGGATGACTGCCGCCCCTGGCGGATAACTACCGCCCCCTGGCAGATCAATGCCTCCCCTGGCTGATCACTGGCGCCCCTGAATGATCACAAGCGCCCCTAACTGAAAACTGCCGGCTCTTGGCTGATAACTGCCGCCCCTGGCTGACTACTGCCGCCCCCTGGATGATTATTGCCGCCCCTTGGCTGCTAACTGCCGCCCCTGGCTGACCACTACCGCCCCCTGGCTGATCATTGCCGCCCACTGACTGAAAACTGCCGCCCCTGGCTGACCACTGCGGCCCCTGGCAGATTACTACCGCCCCCTGCCTGATAACTTCCGTCCTTGGCTGATCACTGCCGCCCCTGGCTGATCACTGCCGCCCCTTAGCTGATCATTGCCGCCCCCTGACTGAAAACTTCCGGCCCTTAGCTGATAACTGCCACCCCCGGCGGATTGATAAGTGCCACCCCCTGGCTGATAACTGTTGCCCCTGACTGATAGCTGCCGCCGCTTGAATGATACATTACGGATCTTGGCTGCTAACTGCCGCCCCTTGCTGATCACTGCCGCACCTTGGTTGATAACTGCCACCCCTGACTGATCACTGCCGTCCCTGGCTGATCACTGTCGCCCCTGTTTGATAACTGCGGCCCCCTGGCTGATCACTGCCGCCCCTGGCTGATCACTGCCGCCCCTTAGCTGATCATTGCCGCCCCCTGACTGAAAACTTCCGGCCCTTAGCTGATAACTGCCACCCCCGGCGGATTGATAATTGCCACCCCCTGGCTGATAACTGTTGCCCCTGACTGATAGCTGCCGCCGCTTGACTGATACATTCCGCATCTTGGCTGCTAACTGCCGCCCCTTGCTGATCACTGCCGCACCTTGGTTGATAACTGCCACCCCTGACTGATCACTGCCGTCCCTGGCTGATCACTGTCGCCCCTGTTTGATAACTGCGGCCCCCTGGCTGATAACTGCCGCCCCTGGTTCATTACACTAAATTTGAGGATTCGACCAAGGTGCCACATTCCGTTTAAAGCAGGGGAGGAAAAAATGTCAAGACTGTCGCCAAATCAGAATTCATATGACCAAAACTGTCGCACCAGGGATAAGTTGCATGCTGGTACAACACAACATACAAAGCTTGGAAAGTCGGTCGTAGATCTGTCTAAAACTCCCGTTAAGCCAAGTTCCTTAGCATGTTATAGTCACTAAGACTGATATTCTGTTATATTTGTTACACATATGGTTCACTGACATTTGGAAATGTACCGCTACTATCAGGGGTCATACGCGCGCTGACGGGCGAACGCGAGCGCCGACGGGAACGATTTATGCTAAGTGCGGCGGGCGACGAACAGCGACGGAGGTGTCTGGGTGGGACAGAGCGAGCCACGGACGGCTCGCTCGACGCACAGACGATGTGTCCCGAGGTGAGGTTACAGGCAGGGTGAGGGCTCTTTATTCCGAGGCATGTTGGCTGGTTTGGATGGGCACACATATGGTAAAGCACACATACGAGCACCGTTCTTTCTGCGTCAGGTGAGAAAAACTGACAAGAGACAAGCTAAGGGTATGCTTAAAACGGTAACAACGGAGGGCTGCTGCAAAGCTTAAGTCAAGATTAGGATTCAGAAGCTAGAGTAGCAAGACTAGCTATGCAATAAAGTACACAGCACATCCAATGCAGGTCTCATAGGAGCCGCTACGAATCCTTCGTCAGACCGAGATCATAGGTGGCGCTGTCAAAATTTCAATATGGCTTCGATACCAGCCGGTTACGTCTGTTCACCACCGCCGAAAATGATCAAATAAACATTCAGACAATTGCTATACAAACGGCCTCTGAAGTGGAGTTTCTGCAAAAGTTTTAGTAGGTCGGGTACAGATTCATATTCTAGGATACGAAAATAGAACACCTAAGCTGCTAACAGGAGCGTCGGAACTATGTTCAAAGTTGGGGGGGCAGCGGGAATTTTCAAGTCATTTCTTTCCAGTCAACGCCGTAGGGTTAATGGTTAAGAATCATGAAAGTTGAGGGGGCAGCTGCCCCCTGCCCCCCGGCTCCTACGTCCCTGGCTGCTAATTGTTCAAAAACCTCATTGTGCAAAGGGGTACATTTGAGTTACATGCTGGTTTAGAGTGGCACACAAGATACATAGGCACAACAGCTGTGACGGGAGGGAGAACTGCAAAAGCAGAAAGTGAGAGCTTATACACGAAAGGCCCTGCTACTTGCAGCAAATTTACCAGAACAATGTCGAGGTAAGAATTCGAAATAGCTCGATGTTCGGCAAGTATAAGCATGTATCAAACACATGTAGGAAATGTGTATCAAACACATTTTTAAGGAGCAGCTTTGTGAGTTTGAAACAAATATTCAAAGAAAATTCAACCACTGGTTTCATACTTCAAGTGAAGCTTTTCAAAATTTTACAACTTACAGCTAAACCACTACAGCAGCAGCCCATTTTATTTCCTAGTGGCCTGTTGAGTTTCTTTTTTCTAAAAGAAGATGACACCTTGAAACTATTCAAAATTATAGTGCTTCCAGGGACAATCTATGCTAAAAATAATGGATTTGGCCCATATCTGCAAAAAAATGATATGACTGATATTTCAATAAAAATAATTGTTGGGGTTTAACTATGCATCAACTGCCAGGGTTATATGGCATTGATACAACTAATATTTTGTTATATTTTGCTTGAGTTAATTTTCCTCTGTTAGTAAAGAAAAATATCCAAATTATTGTGATATCAAATTGGCCCATGAGCTGGCAATGCTATTTCCCTATTTGATTTGTGCCAATAATGAATATGAATATAAGCAAATGTGTTTAGCTAAAAGAGGTTACCATTAGGAGCCAAAGCAACATATATCATTTCTTCTCTTTTGTTTACAACATTTAAACATATTTTGAGCTTAAACACAGTCAATAAGCAAGTTATATATACCCATGTACAATCAACAGTACCAATAGTATGTTTCACATGTGGGTTTTAAAGATGACCAAAAAGAAAACTTTGTTCCCTCAGCATGTGTAGCAGGGTTGAGCGTAACATAGGTAACTTGCCTAAGATTGTGTCATAAAGTGTAAACACGACCAAGGAGGACAGGGTCCACAGGAAAAATTTCTTCATTTTTCTGCAGACAGTAAAACCTTGAACAGATGAAATGGCGATCAAGTGGTGTCTTGGCATTTTGTATCACACGACTTTCTCCCATTGTGCTAAGTATGGCATTTTATATGAGATCTTGTTGTTGAGAGTGCCCTTGAAGACAGGAGCAGTGGTGCAAATTTTACCAACCTAGTGCGAATTTGTGAGACTGGTGCAAGGAAGGTGACACAGAAAACCAAACAAATAATGGCTATATGGTTATAAAGATACAGGAGGGGCCTTATGAAAAGCCCTCAACTAACTAACTAATAAGATAGGTAGCATTGCATCTTGTGGGTAGGAATGGGTGCGTTTTCTCCCTGGTATATGGAAGATTGGTGTGAATTTTTTATTGCTGGCGGTGCGAGAATTTTAGATGGCTGGTGTGACTTGTCTGGCCTGCTGCCATACTTTGCAGACTTGACTTTCTCAGTTCATGTCATATTAGGAAGGTATCATATTCCCTAAACTGGTCTTCAGAGTTCCCACATTTAAGAACAAAGATGGGTCAAGTAACCCATTATCGGGTCAAGTGGTTATTGGGTCTGATTGGCACAATTTCCAGCATGGCAACTCTCCAAGACCAGGAGTGTCAAATGCTGCCCAAACGGGTGCAGGTCCAGCAGGTTGCTTAGGGGAAGCCAAGCCCATGCATGTGAGAATAGATCAAGTATACTTCAGTATACTTTCTACAGAAAGTATTGACTGACGGAGTCAATGGGCCAAATTTGTCTGGTGCAGCCAATAAATTTTTCACTATCAATTATAAATACCTTGCAAATGGTCAAAAGCAATCAAAATAGTTTTTACTGATGGAAATTTCCCAATTGATTAATTATGAAACACTACTTGGCTAGAAAACAGGCCATAGGAGAGTTTGGACCCTCCCATTGCTTTGGGGTTTATGGCCGAATCGGCATAGCAGGTTTTGACAAGCTCATTCGGGCAGCCTCAGGGAAGAACAACCAGTTTGGGGCAGCTTTTACCCTTTTTAGGGCAGGTAAGAAACTTGGAATTATCCTCCCATCCATTATATTCCTTCATTTAACAATGTGCGGCCGCAGATTATTGTTGATGGGATATACTTACATGTACGAAGGCGAACATGCCGCATTCTATTTTGAGCTTTTTTAGCAAGTTCCGTTCAACACTGGGACCCAAAGCGGTACTTTCCAGTCTTCTGCTATTATTGGCATTACGCTAAAACGATTTGCACATGCCAACCTACTCGAGATGAATCACATAGGCATTTACAAACCAAGATACCTTTACAAACGAGATACGGCATAATGCGAAGGCAATTTGACAGACACCGCTGGAGATTGAGGTATGTTCCAGACCCTTGTGGCGAAAATCCAAGAGCTTTTAATGCCAGATGTTTTTCCAAAAATTACCCAAGACAAATGACGCAAGGGATTGTAATATGTGGGTCATAATTTTCATATCAACGAATGAGGCCCATAACTAGGTAATACAAGTTTATTTGTTACATTTCTTGACGTCATTTATCTTGGGAATTTTTCAAGGGGTCAGTAGGTATTTCCCAGGGTTAAATACCAAGGCCTACATTTAAAGGCCTTGGTATTTCCTCAAAAAAAGTCTGGCACCAGGAGCTCTCAGATTTTCATAAGAGAGTCTGGAACATACCTATTATTTCCGACAGTGAACAGCATGGGCGCTAAAAGCGGGGGGACGGGGGAAGTGTCCCCTGTTGGCCAACCAAGGGGGACGTTCCCCCCTCCCAAATTTTTGGATTCATTATTATTAATGCTGCCAGGTATCGAATATGCTTCAAATTTGTTTCCCCGGTCAGCACCAGCCTGGGTATTTCCCCTGTACAAATTCCGTGGCGGCGCCCCTGGTGAATAGGGATTTCAATGGTTCAGATTTGCCGTCGGGACTGGCCGGGCCCTGTATATCCGGCAAATCTGGCTGTCGCCCAAGGCCGCTGTCGCCGATTCTCACTGTCCCATGCTCTCACTGTTCTCACTGTCTGGGGTCATTGAACTCCGCAGTGATGCAGTAGAAAAACAGCAAAGGAACGTGACTACTAATTAGACAATTGTGATTACTTATTTCCTTCGCCAGAAAGTCTTATCTATTGAATCGTCTAACGTGACATAGGCGGGTCTAGGATTTCCGATTGCGTGAAAAAGGAGCGTTTAAGCTGAGGCGCCATCGGAACCATGAGGAAGCCTTTTTGTACGGAAAAACCTATTTTGGGGGCGCGGTACCTGCATACTGAGGGGATGGGAGGGAAGGGGCAGTTTATAGGTGGCGCCATCCACATTTCAGGGGCCCGTGACCATTTCAGATGGAGGCGGGAGTTTATGGGAATGTGGGGGAGAGGGTGTCAAGTGGCCCCTTGCCTCCTGGATCTGTCTGTGTATCGAGGTTTTTAGCGGCGTAAGGACCCGGCTCCCTGGGAACTCCCAGGAAAAAAGCTAGTTTTTTGTTTTCTCGGCGGCTGCTGGAGTTCCTATTTGGTAGACGTTATCTGTCGCACAGAATATTTGCACTAGCCAAGTTCTGTCGCAATCCCTGCTTGGCGAATTGGCGGGTTTTTCCACCCCTGGTTTAAAGGGAATGTGGCACTTTGGTTGAATCCTGAAATCTAGTGTAATTAGGGGAACTTTTAGCCGAAAATCATGGAAGCGTCCATTATGCCTGTGAAAAATTTACAATAAGCTCAATATTTTGATTTTCAAATGCTCCTCTAGGGAAATAACTAAGTATCTGCCTGCGGATGTCATAATCTGGCAACCACTACCATATTCAATAGGCTTCAAGGGCTTCAATTGGCTGATACCGTGACGTCAGCATATGTCATCACACCAACAACTGACAACAGTGACCTGCTCCTAAGGGTACATGTGGGGTACATTTCAGGTAATTTTTAGCTTTTCTCTACGGAAATTTTGAGTTTCAAGACAAATGATATATAAAGTAGCGGGTTTTCCGGCATACCTTACAACTTGGCTATGTCTCACACATCATAGAGGCGTGTCGTCCTCTTAACACGCGCATTGACGGGGGGCGGGTACCCGCCCCCCTCGGGTTTTTCGGAAAGAGGAGAAAAACGGCGGCGCGTAGCGCCGCCGTACTTGGTATACCTTTTCCCTCATCATTTTTACAACTTCTGTGAAAATTTTAAGGTTAGGTCATCTCAGGTCAGGTCACCAGTACAGGTCAAGTGACCCGACCTCAAAAAAAGTTTAAGATAGCATAAGTCGGAGCAGGGTGAACTTATCCGATTGAAACTCATATCACATAATGGCCCCACCGAGTTCTCTAAAATATGTTCCGGTATTTTTGATATCGATGACCTAAGGTCAGGTACGACGCATGACCTCTCCATTGGAAATACATTGGAAAAATGGTTTTTACGGAATAACTCAGTAACGGATGGTGATAGAGCATTTATTTTAGCTGCATTAGACTCGCCTGGGCTTTGCGGTTCTAATGATATGCATTTTATATAATTTGACCCTGACCTGACCTCAGGTCAGGTCAAATCCTTGATTTGACCTAGCAAGGTCAAATTATATATCATTCGATTCCGCTTGCTAAGAGGATTCATATAGTTCAAGTCGTTTTGCTCTATCTTTACTTGTTCAGATGTAATGCCCGAAAAACTGAATTTTACATGTTATCCCTATGACGGGCATGTTTTGACCTCTCGTGACCTTAAATGTGACCTGACAAAAAAATGGTTCAAATGTTTTCGATGGAGAAGTGGATGGGCAGCCCAACGCCGTTTACCGTTTTTCGCTACCTACCGTGGTTCTCGAGATCTTAGGGGGGGCGGGTACCCGCCCCCCGTCAATGCGAAGGTGGCTCAGACCCCCGTCAATGCGCGTGTTAACCTTGAGCTTTCCGATTTGAAATATTTAGCGCTTTGTAAACACCATTTGTATCAGGATTGTTTTTAAATTGTGCTTCTCTACCATGTATTAAACTGCTGAAGAAGGCCTGAAATACCGGTCGAAAGCTCCTTCAGCTTGTTTAAACACGAGTAGAGAAAATCCTAACAACGAACGAATTATTTACGACTCCGCTAAGTCATTGGCTATCTCAGTTAAAATCACGTTATAAAGGTGCCACATTCCCCTTAGGTCCTTTGCTTTCATTTGAATCTCCATCCACTCTGCAATACTGAAGGTCAAATTTAACCCCACAAAACTGATACACTCCGATCGTGGACAGGGGCGCAGCCAGGGGGCACGTGCCCCCGTCGGTGCCGGAGTGCCCTTTGATCGCTAGGTGGTGTACCCCATTTGGGCTGTGCCGCTCGAAATTTATTGCCCTTCGCCGTCGAACCTAGATGCAATTAGATCACATTTAGCGATTAAAGCTATTGTTTTAAAATTTAGTACCTTTTTTGGTCAGCTAGTGCATTCTGTCGCCTTCCCAAGCACCCGCGGAGAGTATGGGTACGTAGTCCGTGACCAGCTAACGCCTCATCGTCGCCAATAATCGTACCAGCGGAGCTAACCTGGTGCCCCTTGATTTCATCTGGTGCCCACTGAGCTGTTCTTGGCCACTTGAGCTGATCACGTGGCCTCTAAGCTTACCGGGTGCCCGTTGAGTCAATCTGGTGCCCCTTGAGCAACTAATTGTGCCTTTTGAATCTAGCTAATGCTCTCTTAGTCTGATGCCTCCGAGCTCACCTGGTGCCCTATTAGCTGATTTAGTGCCCTTTGAACTGATCTGAGCCCTTGAGCTGATCACATGCCTCGCAGAGTTGATCTACTGTCCCCTGGGCCAATATGGTGCTTCTTGAGCTGATCAGGTGCCCCCTGAGCTGGTTATTGATGTCTCCTTAGATGATCTGGTGCACCCTGAGCTGATCTTGTGTTCTCTGAGCTGATATATGTCCATGTTTTGGTCTGGGGGCTAGGAGCTGATCTGGGCTCCCGGGCTGATCAATCTGGCTCCCTCTGAGCAAATATGTTTCCCCTGAGCTAAACTAATGCTCCCTAAGTCGAACTGGTGCCTCCTGAGCCCATCTCATACCCTCTGAGCTTGACTAGTGCCTCCTGAGCTAGTTTGATGCCCCCTGAGCAAATCTAGTGCCCTTTAAGCGGATCTAGGCTTCCTGAGTTGATTAAGTAATTTCCTCAGCAGCTCTGGGCCCCTAAGCTAAGTTGTGCCCACTGAGGCTGATGAGGGCCCCCTGAGCTGGTATGGGGCTCCTGGGCTGATTAAATGCCTCCTGACTTGATCTAGTGCCTCCAAGATGCTCTGTGTCCCGAGTTGATCGGGGACCACTGAGCTGATCACTTGCCCTCTCTCTGAGCTGATATGGTGCTCCCTGAGCTGATCTGGACCCCTGCTCTGGTCTGGGGACTAGGAGCTTATCTGGGCCCCCAAGCGGATCAATCTAGTGCCCCCTGAGCAGGTATATTGTCCTTGAGCTAAACTAATGCCCCCTGAGTTGATCTGGTGCCTCATGCGTCATCATTGTGCCTCCTGAGCCCATCTGATGCCCTATGAGCTAGTCTGGTGCCCCCTGAGTTAATATAGTGCAAGGCCCTATGAGCCTATCTGGGGTCCATTGAGCTAGTCTGATGACCCCTCCCCATCTTTGGAGCCACTGAGCTAGTCTAGTCCCGGGTCAAGCATGAGCTGCTCTGGGGGGGGGCTCTGATCCACACCAGGGGCCCTCTGAGCTGGTCTTGAATTGACAGAGAATAGGAACACAAGGCCAACTCCCATCACCTCGGGGGGTCACGGGGCTAGTCTAATCCCAGATGGCACATCTGGGGGAATGAGGGGCAGGTACTCTGGAGATCTCTGATCCGCACTAAGGGGCCCCTGAGCTGGTCCTGAATAGATGGGAAATAAGGATACAGTGCAAACTCCCTTGTAAAATGGAGCTAACGAAGAATGAGCCGTCATCGCTAAAACAGCTTGTGATGCCTAGGCACCCCGGGTTAAATAAATTGCTCATTATACTGGTGGATTCTGGGCACGGGTGATAAAAAGGCATGTGCCCCTGAGCTCAGAGCACAGTCCCCTGAACCAGGATTTCTAATAATTAATTCAAATGAATGAAGAACTAGTTTTTCACAATTTTCATCCCTGTCACATCATTCGCATCTAAACTACCAGCCTGTTTACTTTTTCTTTACTCAAACTGGGACAGATCTTTGAAAATATGGAACTTTTAAACGCGTTAAAAAAGTATCTCCCTAATTATTCCGGCAACAAAAATTGTATCCCTCCAATGTCACAATGCCGCACCTCCTCCCATGGCCCTTGTGGGAGCCGGGGAACTTAATCCGCGTTCAACCAGGGCTCACTCGTCACGACAAAACCAGTGAGCATAACAAATGAATTTTCGACTCCAATATGTCTTTATCTTGCACATAGTGACCGATATCACAGGCTCCACTGATTTCTTTGATGCCAAGAACTTGTGTGAGTTGGCTGGTTTGTCCTTAAATCTATACCAAAAAGTCGTGTTCTGGCTATTTTCATGAGATTTCGGTGACACTTTTTTCTGTTTTTATTTAAGTTTTCCTTCTCCGTCAATGCTTGATTTGCATTTTTCTTCGACCAAAGGTACCCAAAATGTGATATTCTCTAAGATATAGTAAGTTTTTAGGTTACGTTAAAAGTGCCCTTTCTCTCTCGGGGTGCCCCTGAAAGGTGGTGTGCCCCCATACCAAAGCTCTGGCTGCGCCCCTGATCGTGGAAAGATTTAAAGCTCAGGTTGGATTATTTTAAGACGTGTATGTAGCTTTGGGATGTCGCCTAAAAAGCAAACACTTTTGGCAAAAGCTTTAGAATACCTGCCCAAAATTAAAATAGAATGTTCCCTGTGCTACAAAAGGCGCAAAAAAGCGATGAATAACATATTTGGTCCAATGAAGGGGTGCCGCCCCCAAAGCTGCCGCCCCTTTGGGCTGCCGCCCCCCACCGGCTGAGCACCCCCAATGATTTTGGGAAAATTACACCCCTGTCTTAAAGGGAATGTGGCACCTTGGTCGAATCCTGGAATTTATTGCAATTAGGCGTACTTTTAGTCGAAAATAATGAAACCACTCATGATTTCTCTGAAAAAATGTACAATAAGCTCAATATTTTGATTTTTAAATGCTCTTCTAGAAAAATAAATGAATATCAGCCCGTGGATGATGTCACGATCTGGCAACCACTACCATACTTGAAAAGCTCCAAGGGCTTCGATTGGCTGATGCTCATCGTGACGTCAGCATATGTCGTCACACCAGCAGCTCACAACAATGGCCGCCCGGCGGGGGCTGATGAGGGGGCTGGTGTCAAATAGGTTTTAGCTTTTTTCTACGGAAATATCGAGTTCCAAGACAAATGATATATGGAGTACAGAGTTTTCCGACTTGCTTAACAATTTGGTTATCTCAGTTTAAATCACGTTATGAAGGTGCCACATTCCCTTTAAAGGAAATAAATCGGTATCGAGACGAATCGAACAGAGTGCTAGATTTGTCCTATATTAATGACTGTTTTTTAATAATTATATGTGCCCAATGATATGCCTGAAAATGTTAATGTGATTAACATAACGTTGATACATGATTCATTTGGAAAAATATTGTTTGAACAGTCCTCGAAAGATGAAAAAAGCGTATCAGAAGAATCGAGACTCTAAACAAAAGGCTTATCAATGCCAGATATGCCGTCATTTTCAATCAATAATACATCAATCAAAACCTTTTCCCAAACTAAACCAATGTTATATGTTATATATATATATATATATATATATATATATATATCTGTGTGTGTGCGTATGCGTGTGTGTGTGTGTGTGTGTGTGTGTGTGTGTGTGTGTGTGTGTGTGTGTGTGTGTGTGTGTGTGTGTGTGTGTGTGTGTCTGTCTGTGTGTGTGTGTGTGTGTGTGTGTGTGTGTGTGTGTGTGTGTGTGTGTGTGTGTGTGTGTGTGTGTGTGTGTGTGTGTGTGTGTGTGTGTGTGTGTGTGTGTGGGTGTGTGTGTGTGTGTGTGTGTGTGTGGTGTGTGTGTGTGTGTGTGTTGGTGGTTGTGGGTGTGGGTGTGTTTGATATTAGTAAAGGATGGGAACAGATTTTCGCTGATGCAAGTTTCATTAGATGCATGTAGATGAGTACCATTGCCCCATCAGTGACTGTGCGCCCCGTGGTAACTCGATATACATCGGAAGCACAACTACACTCTCAAGATGTATGACATTCCACCTCCGGGCCAGCGCCCCCAAAAACATACTGAAACGACTCACAAACTAAAACTCCCCAGAGTTATGCTAATAATATATCCATCATAGCGCGATGCTTTGACAGGAGGCTAACCGTCCTGGAGGCCGTTGATATCAGATACAGGGACCCAGAAATCAACAGACAGATGAAGTTGATGGGGGACATGATTAACGGCTCCCAACAGGTTAGCTCAAACCGTACAGTGTAATGCATATCCGTGAATAGTGAATTGTCATTGAGTGCTATGTAATGTTAATGCGTCCTAGTGATGTCGACATGGTGATCAAATAGTTCGTCATACCTGCATTATTTTATTTAAGCCGTTTATCATATAACAGAAAGGTTGATAGCAATGTTTGCTCTTTTGCTATTAATGGAGATACCTTCCACGTTAAAAGCACCTGCACACAGTAATAATTCTAGAGCCCTGTCAGCTCCATTTTCTTCAAATAATTACTGACCTAACCGATCTGCGATTACTTTTGGATTTATAACGTATATCATATGGATTTTTAACTTTGCGTCTTATGTCTCTCATGTTGTCTGAGGATGTCAATTGGATTGATGAAACGTTACTTGAACATAATGAAAATATAAGCGCAATTCACTCAGATCTGGACAACAAAGGAAAAAACCTAGTCCGCAAAGTTGAAAGCCTCACCAAGAAAAAACCAACTCCGAATATTCCGTCATGTTTAATGAAATATATATATATATATATATATATATATATATATATATATATATATATATATATATATATATATATATATACATATATAATATTTGTGTGTGTGTGTGTTTTGAGAACTTTTTCAAAAGCGTGCGATAACATGACATGTTGATATCAAATTTACTGCATTAAAAAGTAAAATATTCGTGCTTCTCCCGTTTCCCTTACGTCTGCTGCGCAACACTGGTGAGGCTGTTTGAAACCTAAAGATGGGTGCCATCCCTTTCGTGATACCTGGAAAGTGCATATGCAAGTGTGCTGTACACTGTCACAAGCCTTGAAAAATTCCCACCGCTGAATTCCGATGCCATCACCCTATCCCCCTCCCCGTAACGGCGACTGACAGGCCATTGTCACCGCGCAGTCTAGGCGTCCTTAATCCCTTCCTTCGGTGCTCTTCGGGAACATTACCTGAGGTATCTTGTTCACAGCATGGTCATCCATCAGCCCTTTTCGTGACATCAATAAGTGAGTGAGCAATTTAATTTAAAGTAGACCCGAAGGGTCCGCAGCAGAGCCGGCAAAGCGAGGTACAGGGGAACGCCATGTGGTAGGCTGCACGCTGGGAGGGCCGCGCTCACCCCTTTCGCACCCCGTCAGAGAGATATGTAGGGGATACAGCGAGAACAGTTCCTATAGTCCTTCCTCCTTCAAAATGTGGATGTTTTTATAGTTCACTTGATGGCCTATAACATAGACCTATTAACCCTTGCCCCGGTGGCGGGTACGGGCCACCTTCGCCCTGGTGGGGGGCTAAAAAGACCCCCCACGATCTCAAAAACTAAGAGAGCTAGAAAAAAGCAAAAACGGCAATCGAAAGCTCTTCGAAAATGATATCGAAAATACTTCAGTCCTTTTTCTTGTCAGGTCAATATCAAGGTCACCAGAGGTCAAAATAAGTCAAAATCGCTAATAAGAGGTGTACTAAGAAAACCTCATATATGTCAGAAACTATGATAGCTAGAAAAATTTTTCTAACACCAGTCGAAAGCTCTTGAGATGCACTTTCATTGCAGTGGCATTCATTTTCGTGTCAGGTCAAAGCCTAGGGAGCTACAGGTCACTAAATATTGGGAATATTCTTGGAAATGTCCATAGCCACCCATGCATAAGGGCGTTTACTTTTTCGCCAATAGCTTCCAAACCAAACAAGATACGGCCATAGTTTATGCAGCATTGCAATCCTCTCGTCAATACGAATCGAATGATATATGATATTGCTATGCCAGGTCAAATTTAAGAATTTGACCTGACCCAGGTCAACGGTCTGACCCAACTTGACCTGGTATAGTCATGATGTATATCATTTGACTTCCAGTGACTGTACAAACACTTTGGTGACAAAATAAAAGCTCTATCTTATTGTATTCAAAATTTATAGAGAAAAACACCAAAAAATGCTTATTTGACCTAAGGTGACCTTTTAAAGGTCAGAAGTCAAAAATGTTGGCATCAGCTTCAGAAATGGGCTAAGAGCAAGTCGTAACCGATGTTTGAAGTTGATTCCATTCATACTTACTGAGAAAAGCTCATTTCGTGATTTTCCCCATGTATTGACATTGGGGAGGTCATGCTCTGCACATGACCTTAGGTCACTAATATCGAAAATACTGGAACAAATGTTGTAGCTCCTGGTGGGCCCAATATGTGGTATGAGTTTCAACTTGATCGATTACCCCTTCTTTTAGTTATGCGGTCCTAAATATTTTTGAGGTGAGGTCACTTCACCTGGCCTGGTGACCTGACCTGATATGACCTTGAGCCAAAATTTTCAGGAAAGATGTAAAAATGATCAAGGAACAGCTAGACCAAGTTTGGCGGCGCTGCGCGCCGCCGTTTTTTTGATCACTCTGGAAAAACCTGAGGGGGGTCTAAAAAGACCCCCCACCCAGGCGAAGGTTAAATAATATTTCACTTTATGTACAGTGTGATCATATGTAGATGAATATAACGCTGCTGTTTAGACGTATTCAGGGGGAAAAGGAGTACTTTACCCTTTCAAATCAGCCTTGGGTGGCCCCTGAAATGGTAGCGACGCCCCTCTGTTAAGTCGATGTCGCATCACTGAAATGTCACTCCCTCCCCTTCCCCAGGATGCGAGTAACGGCGCCGCGCCGCCGCGATAGGATTTGTCGCCTTCCTAATGGGTATTTCCGCCCGAGAGTGACATCTCTTGGTCCGGACCACGCTCTCTCCAGTCGGCAGTCCGAAACCAGGATTTGTGTTGTTGTGCAATGAGTGGCAGCATTGTGATGTTATCATATGCGATTGATTTTTGACAGGATCGGTTGGACTTGAAGTGCTGACAATAATTCACCTGAAGACCTGAAGTGCAGGACCAGGACCTGAAGTGCTAACAACAATTCACGGACTAAACCAGAATAAACAACGGGCCCTGACGAAATCCCTGTTTAAATCATAAAACGAAGTGCGGTACAATAGGTCAACCCTGAGCCAAACTGTTCAATGAAAAATCCAAATTGTAAATTCCCGATATCCTGGAAGATAGTAAATATCAAGCCAATTTAAAAAATGAGGGTAATTCCGCTCATACTGCCAATTATAAACCAATTAGCTTTCTATGCTCTCTATCGAAAGTTTTTGAAAAAATAATATTAAAACAAATCTATGGATATTTAATACAGCTTAACTTCGGGACGAAGCTAGGATTTCACTCAGAGGGGAGGGCTGCGCCGAAAAGGGTCCCTACGATTGCACCAAAAAGAAAGCAAAAATTTGATAAGAAAAAACCTTTAGCGCGTGCTTGCATCAACTAATAGAAAAACGTTTTAATAGGCGCATTAACAGAGGGCGGATACCTGCCCCTGGGTTTTTGAAGACAGGATAAAAACAGTGGCGCATAGCGCCGCCGTACATGGCATACAAACGCTCTGACCATTTTTATAACTTTAGATAAAATTTAAGGTTAAGTCAGGTTAGGTCAGGTCACCAATGCAGATCAAGTGACCTCGCCTAAAAAAGGGATTAAAATAACATAATTCAGAGCAGGGTAACCTATGTGATTGAAACTCATATCACATAATATTATTATTATTGGGGCTTATCGACGCACCAACTGCCAGGGTCATATGGCGTCGCCAACTCTTTCCCTGTTGGAAGGGTTTCTCGGGAGCCAGCTTGCTCCTTGTTCAGGGAACATATCACATAATAAACCAACCGAGGTCTACAAAACATGTTCCGATATTTCTTTATCGATGACCTAAGAGCAGATATGAGCAAACATTTCTCCGTTGGAAAAAGATGGGAAAATTGCTAAAACTGAATAACGTAGTAATGGATTGTGGTAGAGCATTTACTCTAAGCTGCACACCGGTGGGCCTCCCAGCCCCCTTCGCTCAGGTGGGGGTGTTTGAACACTTCCCTCGAATTCGGCTTCTATGCGGGACAGCGAAATAAACGTGAACGCTGGTGGATAGCTCATACAAATTAATGGAAAAACATATGGTCACTTTTTGGCTCAGGTCAATATTGAGGTCATGACGGGTGAAGGAAAGTGAAATTTTGAGTTTAGGTTTTTGGGCTCTAGCGTCTGACAGAGTTGAGTTAGAATCATTATTTAGGCACTCTTCGCTTCCTCTTATCACGGAAAATCTAGATCAAAACGCAAAAATGACCTGAATTTATGTCAGTTCAAGATCATTTTTCAGCCTAGCATGGTCAATATTTGTATATCAATCGACTTGCATTAGCAATCCAAACGCAATGATAAAAATAAAAGCTGAATCACATTTTTTTATGTGATTCAGAAATAAGCTTTTGTTTACAAAAAACAAACGCTTATTGATTATTCTGAAATTTAGTGAAATCTGAAATTCGAGGCCTCAGCTCACACCATGATCAAGAGCTTCTCCCAATCACTACATTTCTTGAAGATTCTGAGGAAGGGCTGTGTTCTAATATATATTTCTTGTGTTTTTGCTATTTTGTGCATCCAGGAGATAGGCCAATTAACAACTTAAGTTCGATGCCTGGTGCCTGTCATCTGTGGTGATTATGCAACTTAAGCGTTCTACCTATAGCGGCAGCACATCGCGCCAAGCCCTCGGTCACGTCACTTTCCCCTCAGCGACCTGGACCTCAGTGGGATGGCACTCGGGCATCCGCAGATATCTGGCAGCCTTGTGTTTGACCTGTACGCAGTGGTAGCACACCATGGCAGCACCAGACCAGCCACTACACTGCCTTCTGCTGGAACCAGTCGGAAGCTGGTTGGTGTCACATTAACGATACCTACCTGTGTCAAGGAAGTACCGGCGAAGGAGGTGTGTAAGGCAACAGCGTACATGCTTTGTTACTCCTTTCTTCTACCCGATCTTAAATTTTCACAAAATTTCAACTTTCATCGTAATAGAAAGGCTATAGTGCTGACCTAGCGCTAGCTCATCTATAAAAAACACCTGTCACCACGAACTGTCACATATGGTGATCTTATGATTTGATATAACTTTCAGGTGCTATAACTTGCACTGAAACTGTCCGTGACTACAGACTGCTTTAGCATATTTAAGTTGAGGTTACTTGACCTTGTCTAGTGACCTGACCGAAGATGACCTAGACCTCAGAAAAGCTGCGAAATTAATCAAGAACAAACTGTGCAAGTGCGAAAACTGCACTTCATCCTTTTCTTCAACTAAAAAAGCCCGAGTACTAATCATTCACGTATGATGTTTGAATGAAACAGGCAACTATCGCAGTGGCAAGGCATGCCTAAAGATTTGATACATTAAACCTCTCCCCGGTGTGGGGTGTTTGAACACCCCCTCAGGTTTTTCCGGTGGCAGGAAAACAACGACATTGCGAAACGCCGCCGTACTTGTCGCACCTTATCATTGGTCAATTTCGCAACTTCACTAAAAATTTCAATGCTGGGTCATCCCAGGTCAGACCACTAGTGCAGGTCAAGTGACCTCATCTCAAATTGTTTTAAGACGGTGTATGTAAGTATGAAATGGGTGAATCTGTCGAATTGAAACTTATACGACATAATTGGTCAACCGAGTGAGCACTCGGTGAGCACCGAGTGCTCACTGCGCGAGTGAGCACCGAGGGAGTCCTGGGCAGTGTTCAAGGCGGCTTGCGACTCTTTAGAACGCGGCGTTTTTCTGCGTCCAACCAATCAGATGCGAGCATGTGGGCGGAGCTTCTGAAACGGTCTGGTTCTGATGACGTCATCCCTTGCGATCAAAGACCGAGAACCTGCGACCTTCTGCGTCGCTGAAACGGGAGACGCAGAACCGATGGCAGTTGATATGGCGCACATAGACAAAATAGACTGTTCGCTGGGAAGTTAGAAGTTTGTGAAGAAAAAAACGACACAAAAACGAGCGTCTGTTATTGACAAGAATTTGTAACCTTGTAGCGCCGATTAGAAGAGAATATGGATGCGGTGATGAACACCGCCATGGGAGCTACAGTAAATAAGATCAGCAGCAGAATGTTGGAAGGTTTATGAACGTGGTATGGCTTCTGTTTGTGCAGCCTGTAGCCAGTTGCCATACTTTGCAGACTGGCACATGCTATAATGATAGATTCTGCCCGAAACACAGGGACGGCGGATTCCAGGGTGCAAGTGGTGCAGTTGCACCACTCGATTTTTTCAAGTGGTGCAAAAGTATCTTTTTGCACCACTTGTTTTGGCTTTGTCCAGGGAGGCGCCCCCCCCGCCCCAGGCCTCAGCCGGCGCCCCCGGCCGGTCAGAGAAAATCAAGCCTAATTACCGCCTACCTGAAGAGGTAGGATCCTCTGTGAAAAAGACATTTTCATACATGAATGACGCACCTTGACATCAAAACTGCGCCCTGGAAAGCAAAAGGCGCCCCCCCTTGAGTAAAGGTGCCCCTCTGGATAGCATAGGCGCCCTTGAAAAGCGTAGGCGCCTCCTGGACAGCTGAGGCGCCTCCGAAGAAGAGAAACGGCGCCCCTAGATATCACATGCGCCCCCTGGTTAGCACAGGCACCCCTTGACAGCAAAAGGCGCCCCCCGCAGAGAAAAGGCGCCCCCTGGACAACATAGGCGCCCTTTGATAAGAAAGGCGCCCCCTGGAGAGATAAGAGAGAAACCCCCCCTCCCGAGAACAACGGCGGCAGGGACGGCGGATTCCGCAGGACAGGATGTGCAGTTGCACACCTTGAAAAAATGATGGTGTACAATAGTATATTTTTGCACACCTGGTTTTGACCTCGTACGGGGAGGCCCTCACGGATTTGGGTGGCACCCCCGGATTTTGCCGGCGCCCCCGGCCGGTCAAGAGAAAATCAGACACATCGCCTGTCTGAAGGGGTAGTACCCTCTGTGTAAAATAAAATACACTTTCAAATATGAATGGTGCCCCCTGACATCAAAGCTGCACCCTGGACAGCAAAAGGTGCCCACCCCCTTGAGTAAAAGCGCCCCTCTGGATAGCAAAGGCGACCTCTAGACAGCAGAGGCGCCCCTGGACAGAAAAAGGCACCCCCAATTGAGGAGCAACGACGCCCCTGAATAGCATAGGCGCCCTCTGGTTAGCACAGGCACTCCTGTACACTAAGAGGCGCCCCCTCCCCCATAAAGCAAAGGCACCCCTCTGGATATAATAAGCTCCCTTTAATAGCAATCGCGCTCCCTGAACAGCAGGGGCGCCCTCTGGATAGGATAGGCGCCCCCAAAACAGCAAATACGCCCTTTGATACCAAAAGCGCCCCATGGACAGAACACACCCTCTGGATAGCATAGGCACCCCTGGACGGCAGATACGCCCCTAAAGAAGAGCAACGGCACCCCGGGATAGCATATGCGCCCCTGGTTAGCACAGGCACCCCTGGACAGCAAAAGGCGGCCCCCGCCCCCTGAGTAAAAGATCCGGGTCTCTGGATAGCATAGGTGCCCCTGGATAGCGCAGGCGCCTCCTGAACAGCAGAGACGCCTCCGAAGAAGATCAACGGCGCCCCTTGATATCATATGCACCCCCTGGTTAGCACAGGCATCCCTGGATAGCAAAAGGCGCCCCCCCCGAGAGCAAAGGTGCCCCCTCTGGAAAGAATAAGCACCCATGGATAGGAAAGGCGCCCCCTGGAAAGAACAGCAGAACATTTTTTTAGGAAAACTCAGTGAAGGGGGGCGGTGGAGATTTTCTTGTGCTGGCCATTATAATGTCTTCGGGGGATCAAACCCCCATTTGGAGGGGGCGTTAATAAAATTTAGACGTGCTAGTGTTAAATGTCTCCTAATTTTTGTTATTCCATATTCTAAAGATTAGAGATGCTGCCCAGGACTGCGGGTTTTTTTCAACGGAAAAAGGCCAAACCGGGTTTGCGAAAAGGTCAAAAGGCTCAAATTGTATTTGCACTAAAAAATCTTGTTTTTTATAAATTTCGTCCAAGTTCTTCCCAGTACGGCTGTTGGAGTCTGAGTCTCATTAAAATCCTCAAGGGACTTGTCACGGAGACCCCGACCCCACCACCCGAACGAGTAACGCCCACAATGAAGGGTTGATTTAGAAGCCAAAGTTTAACCTCCCACAAAGCACAGGGATGGCCGCCTCGCTCAGGTCTCTCATCAGTCAGTTGCCAGCCGACCTACGTCGGGCAAACGATTGAGCGCCGGAGCGTCTCAGGGGAACCGATCTCAAGCCTGGACATGCACTGCCACTGCATGCTTCTCAGCAGCGGGCCGGAGCCCGACGCTCTACCAACCGAGCAACCGGGGCGGCCAAATGGCCAAATAAATACCACAAAAGCCATATTTGAGGCTAAAACGAACCCTACCGGGTGTCATAAACCCACAGAAAAAGGACAGAGCACTCTTGTATCACTGCAGTGAACAGTGCACTGTATAAAACTAAATGTTGATAATTTGATATTGACTTGACGATATATTTTTAGCACACTGCCCATCTCATAAGAAGGCAGGAGTCCCCGTCCAATCCCGTGTGGCGACCCAATTATTTTATCCACATAACTAAACAATTTGTTAGCATCATCAATTATCTTGGCCGCACCACTCCCCGCTAACATTTGATATCTTCCTGCTTTTTCTGTGAATTGTTTGCTCTTGAACAGTGACGGATCCATAGGCAGATCCAGGATTGCCAATCGGAGGGGAGCACCTTCCCGGGGGCGCCATCCGGAGCAGGGGGCGCCACTTTTGACCGGAAAAACCTACCAGGTGGGCGTAAAATCCTATCGGTGAGCACCGATTTTCGCATCCTGGGGGAGAGTGGGAAGCGCCACTTCAGGCGAGTGCCATCGACCTTTCAGGGGGGCGCCGTGACCATTTCAGGGGGCGCCGAGGATCGATCGGGGGGCTGCATCTGCCCCTCCCCTTTGCCCCCTGGATCCGCGTATGGGCGGATCTTGAATTTTAGTAAGGTGGGGGGAAACGCGGAGCCTCAAAGTGGGCACTTTACCATCAACTTTTCAACCAAAGGGCGCCTATGGTATTCGGTTTTCGGTTGCCGTCATTTTGGTGGATCGTATTTTTAACAACATCCTATCCCACCCTCTCCCAGCCAAAACAGTTTGTACCAGCCAAGCAAGATGCCTATTTGGCGTGATATTTGAAACAATGAATCGCTAAACAGTTCAGTCCACACTTTTTCGGCACCTCTTGAAAAATCTGTAACTGCCACTAGGTCATGGAGAAATTCAAGACACTTGGGAAGATGCAACAGCTGAACATAAAGGTATATATCTGAGGATTTTTCTATTAGTGAAGAGGGGTTAAGTTTATTTTAATATCAAATATGATAAGCATCATTTTGCCTTTCCACGTGGCCAAGATTCGTAAGATAATGGTGAGAGGACATTGAAAATAATCGCAGCGAGTGTGAACCTGGCCTGTGCGCTGTCCAAGAAACTTATCTCAGCGGAAAAGCTTTTAAGTTGTAGGAAACACAAACCGGACTTTAACCCACATTATTAATTGCTCCTAAAAAATAATGTTTGAACCAGATGGCAGACTCAAGGAGATATAAGGGAAGTTGAAACGTTAAGATAAACACAGAATGAAGTATGTGGGCATTTTCCATCGACCTTTATCTATATTCTTCAATTCATCAGCATGGGAGAATTGCTCTTGTGCGTGAAATTTCGGAGGTGTTAAGAGAATTTCGGTAGCCATGTGATTGAATGCTGAAATAGATCATGCCATAGGCATGTGTGATTTGTGACATAAATGGGCCCTACTAGAATAAAAAGAAAACAGTTTCAACGTGTCCAAGTACTCTCTTGATAAATTGATAACTTTTTTTCGTTTATTGGCTGTAATTTGCGCGTTTAATGATCATGTGCAGTGTTCAGATCGAAGTGAAAAGACCATTCAGATTG
The DNA here is from genome assembly GCA_034440635.1 of Lepas anatifera. Lineage (NCBI taxonomy): Eukaryota > Metazoa > Arthropoda > Thecostraca > Lepadidae > Lepas > Lepas anatifera. The sequence goes on along the minus strand of JAOTON010000940.1, from coordinate 1,008,622 downwards.
ATAAAACGAGTATATTTTGTCACTGACCATCCACTTATACCATCAACCATCGCCTTCAGGTCAAGTTCAGTACTCATTTAAGAGAAGAGGTGAGCGTGCACTGTGCATGCCCAAATCGAGACACAGCCGCCCTCCCGATGGACAGACCGCGCAGAAATACGTCCTCGTCGCGTTTGATTTTGCGCACGCGTACGACGTAGTGGACCACAATAAAGCTGCTGCTGGCACCCTCATGAAGTGGACCCGACAGCACAAAATGGTGGTATCAGGAGCCAAGATCCAAATACTGGTGATGTCCCAGTGGGCCAGAGACGCCGATCCCTTCAATTTTAAGGTCGACGGGAAGTCTGTCACTGCTGGAGACACCCTACAGCTACTTGGCGTCACCATCGATCGGCTCCTCCATTTCGGTCCACACTGTAAGAGACTGTGGGAGAAGGTCCACCCCCGCATCTCCCACCTACGTCAACTGTCCGGCTGCAACTGGGGGCTGCACGAACAGCACCTCCGAACCGTCGCTACTGGCTACGTGAGAGGAGCGATGGAGTAAGCGGCCGCAGCGTGGCTCCACGCCACACCGCCATGTCATGTCGAGCTGCTGGAACGCAAAATGAGAGCGTCGGCGCGTATCATCACAGGATGCACCCACTCCACTCCCAGCCGAGTTAAGACTCCCCGCGTAGCGGCCAGAAGGAGGGTACTCGCGACCCGACTGCCGGTGAAATTCCATACCCTGCCGCCTGAAGACCCTCTGTGAAGACGTGCGGAGGCGACAGCGCCCTCTCGACTCTCCTCCGTGACCGGGTGGCGGCAGGTGGGCAAAGACATGTGGGATCAAGCAGGCATCTCCCTCCCCATCGAGTCTTTCCTTCCTCGATGTCTTCCACTGTGGGTATCAGGAGAGTGAGCCACATTTCAACTAGACGTGGGCCCACTGACATCAGGAGCGCCACTTGTCCGGAAGAAGCGAGTAGCTCTCCCCCACCTCGCTTCCCTGACTCCATGTGCCACATGGGTGTGGACCGACGGGTCAGTGCACGGAGGGATCACGAGCGGGGGAGCTGGGTCTTCATCGAGTCACCAGACAGAGCCCAGCATGAGCTCAGGCGACCAGCAGGCTCGCTCTGCTCGAGTTTTCAGGCTGAGATGGTAGCCATCCAAACTGCCTGTGTCTTCCTACTGGACTAATCAGTGCACACAGAAGCAGTGACGGATCTAGGATTTCGTTAAGGGGGGGGCCCAGGCTCGGAGGGCGCCGAACCTGGGGGGCGCCGAACCTGAGGGGCGCCAATTTCAGTGGCGGATCTAGCCGGTCGGTTTGGGAGGAGCAAACCAAAGTCGAAAAGCAAAAAAACCTCACGCAGTAAAAAGCTGCGCTACCAATATCACTTGCCCGTTTGCCCGTAGAATAATAGAATTAGAATTGCCCGTAGAAGAAAAAGAGGCGAAAAGCCAAAAAAACTTCACGGGGTGAAAAATATGGGCTCGAGATACTTCTTCCTATCCACGGCTGGCTATACTATGACTTGCTATACTATGGAGGTCTGGCTATACTATAACTGAGAATTATTGATATTTACTCCATGATTCTGATGAAGGGCTGTGCCCGAATATATAATCTTCAGTGAGGGGACAGGCCAGGGAACATCTTATCAACCTATGTTCTGTATGATGTTGAGAGTTGGAACACCAAAATCTTGCTTATAAACTAAGAAGGAGTAAGGGAAAAAGGAGGTCGATCGCTTTGGGGGCGAAGACGCAGTTTTGCCCCGAGCTTTTTCGTTTGGGGGAATGCCTTTTCCCCTCCCCCTTGGATCCGCCACTGGCCAATTTAACACCCAAAAGGCGGCCAGTGTCAATGAAGAACGCGTTTAAAAAAGCATTTGTAAATGCTTATTTTCATGAAAGCTTCCTCTCAGTGAGGACATGTTCACGTTTACCATCGAGCATACTTCGGGCCAGCTAACGACTGGTACCGTGGTAGAAAATGCTGAAAGCACCCACTGACACTAACTGAAGCACGATGAGCAAATAATACAGTTATATTCGGTCATGATAAAAACTGAGGTGTCATATCCACCACCTCCACTTATCACAGTTGTCCTGGCTAACGGTTCAATACTGAAATACCCGATTGACGCTAACCTGAGCCTCATAGGCCGCAGAACCTCTGCGGGCCTGGGCCCCTGAGTTTTCGTTGACTTCGATGAGTTTATATCGAGTCCCCTCAGCTGATCTGGGACCGCTTTAGTTAACCAGGCTCTCACACTGAACTTGAAACCTATATGTCGCCGCTGAAGCCAGCCTTTTAGGCCCTTTTATTGATATAGGGCCCCTTCAACCGGTCCTGGGCCCTCTGAGCTAAAAGCTGGAGCTCTGAGCTCTGATCCCCAAGCTGGATTAGTGTCCTTTAAGCTGGTCAGGGTCCCCTGGGTTGGTATTGTTTTCGTTTAACTGATATAGATCCCTTCAGCTTGTTTGGGGCCCGTTGTGCGTATCTTGGGACTAGTTCGTCGAGGCACCCAGCTAGTCTGGCCCTATTAGTTTTATGGGCCTTCTGAGCTTCTGCAGGTTCCCCTCGGAGTGTCTGGGCCCCATGAGTTAAAAATTGGACCCCTGGGTTAGTTTTGGGTTCCTGAGCTTATTTAGAAACCATTTAATTAGGTAGGCACCCCACGCTGGTCTTGAGAACCCTGTGTTGGCGCTGAGGTCAAATGAGCTCGTCGGCGGCCCTTATCTGGGGCCCCTTAACTGGCACGGACCCCTCAGCTGATTTTGGAGACCCAAAATCCCTCCTACCGGATTCCACCCACGCCAGATTTCCTGACTCCCTGAGGGCCCCTGGGGGCCATTGGGGATTTTTCCCGCGATCAGCGCTAGGGCCCCTCCCCGAGACAAAGCTTACAACATGTTTCTGTGTATATACTCTAGCATCTGCCAGAGTTGAGCTAGAATCATTTTTAGGCACACTTCGCTTCCTCTCGTTACGGCGAATCATCAAATAATGCATAATATGACTATACTAGGTCAAAACATAAAAATGACCTGACCTAAGGCTAGGTCAAGGTCGTCATCTAGCCTAGCATAGTCAGTATGCATATGAATCAACTCACAATAGCAATAAAAAATGGTATCAAAATACGGGTTTTATCAATATTTCCTGCAAAGCAATTAACCCAAGTCTTAAAACCTGCTTAGGAAGCCCCAGATGAACTCTCAGAGGTAACATGTCTAAACTTGCAACATGAACCGATAAAGAGGCCTAGGATACCATGAATTGGGGAATCCGAAGGTATTCCAAGCGGCATCTGCAGACATAGAGCAATTTTTCGGCAAATTTCCGTTTTACCCCATGCATTTTCAATGGAGAGGTCATGATTCGTACCTGTCCCTAGGCCATCGATGGGAAAAATCCCGCAATAAATGTATTAGTACTTTTTGGGCCCATTATATGGTACAAGTTTGAATTCGATAGATTCACCCTTTTCTTACTTACGCCAACTTAAACATTTTTTGGGGTGAGGTCACTTGACCTGCACTGGTGACCTGACCTGAGATGACGCAACCTTAAATTTTGAGGGAAAGTTGCGGAATTGATCAATGATAAGGTGTGACAAGTACTGTGTCGCTTCGCGCCGACGTTTTTTCGTGCAAATGGGAGACCTCGAGGGGGTGTTCAAGCACCCCCCCCCAACGGGCCGGAACGGGGCTCGAATACTCTAGAACAGGGCTGAGGCCAAAAGGGAAGGCTCTAAACAATGTCTGCAATTTTTGGGGTCAAGGTCCTTCAAGGTCATTGACCTATTACAGCACAACCCAACATATTATGCCTAATTTACGCTATAACTAGCGCTGTGACCAAGCTTACCAATGACCTTTGATCAAGCCTTGATCATCAAGGTCAGTGACCTTTAAAATTGACCTGTAACCTTGATCTAAACACTGAATAACCTTTACTCTGATATAATAGCATACGTCATAGTAAGAATCGTAACATTATGCAACGGCATTTAGGGGCTGTCCAGGAGTACCTGTGCTCATCAGGGACACCTATGCTCTCTGGGGGGGGGCGGGCCTTTGCTTCGTTGAGGCACCTGTGCCACCCAAGGACGCCTTCGCTCTCCAATGGACGCAACCTAGCTATCCAAGGGCATCTTTGCTGTTCCGGGGGTGCCTTTGATACCCAGTGCCCAAGGCGAGCTTTTTCTTATCCAGGTTCACCATGGTATTGAGGGGCGTATTTTTATTCAAGGTAACCTATACTACCCAGTGGCGCCTACCCTATGCAAGGGGCGCTTAGGCTACCAGAGGGCAGCAATTTGCTATGCATAGGGTGCCCTTATGCTCTCCATGGGCACCTCATTCAGAGGGTGCCTCTGATATTCAGGGGCGCTTTTCCTATCAACAGGGTACCTGTGCCATCTTGGGGCTATTCTTATCAAGGGACGCTGCTGTTATTCAGGAATACCTACACCACTGTCGAGGGTCGCCTTTGCTACCCAGAGGCGCCTTTACTTCTTAGGAAATTTTGCGCCCGTGCTTTAAGGAGTGCTTCGGCATCGATTGATTGCTCTATTATTGGGCTTAGGTGCACGTGAACCTTGAGCTCATGTAGCTCCCATATTGTTGCTAAGGAACGCTTATGCTATCAAAGGGCGCCTTTACTATCCAGGGCCGCTGTTTTATTCAAGGCAGTCTGTTCTATCCACGGGCATCTGATATTTCGGGGGCGGTGCCTAGGTTATTCAGGAGGCGGCTTTTTTTCTCCACAGGGGCGCACTATTGCTTTCCAGGGGCGCCGTTACTGCCCAGGGGTGTCTTTCTATCCAGGGGCGCATATGCTGTCTAGGTGTATTTTTCAATCACAGACATGATTGAAATACATGCCCCTACGTTATCCTGGGGTACTTTTTGTCTCCGGTGAGGCGCTATTTTTCTCTTCCGGGCACCAGTTTATCCAAGGGCACCTATGCTGTCCAGAGAACCTTTGTTATCAAGGGCTGCCTTCGCTGTTAAGGGGCACCTTTGCTACCCAAAGGGAGCATTTTACTTTCCTGGAGTGCTTATTTCCATCTAAGGGGAACATATGCTAGGGGAGACCGGGGCTAGTTGAACATGATTTTTGTTTTGGTCGGATATCTCAGAGATGGCTAAGGGTATAGACTTCGTTCTGCCATTGCTGGAAAGCCTATTCTTTTGGCTTTCAAGTGATGCGTGTGCTAACGCTTGAATGTTGTCGCTGTGTGAGATATTTGATCATGAATAGGTCAAAGTCAAATGGCTCAACTCGCCCCGTGTCGGGGTAAGTTGAGCCACGCTCCGGGGTACGTTGAGCCGCTTAACGAGAGTATGTCCTCATTTTCCATGTTTATTACCCAAACACCGAATATTCTCACTCTCAGTCACCGGTACTGTTTTTACACACAAACTTTGAGGAATCACCCGTACAAAGACGGTGGGCCCATCCACGGCACTCCTGGTACTGTACCCATTGTTCAACCGGGCGGCTGTTTGAGAAAGTGTCGCAGCACACCAGGCATAGTGTCTCATTTTCATCGCTGAACTCCTTGACATCTTTGTAAAGCTTCCTCCTAACATTTATTTGCTTCATTGTGCTGTTATTGCACCCACCTTGCCTTTGCTTCTAGCCTTTGCCATCTGTTGTACCTCTGGTCATTGCTGGTTTGCTTTTTTACTTCTTTTCCGCCTCCTCTTCCAGAAGCTGTTTTTTGGTATATCCGTCAACACTGCTGCTTTCCTCTGACGCGAGATTCTCTTCCTCGGCCTCAGCTCTTTAAGCAACGGGCAGACTGCTGCAGGCGAGAACGTATCAGGGCAGTAGGGCAGGATCAGGACAGGATCAGTTTCACCGTGAGGGTCATGGCAGACTGCTGCTCATTGATTTGTCCGGGGAGATTCTGCTGCGTATACGGCTCAGGCCCATCTGCGGAGAGGTCCAGCTCTGCTACCGATGGTGCAGGGAGGCTCTGCTGAAGATCCAGTCCAGGACTAGGGGCATTCGTTGATCTTCCAGGCAAGCTGGACCCTGCTGGATTTTCAGATGCTGAGATGTTCAGTAGACTTCCTGACATTTCAAGAATCTACTGAGGGCTCTTCACAAGTCGATCCGTCTGTTGGGCCGGTGTCCGCTGGGAATCAGGTATAGGCCCAGAGGCACTACCTGACGTTCCAGGCATGCTGGACCCACTAGCGGATCCAGAGGGGGGAGGGGTAAGGGGGCCATGTCCCCCAAATAGTGATATTTTGGCTGATTTTTTTTAGCAAGAAAACTATATTTTTACTATTTTTCCCGAGTTGCCTCCCCAAACGGCGCTCCTGCGCCTGCCAGTGGCTGGGCCCTGCTGGAAGTCTGGGTGGAATCACGGAACAGTGTTTATTTGAGAAAACGGGAAAAATCGGCAAATAGTGGGTAAATTTTGAACGTTTTGAGGGAAAGGCCAAGACCCCTGCATCCTCTAGAGTTGGAGGGGCTTTAAAGGAATAGGAGGGCCCAAGACCAGCGCTGGAAGCTCTTCTCCATTATTGGTCAGCCTAATAGCAGGTCAGGGGGCAGGTAATGGGACATTAAATCGCTTAAGTGTTTTGAAAATAAACGGGAAAAATCCGAAGCTGGTGGTAAATGCCTTTCCCCCTTCGCCAATGAGTCGACCCGATAGCAGACATTTTAGGAGACAACTGCCCGGGCTGAATAGCGTCGCCAACTATATCCCTGTTGGAAGGTTTCTCGGAAGCCACGATTGCTCTTTGATCAGAGAAGCCACCTGGTCTTGAACACTGGTGAGCCGCATGGAAAGTGTGCGTGCTATCCACTACGTCAGCGTGCCCCATTAGTTTGGGGGATTTAGATATTCCTTTTTTCTCCGGGGCACGTTGATCATGGCTCAACATACCCCAACACCCTCGTGGCTCAACTTACCCCGAGACCCCGCCGCAACTCCGGAGGCAGCTGACGCAGAAATTAGGTGATCAGTTCTCATGGTTTTCGGCCCAAATAAGGCGTAAATACCTGCATTCAACTCATTTAATAGGGCTAATCTTTATCTCTTATATCAACAGTGTTATTACAAAATGTTTGACAAAAGTAAAATTCACTTTTGCTATCAAAAAACAGGTTTTTCTGTCTCCAAACCGCTACCGACCAGATACCACGACGGTTTCCTGCTGAAAGACGGAAAGCTGTTGCACGCATGCGCTGTTATGATTACAGCGCAATCTCTTCAGAAACAGCGGAGTTATCGCGAGTGGCTCAACATGCCCCTGGCTGCAACTAGCCCCGGTCTCCCCTATCTTGGAGCGCCTTTGCAAACATGGGGCGTATTTTTCTATCCAGGTGCGCCTTTGCACTTAAGGGGGCGCCTCTGCAATCCAGTAGGAGCCCAAATAGATGGAGAATCAGAATTCTGAAATAAGGCGCTCGAACACTGAAATAAAGTGCCTAGTTATCAGAAAGAGGCGCTCATCTGCCGAGCGGGGAGGACTGCTGGTTGGTGAGGGCAGCGTTCTCGGAAACGGGGCGCACATACTGAAAAAGGCACCCGGTTGCAGCGATGGAGCACTAAGCCTTCAGTTATAGGTTAATGAAATGTGGTTAACCCTATTTCCGTCAGGCTCCCGGCTACCCCCTATTTCCGGCAGGGGGGGCAATATCGGGCCCCCCTAAGATCTCGTAATCTAACCGGCCGATTTTGAAAATTCAAAGTGCTATAGATTCCCCTGACGCTCAACTTTATTTTGAAAAAAAGAAAATTTCAAAATTTTGATTTTTAAGGAGAAAGTCGTGCAAAATATACAATTTTTGTGTATTTTTTAGATTTTCCATAACCCTTGTCTCTGTTGTACGATTTTCACAAAACTAGTTCAGATTTACAAATAATTGACCCAAAATTGTCATATACTCGAGCTACGCAAAAATTCGAAATTCAATGGCAGTTCCAGGACCAGGACTATGAGGGGAAATATATACAACCTAAAAAGTTTTTGTTACGCGGATTAGAAGCCGTGATATACTGCTTGGCATCTTTGACACATAAATAAATGAAAAAAGTGAAAAACTCATCAGGGGCGGATGCAGTAAGGTAAAACAGTGGGGTAAAATACATCCCAACAATATGCGAGTGGTATGCATGAGTATATTAGTCCCTCGACTAGTTGAAATTTATTTCTGATAATTTTTACCCTCCCATGGCAGCTCTGGGAAAGGGGGTGACATAGGCGGATCAAGGACTCTCGTCGTGGGGGGGGGGCGGGTGGGGGTGATTGGAAACACATTTTTAATATACAACGATATTGAGTCGCGGCGGTGATACTGGCTGGGAATATGCATTTTGAAAATGTGTAGTGACTGGACACGCCTCTGGTAATCTAGAATTTGGTTATAACTATTTTGAATTTTCATATACCCAATTGTATTCGCCCTGGCACGGCTGTAAGCAGTCTTCTCACTTACTAACGTTTAGTCCTTCTTGATAACATTCCCCCCATTTTGAACTGCTGTAACCGCCCCTGATGAATACAAATAGTGACAATTGTGAATGCACTATCATCTCACATAAAAAATGATATAATAAAACCATATAACTGGTATCAGGATCAGCAGAGACGGCTTCCTTTTACAAAGAACCCATCGCATACGATAATACTTGGTTTGTGGATAGAACCTCCCCAAAAACCCAGCCATAGCTCCGCCCCTGGTAAATATATAATATTGACAATTTCAGAAAACCTGTCTGTACTAGTTTTAGGAAAAGTCAGGAAGTTTCAAAGTTCTATCGCAAGCCGTTTCGGAGATATTCTTGAAAAACCTTAAGGGGGGGCAATATTAGCCCCCCCTGCCGGAAATAGGGTTAAAAGCAGTCAATGCTCAAATTGAGCGCTCGAGCCCTGTAACAGAGCGCGCGACTGCCAAACAGGTGTGCCAAACCATAGACAGTAGGGCAGCTGAAGATGGAAAGGGACACCTATGATATCCTGGGGGCGCCTGTACTCTCAGGTGAGGCGCTTGTTTTCTTTCTCAGGCGCCTAGATTATCCATGGCCGCCTATGCTGTCCAGATCATCTATTTCAAGAAGGGTTAACTTTGCTGTCCAGGGGCGCCTTTGCTATGCAAGGGCGCATATGATATCTGTAGGACGCTTTATGCAGAGGGCGCCTAGACTGTCCAAGGGCGCCGTCCTAACCAAAGGCCGCCTTTCACTTCCCTGAAGTGCCTATTTCTATGTAAGGAGTGCATATATTATCTAGGAGTGCCCTTGATATACGGAGACGCCTTTTTGTCCAGCAGCGCCTTTGCTCTTGAGGGGCGCTGCTCCAATCCAGGGTAGCTAAAGATGGATAAGAGACATCTATGTTATACAGGGGGAGCCTGTACTTTCCAATGGGGCGCTCATTTTCCTTCACAGGCACCTAGTTTGTCTAGGGAGCGCATAGGCTATCCAAAGGCGCCTTTGCTTTCGAAGGGGTGCCTTCCTAGGGGCGCCTTTGCTATCCAGGGGCGCCTTTGCTGTCCAAAGCACTTGTGTTATCCAGGGTTGTCTTTGCTGTCCAGTGGCGCCTTTGCTATCTAAAAGTGCATATGATATCCGTTGGCGCCTTATCCAGTGGGCGCCTGGACTATCAAAGGGCACTTTTTCTATCCAAGGGTTGCATTTATTTTCCTGAAGTGCCTATTTCTATCTAAGGGGCTCCTATTCTGTCCAGGGCACCTATGTTTCCCAGATTTGCCTTTGCTGTCCAGGGACGCCTTTGCTATCCAAGGGCACCTTTCTTAAGCAAGGGGCGCATTTTGTTTTCCTGGAGCACCTATTCCTATCTAAGGGGCGCATATGTTATCTAGGAGCGCCTTTGATACCAGGAGGCGGCTTTTTGTCCGGGGGCGCCTTTGCTCTTGGGGGCGCTGCTCCAATGCAGGGCAGCTGAAGGTGGATAAGGGACATCTATGTTATACAGAGAGCGCCTGTACTTCCCAGTGGGGCGCTCGTTTTCCTTCTCGGGCTCCTAGTTTATCCAGGGGGCGTCTAGGCTATCCAAAGGCGGCTTTTCTATGAAGGGGGTGCCTTCCTAGGGGCGCCTTTGCTACCCAGGGGTGCCTTTGCTGTCCACGGCACTTGTGTTATCCAGGGTTGTATTTGTTGTCCAGGGGCGCCTTTGCTATCCAAAGGTGCATATGACATCCGTAGGCGCTTTTTCCAGTGGGCGCCTAGGCTATAAAAGGGCGCCTTTTCTACCCAAGGTGAGCATTTTATTTTCCTAAAGCGCCCATTTCTATATAAGGGGTGCTTATGCTGTCCAGGGCACTTATGTTACCAAGATTTGCCTTTACTGCCCAGGGGCGCCTTTCCTAGCCAAGGGCGCAAATAGTATCCGTAGTTCGCTTCATCCAGAGGGCGCCTAGGCTATCCAAAGGTGGGTTTCTATCGAAGGGGTTCCTTCCTAGGGGCGCCTTTGCTACCCAGGGGCGCCTTTGCTGTCCAGGGGCGCCTTTGCTATCCAAGGGTGCATATGACATCCTTAGGGCGCTTTTTCCAGTGGGCGCCTAGGCTATCAAAGGGCGCCTTTTTCTACCGAAGGTGAGCATTTTATTTTCTAAAGCGCCTATTTCTATCTAAGGGGCGCTTATGCTGTCCAGGGCACCTATGTTACCAAGATTTGCCTTTGCAGCCCAGGGGCGCCTTTCCTAGCCAAGGGCGCATATGATATCCGTAGGGCGCTTCATCCAGGGGGCGCCTAGGCTATACAAAGGCGGTTTTTCTATCGAAGGGCTGCCGTCCTAGGGGCGCTTTTGCTGTCCACAGCACTTGTGTTATCCAGGGTTGTCTTTGTTGTCCAGGGGCGCCTCTACTATCCAAGGGTGCATATGACATCCTTAGGGCGCTTTTTCCAGTGGGCGCCTAGGCTATCAAAGGGCGCCTTTTTCTACCGAAGGTGAGCATTTTATTTTCTAAAGCGCCTATTTCTATCTAAGGGGCGCTTATGCTGTCCAGGGCACCTATGTTACCAAGATTTGCCTTTGCAGCCCAGGGGCGCCTTTCCTAGCCAAGGGCGCATATGATATCCGTAGGGCGCTTCATCCAGGGGGCGCCTAGGCTATACAAAGGCGGTTTTTCTATCGAAGGGTTGCCGTCCTAGGGGCGCTTTTGCTGTCCACAGCACTTGTGTTATCCAGGGTTGTCTTTGTTGTCCAGGGGCGCCTCTACTATCCAAGGGTGCATATGACATCCTTAGGGCGCTTTTTCCAGTGGGCGCCTAGGCTATCAAAGGGCGCCTTTTTCTACCCAAGGTGAGCATTTTATTTTCCTAAAGCGCCTACTTCTATCTAAGGGGCGCTTATGCTGTCCGGGGTACCTATGTTACCAAGATTTGCCTTTGCTGCCCAGGGGCGCCTTTCCTAGCCAAGGGCGCATATGATATCCGTAGTTCGCTTCATCCAGGGGGCGCCTAGGCTATCCAAAGGTGGGTTTCTATCGAAGGGGTTCCTTCCTAGGGGCGCCTTTGCTACCCAGGGGCGCCTTTGCTGTCCAGGGGCGCCTTTGCTATCCAAGGGTGCATATGACATCCTTAGGGCGCTTTTTCCAGTGGGCGCCTAGGCTATCAAAGGGCGCCTTTTTCTACCGAAGGTGAGCATTTTATTTTCTAAAGCGCCTATTTCTATCTAAAGAGCGCTTATGCTGTCCAGTTCACCTATGTTACCAAGATTTGCCTTTGCTGCCCAGGGGCGCCTTTCCTAGCCAAGGGCGCATATGGTATCCGTAGGGCGCTTCATCCAAGGGGCGCCTAGGCTACCCAGGGGCGCTTCATCCAGGGGGCGCCTAGGCTACTCAGGGGTGCATTAGTTCCCCATGGCGCAATCTTGCTATCTAGTGGCGCCTTTTCTTTGCCGGGGCGTTTTTGTTAGCTTTCTAAATTTCATCTTCAACATTTTACTGGGGCGCAAAAGACCAGTAAATGCGTCTAGTGTTTGGGCAGGGGCGCTTTGCCATGGTTTTAAGGAGTATGTGTTCATTCAAGTGGAATAAGTGGTATCTACCACCTTGGCGTACGAAATGGGTACAGGCGCGCCGCTCATATCGGGCGCCTTCGGCGCCCGATATGAGCTGAGCTTTACTGGGGCGCTTCGGAGCTAAGGGGGGCCCGGGCCCCTGGGCCCCCTTGGATCCGTCACTGCACAGAAGATCCAGTCATCTTCAGCATGGCCTGCCAAGGTGACGACGCATTATAGAAATAAAATGGCTTCAATGTCTGCAGATAAGACAGCGAATCGGTAAAAATCGCAAACTTCCTCACCATCAGCTTAGACACCTGGTCCAAACAGCAAAAAAATATGGAGTACAGCTCTGAAGTAAAAATGGATCCTTCGTAACGCAAACTAGACAACTTCTCAACATCGTCACCAACAAATGCACACCCTGTGCCATTGTCACTTTCTTTTGCAACCGTCTATATAGAAACAGACATGGTTTTCGAACGGCTCCGCAAGCAAGTTCATAAATTACTGGCGCGTCGGTTCAGGAGGAAAATTTTTGCTTTGTTAGCGTAGGTTGTGTTCGTGTTAACTGTCGAGATGAGCTATGGTTCAATAACAGCTGCTTCATGTGGTTCGACGAGATTGCTGTCGATACCAGCCTGTGCCAGCCAGGCACAGACTCTCACTCCCTGGTGACGGGTTGCAAAACGCGAGCCACTGTCTATCTGACTGAGGTAGGCGTCGCCAAAAAAATGTTTGGTATGTGGGGCGTGTTGGTGGCTTATTTTAAAGGGAACGTGGCACCTTGGTAAAATCCTGGAATTTTGTGTAATTAGGCGTACTTTTAGCCGAAAATAATGAAACCACTCATGATTTATCTGAAAAATGTACAACAAGCTCAATGCTTTTATTTTTAAAATACTCCTCTAGAAAAATGAATAAATATCTGCCTCTGGATGATGTCATGATCTGGCAACCACTACCATACTCGAAACACCTCAAGGGCTTCGATTGGCTGATGCTCATCGTGATGTCAGCATATGTCGTCACACCAGCAGCTCACAACAATGGCCGCCTGGCGAGAGGTACATGAGAGGTACATTTCGGGTAGGTTTTAGTTTTTTTCTACGGAAAAATCGAGTTCCAAGACAAATGATATAAAGAGCACCTGGTTTTCCGATTTGCTTTACAACTTGGCTATCTCAGTTAAAATCACGTTCTAAAGGTGCCACATTCATTTTAATGGCTTAATGCAAAGCGAGTATCTTACTGCGCATTTGTAGCGGTATTTCATTAATTTCCACTAGCATGCTTATTATGGGTGAAGCTTGGAACGCTCCTGTTACTATTCTGATAGCGAGATGACGGACATATCGATAATCTTTTTCGCGGACTAAGGAGTGGCCTCATACGCAACCCCGGTCTGCGACCTGGGATAACCCCCCACCGGCGCAGGAGAGCCGCATGACAATGTGCTGAAATCAACCATATTTCATTCTCAATGTATCTCTTCATAAGCCTGTAGGTCAGTGCCATCATTCTTTTCTTTGAAATAAATAGTAAATATCCCGCAGTCAACCCCGGATTCGACCCGCGCATCCCTCATCACGAGACAGGACCTCTAACCAATAGACCACTGCGCCACACTGTACCGACTCCCACTAACCCTACACCTGTGACCCGTCAGGAGGTCACTGGCCGGTATCACGCAATCAAAACGATGCCGTGATCGTGGCACCGGGTGTTGTGTTCGTACAGAAAAGGCCTGGTATAAAGCTGCTTCTAGAAGACGAACCAAACATTAGATTCGCCTAGAATCACTTGTATCGGCGACCCAGAACCCTAAGCTAGCTTTATGCTAAATTGCATCCACTTCCATTCATTTTGAAGACTTGAAACCATGGTGAGAAGCAAACATGTCCGAGAAATTTAGCTCCTTGAAATACCCTTTCGGACGAATTACTCGAAAGCCATTGGAGATAAGTGGGCAGTGTAAATGAATTGAATGACTGCAATTAATTTTCCTATTCAGCCATGTCAATTCTGAGCTTGTGAATGACATGTGCTCTGAACCGAAAAGCTGCAAATAAAACGTTTTCTACTAAAATTATATTTATATATATAAGACAATGAATTTTATTATCACGATATCCATCTCCGAATATTATCAGGCGGAAGCAATGTTCTTTCATTATTTGAAATGAAAAGTCAAATCGGCGCATTAGATCGCGAGAGATTAAGATTTAAATGAAATGAGCAAAAATGTAGTCCTCCGGCAAAATGGCAAAAACTAGGTCAGAATTTTACGTTTTCCACTGGAAACTATGCCTAAGCACAAGAAAATTGACGTAGCTGCCTCCACGTGGCTGTCTTTAAACTAACTGAAGCGTGCCTTCTGACATTTCAAGCTTACAAGTCGGCTGTCAAATTTCAATATCTTTTTGCTTGTACTAGAAATACTGCGTTTTGGCATAATAAATATTGTCGGACCAGTTCGAACTTTTTTTCTTAGGTGGCCTTGTTGCTTATTCAAAAGGAGGCAAATTTCAAGTTCGTCGCTTAAGAAATAAAAATGATAAAAATGCAAAATTGAAAACATTTGTTCCAAAATTTCTCAAAAACTATTTTGAATTAAAATTTGGGGGCCTTAGTTTGGGCGTCTAGCGTAAAAGGGCAATCACCCTACACAATTGTAGAGCCCTGGTATCAACTGTCAGAACCGCCAAACGGCCAGAATAGAGCCTCTTGAGAAATCTCAATCCGCTTCGCTCCATGGATTTCGTCATGCGGCTCTGACACAGCCGTACTCGATCTTCGGACGAATAAGTGATCTATACAGCATAAGAAGCTTATAACGTAGCGTATAACAATGAGCGTATAACGTGCGCATAACGTATATATAGGCGATAAGCGTATAACGTGTATAGCATGAGAAACAATTCTCTATCTGCACAGTATCTCATGCTCGTCAACACCTTTAGTATTTTCAGGGTATCGAAACATTTTTTTGCGGAAATCCTTCAGGTGTGGCAAATATGAAAGCTTATCGAGTGTGAGCCTGATAAATCTGGTTTCTGCTACAACGTCGCTCGGATTTCCGCGAATTTACAAAATCGGGTATTCAGTCTCAATGTCTATTATAAAAGTGCATGCACTATGTCTTTGAACTTGAAAATTTCAGTCCATTGCGTGTGATCCATTGCTGCAATATGTCAAGGCCAAGCTGCAGCCGCCTCTGCGCAGCTGCTGTAGTAGACACTGTCACACATATTGTGAAGTCTTCAACGAAAAACACGTGACGTATGTTTGCGGGAAGTGTCTGCAATATCATTGGTCATAACTGCAAACAAGGCTATGAATATCGCAGAATCCTGGGCTATGCTACTCTGTTGCTGATGTCAATCCGATACGACTGAGTTTACGCGAAAACTAAAATACATATTTTTCGGAATATTAGAAATAAACCACCCCAAGTGGCCTCGCACGCCGAGTCCAAAGAGTTTCTGCAGAACGCCATTGGATAGCAAAGGCGCCCCCCAAGAGATAATGGCGCCCCCTGGGGAGGAAGGCGCCCCCTCCAGAAAATCTTGCACCACTTCTCGAAAATAGAATCCACCGTCTCTGCCGAAACATATATTCAAAGATGACAGCGAAATATGGTAATTGCACCTATTGATGCTGGAAAAGTCGTATAACACTGACTTACACAATCAGAATGTTATCGCGAGTGGCTCAACATGCCCCTGGCTGCAACTAGCCCCGGTCTCCCCTATCTTGGAGCGCCTTTGCAAACATGGGGCGTATTTTTCTATCCAGGTGCGCCTTTGCACTTAAGGGGGCGCCTCTGCAATCCAGTAGGAGCCCAAATAGATGGAGAATCAGAATTCTGAAATAAGGCGCTCGAACACTGAAATAAAGTGCCTAGTTATCAGAAAGAGGCGCTCATCTGCCGAGCGGGGAGGACTGCTGGTTGGTGAGGGCAGCGTTCTCGGAAACGGGGCGCACATACTGAAAAAGGCACCCGGTTGCAGCGATGGAGCACTAAGCCTTCAGTTATAGGTTAATGAAATGTGGTTAACCCTATTTCCGTCAGGCTCCCGGCTACCCCTATTTCCGGCAGGGGGGAAATATCGGCCCCCCCTAAGATCTCGTAATCTAACCGGCCGATTTTGAAAATTCAAAGTGCTATAGATTCCCCTGACGCTCAACTTTATTTTGAAAAAAGAAAATTTCAAAATTTTGATTTTTAAGGAGAAAGTCGTGCAAAATATACAATTTTTGTGTATTTTTTAGATTTTCCATAACCCTTGTCTCTGTTGTACGATTTTCACAAAACTAGTTCAGATTTACAAATAATTGACCCAAAATTGTCATATACTCGAGCTACGCAAAAATTCGAAATTCAATGGCAGTTCCAGGACCAGGACTATGAGGGGAAATATATACAACCTAAAAAGTTTTTGTTACGCGGATTAGAAGCCGTGATATACTGCTTGGCATCTTTGACACATAAATAAATGAAAAAAGTGAAAAACTCATCAGGGGCGGATGCAGTAAGGTAAAACAGTGGGGTAAAATACATCCCAACAATATGCGAGTGGTATGCATGAGTATATTAGTCCCTCGACTAGTTGAAATTTATTTCTGATAATTTTTACCCTCCCATGGCAGCTCTGGGAAAGGGGGTGACATAGGCGGATCAAGGACTCTCGTCGTGGGGGGGCGGGTGGGGGTGATTGGAAACACATTTTTAATATACAACGATATTGAGTCGCGGCGGTGATACTGGCTGGGAATATGCATTTTGAAAATGTGTAGTGACTGGACACGCCTCTGGTAATCTAGAATTTGGTTATAACTATTTTGAATTTTCATATACCCAATTGTATTCGCCCTGGCACGGCTGTAAGCAGTCTTCTCACTTACTAACGTTTAGTCCTTCTTGATAACATTCCCCCCATTTTGAACTGCTGTAACCGCCCCTGATGAATACAAATAGTGACAATTGTGAATGCACTATCATCTCACATAAAAAATGATATAATAAAACCATATAACTGGTATCAGGATCAGCAGAGACGGCTTCCTTTTACAAAGAACCCATCGCATACGATAATACTTGGTTTGTGGATAGAACCTCCCCAAAAACCCAGCCATAGCTCCGCCCCTGGTAAATATATAATATTGACAATTTCAGAAAACCTGTCTGTACTAGTTTTAGGAAAAGTCAGGAAGTTTCAAAGTTCTATCGCAAGCCGTTTCGGAGATATTCTTGAAAAACCTTAAGGGGGGGCAATATTAGCCCCCCTGCCGGAAATAGGGTTAAAAGCAGTCAATGCTCAAATTGAGCGCTCGAGCCCTGTAACAGAGCGCGCGACTGCCAAACAGGTGTGCCAAACCATAGACAGTAGGGCAGCTGAAGATGGAAAGGGACACCTATGATATCCTGGGGGCGCCTGTACTCTCAGGTGAGGCGCTTGTTTTCTTTCTCAGGCGCCTAGATTATCCATGGCCGCCTATGCTGTCCAGATCATCTATTTCAAGAAGGGTTAACTTTGCTGTCCAGGGGCGCCTTTGCTATGCAAGGGCGCATATGATATCTGTAGGACGCTTTATGCAGAGGGCGCCTAGACTGTCCAAGGGCGCCGTCCTAACCAAAGGCCGCCTTTCACTTCCCTGAAGTGCCTATTTCTATGTAAGGAGTGCATATATTATCTAGGAGTGCCCTTGATATACGGAGACGCCTTTTTGTCCAGCAGCGCCTTTGCTCTTGAGGGGCGCTGCTCCAATCCAGGGTAGCTAAAGATGGATAAGAGACATCTATGTTATACAGGGGGAGCCTGTACTTTCCAATGGGGCGCTC
This sequence comes from Lepas anatifera, assembly GCA_034440635.1. NCBI lineage: Eukaryota > Metazoa > Arthropoda > Thecostraca > Lepadidae > Lepas > Lepas anatifera. The sequence continues at coordinate 990,779 of JAOTON010000940.1, read as the reverse complement.
ATTTTCCTTCACAGGCACCTAGTTTGTCTAGGGAGCGCATAGGCTATCCAAAGGCGCCTTTGCTTTCGAAGGGGTGCCTTCCTAGGGGCGCCTTTGCTATCCAGGGGCGCCTTTGCTGTCCAAAGCACTTGTGTTATCCAGGGTTGTCTTTGCTGTCCAGTGGCGCCTTTGCTATCTAAAAGTGCATATGATATCCGTTGGCGCCTTATCCAGTGGGCGCCTGGACTATCAAAGGGCACTTTTTCTATCCAAGGGTTGCATTTATTTTCCTGAAGTGCCTATTTCTATCTAAGGGGCTCCTATTCTGTCCAGGGCACCTATGTTTCCCAGATTTGCCTTTGCTGTCCAGGGACGCCTTTGCTATCCAAGGGCACCTTTCTTAAGCAAGGGGCGCATTTTGTTTTCCTGGAGCACCTATTCCTATCTAAGGGGCGCATATGTTATCTAGGAGCGCCTTTGATACCAGGAGGCGGCTTTTTGTCCGGGGGCGCCTTTGCTCTTGGGGGCGCTGCTCCAATGCAGGGCAGCTGAAGGTGGATAAGGGACATCTATGTTATACAGAGAGCGCCTGTACTTCCCAGTGGGGCGCTCGTTTTCCTTCTCGGGCTCCTAGTTTATCCAGGGGGCGTCTAGGCTATCCAAAGGCGGCTTTTCTATGAAGGGGGTGCCTTCCTAGGGGCGCCTTTGCTACCCAGGGGTGCCTTTGCTGTCCACGGCACTTGTGTTATCCAGGGTTGTATTTGTTGTCCAGGGGCGCCTTTGCTATCCAAAGGTGCATATGACATCCGTAGGCGCTTTTTCCAGTGGGCGCCTAGGCTATAAAAGGGCGCCTTTTCTACCCAAGGTGAGCATTTTATTTTCCTAAAGCGCCCATTTCTATATAAGGGGTGCTTATGCTGTCCAGGGCACTTATGTTACCAAGATTTGCCTTTACTGCCCAGGGGCGCCTTTCCTAGCCAAGGGCGCAAATAGTATCCGTAGTTCGCTTCATCCAGGGGGCGCCTAGGCTATCCAAAGGTGGGTTTCTATCGAAGGGGTTCCTTCCTAGGGGCGCCTTTGCTACCCAGGGGCGCCTTTGCTGTCCAGGGGCGCCTTTGCTATCCAAGGGTGCATATGACATCCTTAGGGCGCTTTTTCCAGTGGGCGCCTAGGCTATCAAAGGGCGCCTTTTTCTACCGAAGGTGAGCATTTTATTTTCTAAAGCGCCTATTTCTATCTAAGGGGCGCTTATGCTGTCCAGGGCACCTATGTTACCAAGATTTGCCTTTGCAGCCCAGGGGCGCCTTTCCTAGCCAAGGGCGCATATGATATCCGTAGGGCGCTTCATCCAGGGGGCGCCTAGGCTATACAAAGGCGGTTTTTCTATCGAAGGGCTGCCGTCCTAGGGGCGCTTTTGCTGTCCACAGCACTTGTGTTATCCAGGGTTGTCTTTGTTGTCCAGGGGCGCCTCTACTATCCAAGGGTGCATATGACATCCTTAGGGCGCTTTTTCCAGTGGGCGCCTAGGCTATCAAAGGGCGCCTTTTTCTACCCAAGGTGAGCATTTTATTTTCCTAAAGCGCCTACTCTATCTAAGGGGCGCTTATGCTGTCCGGGGTACCTATGTTACCAAGATTTGCCTTTGCTGCCCAGGGGCGCCTTTCCTAGCCAAGGGCGCATATGATATCCGTAGTTCGCTTCATCCAGGGGGCGCCTAGGCTATCCAAAGGTGGGTTTCTATCGAAGGGGTTCCTTCCTAGGGGCGCCTTTGCTACCCAGGGGCGCCTTTGCTGTCCAGGGGCGCCTTTGCTATCCAAGGGTGCATATGACATCCTTAGGGCGCTTTTTCCAGTGGGCGCCTAGGCTATCAAAGGGCGCCTTTTTCTACCGAAGGTGAGCATTTTATTTTCTAAAGCGCCTATTTCTATCTAAGGGGCGCTTATGCTGTCCAGGGCACCTATGTTACCAAGATTTGCCTTTGCAGCCCAGGGGCGCCTTTCCTAGCCAAGGGCGCATACGATATCCGTAGGGCGCTTCATCCAGGGGGCGCCTAGGCTATACAAAGGCGGTTTTTCTATCGAAGGGCTGCCGTCCTAGGGGCGCTTTTGCTGTCCACAGCACTTGTGTTATCCAGGGTTGTCTTTGTTGTCCAGGGGCGCCTCTACTATCCAAGGGTGCATATGACATCCTTAGGGCGCTTTTTCCAGTGGGCGCCTAGGCTATCAAAGGGCGCCTTTTTCTACCCAAGGTGAGCATTTTATTTTCCTAAAGCGCCTACTTCTATCTAAGGGGCGCTTATGCTGTCCGGGGTACCTATGTTACCAAGATTTGCCTTTGCTGCCCAGGGGCGCCTTTCCTAGCCAAGGGCGCATATGATATCCGTAGTTCGCTTCATCCAGGGGGCGCCTAGGCTATCCAAAGGTGGGTTTCTATCGAAGGGGTTCCTTCCTAGGGGCGCCTTTGCTACCCAGGGGCGCCTTTGCTGTCCAGGGGCGCCTTTGCTATCCAAGGGTGCATATGACATCCTTAGGGCGCTTTTTCCAGTGGGCGCCTAGGCTATCAAAGGGCGCCTCTTTCTACCGAAGGTGAGCATTTTATTTTCCTAAAGCGCCTATTTCTATCTAAAGAGCGCTTATGCTGTCCAGTTCACCTATGTTACCAAGATTTGCCTTTGCTGCCCAGGGGCGCCTTTCCTAGCCAAGGGCGCATATGGTATCCGTAGGGCGCTTCATCCAAGGGGCGCCTAGGCTACCCAGGGGCGCTTCATCCAGGGGGCGCCTAGGCTACTCAGGGGTGCATTAGTTCCCCATGGCGCAATCTTGCTATCTAGTGGCGCCTTTTCTTTGCCGGGGCGTTTTTGTTAGCTTTCTAAATTTCATCTTCAACATTTTACTGGGGCGCAAAAGACCAGTAAATGCGTCTAGTGTTTGGGCAGGGGCGCTTTGCCATGGTTTTAAGGAGTATGTGTTCATTCAAGTGGAATAAGTGGTATCTACCACCTTGGCGTACGAAATGGGTACAGGCGCGCCGCTCATATCGGGCGCCTTCGGCGCCCGATATGAGCTGAGCTTTACTGGGGCGCTTCGGAGCTAAGGGGGGGGGGGCCCGGGCCCCTGGGCCCCCCTTGGATCCGTCACTGGATGGGGAGCCCATATGGTTACGCTGCGGTAACCACGAGGGTGTGTTAGCTGGGAAATTAGACGGATTAAAGCCATTTTTTATTAGGGGAGCAATATTGATATTTCCCAATATGATAACGTCGTTTGAGCCTACAGATCCTCTTTCTCCGAATCCTCACATTGTGAACCCAAGGTGGAATAAATTTTTGGGTCACCCCATTATGAGCTTGTGGCAAAAATAGGAAAGGTTCATTTTCAGGAAATACTGGAGAGATCAACATGGAAATCCCCAAACCGTATATTATTACTCCAATCGTGACCATAAAGTTGAGTTTTTGACCATCTAGCCTCTCAAAGGTCATGTGAGGTCACAGTAGCATACAGTGATTATATTGCCAATAACTTCTCACTGAATTGAGATAAAGCTTCCATCTTTTTTGGGGGGATTTATATATATATATTTTTTTCAATACAAACACGCATGTTCATATGCCGACACATATGCGCACCACCATCCCATTGAGGAGCCATCATAATATGCATTCGACAACACAGATTCGGGCCTAATTTACATATAATTTTTCCGACAGGATCAGTGTTCATGTGCCCTAGGTTACATCTAAAGTCGACAACCGACACAAGACTGGCACTCAACGCGAGGGTCTTGCTCGCATTGCGCTTATCTTGTCACGGGGAGTCGGTTGATTTGCAACATGACCATACCGGGTCACCCTGTGACCCTGCCCTAGGTCGTTGTTAGGCTATTATCACTATTTAGCCTAGCAATGTCATATTAATTATCCATCTTTCGGTTTCCCACGGTGAGAGGAATCCAATGATGTATAAAGATTTGCTCTAGCTCCGCTGAGTAAAAGTCTAAAGAGGGAAACGTACACAGCGCTGCTGTAAGCCTATGGAGGCCTTCTTTGACCTAGGCTGGCTTCAACATTTACCTGAACTGAAATAGTTCTGATAATTTCTCTTTTTCTCGTGAACAGTTTTTGCCGCCCGTCCGTAATTTTTCTCTAGCTTTCCTGGGAAATGAGATACGGAAGTGGGCGAAATGTACGTTCCCCCAGCGAGGCGCGTCGTGCCGAGGACCCCGGTGGGGCACATGTTGATATGGCTTGGAAATAATAGGGCTAATCTATCGACAACCCGGGATTTTCTTATAGAGATGACTACAGGTCAGGTACGAGCCATGGCCGCTCCGTTGGAAATGTATGGGCAAGATAATTTAAACTAAACAACATCGGAGGGAATGAAGATACAGTCTTTGCTTTTATTTTCCGACTTACCTATCCCTCCCGTTCTAGTGATTTGCGTTCTGGCCAAATATATTATTGCCCTGATCCTTTTAATCAGGCTTCACATTTGAGCGTGCTGCACCTTTGAAATGGCTGTAATTTTGATCGTGCTGCACTTTTTTGAATGCGCTGCAGTTTTGAACATGTTGCACTTTTGAACGTGCTGCACTTATGAACTGTGGGAGTTTTGAACTGTGTACAATCATCTTGCTGCACTTATGAACTGTGGACGTTTTGAACTCTACGCAAAATATCTTGCTGCACTTATGAACTGCTGGCCTTTTGAACACCGCTTCTCTGACCTTGCTGAATTTTTAACGTGGTGTACTCATGAACTGTGGGCGTTTTGAACATGCTCGATAAACGAGTATGCTGCACTTATGAAATGCGGGGGTTTTGAACGCGCTGCACTTTTGAACTGTGGGGCTTTTGATCGTGCTGCACTTATGAACTGCGGGCGTTTTGAACATCGCTTCCTTAATGGTGCTGCACTTTTGAGCTGCGGCAGTTATGAGCAGTGGCACTTTTGAACATGCTGCACTTTTGATCGTGCTGCACTTTTGAACTGCGGGCGTTTTGAACATCCCTTCCTTGCAGCGCACTTTTGAACATGCTGCACTTTTGATCGTGCGGCACTTATGAGCGTGCTGCACTTATGAACTGTGGCAAAAATGAACCGTCCCCATCCGTCCACCTTCAAACCTTCCCAAGCCTTTCGCACCGTGCGACAGGCCGTCAACTATCGCATCCATAGCCTTAGCATGCGCCCGTGCGACAGAGTTGACGCAGCGTCCGACTTTTAGCAGGTTATGGAAGTGGCAGATGGAAAATACCTCTAGATAATACCGCTAGATTCAGTTTCTACGCCTCCGTGAGGATTTCACTCAGTCTTTGGCAGTCTTCGGCGGGTGGACGAGATAGATGATTACAGGACGTGCAAAATTGTCCGCCTACGTTTTACAAAAATTATTTTTTTTGTGAAATATGGATCGCTTGCTTCATTGATCAATCAGTCATTTTGCATAAGCTTTCGGTGCCCAAAGTATCGCATACCGGGGTAGGCGAATTGGCGGGTTTTAGCACCTCTGCTCCGAGGTACCCTTCATTCGACGTGTTAACCCTTTAAGCCAATTTTGCTATTCTAAAAGTGGAAGACAAAACCAGAGTGCAACTCGGCTATTAAAAGAGTTAGATTTCAATTTTGCCGATCATTCGAAAGCTCATGGAATATATAATCGGAATGCTGACAATAATTTTGAGGTCAGGTCAACAATGAGGTAACGAGATGTCACCACGTACACCATTATGAAGCAAATTTTGCCAATTTTTTTCGAACACAAAGATACAGCAATCATTTTGCTTCATGACACAGGACTTCGAATGGTATGCAACATGCCCTTGCACATGCCGTTATTTGAACCAGACCCGAGGTCGTTGACCTCAGGTCATGGTCAAATATAAGGGCATCCCGTAACCTAAGAAGGCCATGTTGCATGCCATTCGTCTCGTTGAGCTAGAACAAACACATAAATGCCGCCAGATATCTTCTAAATATTCGCACCGGGCCATCGGAGCGAAGATGAACCCTGTCCGTTTCCTTGGTGAGCCAGATGAGGCTCCCCTTTCACGCATAGACACAATGTTACAGTGGCAATAAACGTGAAATCAAGGGGAAGTAACTACTTCTGAAAGCCCCTGCAGAGACAAAAATCGGTTAGTGCCCAAGCACCTTATATCAAGTCAAGTTAATGAGGTAACATTTTTATGTAGAACGTACCAACTCCACCAGGACTCTCCCGGTACCCGTCACCTTCTGGGGGAGAGGAACAAGGCCGAGAGTTCAGGTAGCAGGGTGGTCTTGATGTAAGGTCAAAAGCATAAATTACCCCAACAAAGCAATAGCACGCATAACCCTGATTAGTATAGGCCAAATGGTCTCCATGACACAAAATCATAGTAATACTGCATTCAATTGCAATTTTTTAGCACTCTCAGATAATTTTGTTTACCCTTGGTGACACCTTTGCTGACATAGCTATGGACCTAACCGGACATCTGTTTTTGACATATCAATTTTCTTTCAATTCAACAGCTTTTGAATGTTATCCAGAAATTTCGTCTAGCATTTCTAAGAGCGAGCTAGATTTCCATTTCGAAAAATCACTATGCATGAGCATAGGAATGACGTCATAACTCAGTGACCTGACCTGACCTAGCTAAGTATTTTTTGTCAAACATGTTGCAAAATTTGTCAGGTAACAGAAACGCATACTTACATTGTCTTAACACGCGCATTGACGGGGGCGGGTACCCGCCCTCCCCTCGGGTTTTTCGGAGATAGCATAAAAACGGCGGCGCGTAGCGCCGCCGTACTATGGCATACCTTTTTACTCATCATTTTTACAACTTCCTGGAAAATTTTGAGGTTAGGTCATCTCAGGTCAGGTCACCAGTATAAGTCAAGTGACCTGAACTCAAAAAAAGTTTAAGATAGCATAAGTCGGAGCAGGGTGAACTTTTCCGATTGAAACTCATATCACATAATGGGCCCACGGAGTTCTCTAAAATTTTTCCGGTATTTTTGATATCGGTGACCTAAGGTCAAGTACGAGGCATGACCTCTCCATTGGAAATCCATGGGAAAATGGTTTTTACTGTATAACTCAGTAACGGAGAATGATAGAGCGTCTATTTTGGCTTCATTAGACTCGCCTTGGCTTTGCAGTTCTAATGATATCCATTTGATATAATTTGACCCTGACCTGACCTGACAAATTATATATCATTAGATTTGGCTTGCTGCGAGGATTCATATGGTTCAAGTCGTTTTGCTCCATCTTTATTTGTTCAGATGTAATGGCCGAAAAACTTAATTTACATGTTATCCCTATCACGGCATGTTTTGACCTCTCGTGACCTTAAATGTGACCTGACAAAAATGGTTCAAATATTTTCGATGGAGAAGTGGATGGGCAACCCAACGCCGTTTACCGTTTTTTTGCTACCTACCGTGGTTCTCGAGATTTTAGGGGGGTGGGTACCCGCCCCCCTCGTCAAAGCGAAGGTGGCTCAGACCCCCGTCAATGCGCGTGTTAATACAAATACTTTTGGAATTATTTGCAAGAGAAACTGAGAGTAGCAGGTCCAATGGAACACTCAGTAGGTGCCGGAAAACAAGCATCAGAGACGAAATTTGCTCTTGCCCATGGTCGAAGTTTTTTTGCAAGGTAGAATTATATCTTCTTCACTCAAAGTCTTCTCATTTGAACCCTAGAATCACCTATTGAGTGGCAATAGATCTATTCCAAAAATTATTTTTTCACTATCATTATCATCCCCCCTACTTATGAGCTTAGCTCGCACTTGTGGGGGGAAGGGTGAGAATATCCCCCAAGGATTTTCACAGATAGCCAAAAACGGTACGGATTCGGAGCATGACTGCTGAGGCAAGCCGCCCGAAAAAATTGACCCATTCTCTGCAAAACTCCTCTTTCATTTTTCATTTCCATGCAACACGATAAAAGTGATGACTTTGATAAGCTATTCCATTCCACCCCAGTCTCTAGAAAAATATAGTAGGTATCATTTGCTCCACAGAAGCATAGCAGAAATAAGGGCTTTGTTAAATTTCAACTTCAACTTCATCATCCATTAATAAGAGTAGACCTGGTATAATATTAACTATGATACATATATTCCTCGCTCGACTAAAAATCCATATGAGGAATAGTGAAAAACATACAGGCCCTGAACGTTGAAATTTGATGCCCAAACGCAGACTACGGTGGAATTAATTGGTCCAGCCATGAGAAGCTGGTCACAATGAGTGGAACAGGCGCTGGGGCGGACCCAGGAAGGCCAATCCGACCATACCCCTCCCCAACAGAACGGTCAAACTCTACCTACTTTCAGGCGATTTTAGCTTACTTTCTTAAAAAAAACTATATTTTCACGATTTTACCTGGGCTGCCCTCACCCACCTTTCCAAGCGTTTTGTCTAAATCCACCCCTGGGCAGACCAAAATGTTTTTTTTTCATTCTTGACTCCTCTCAGATCGGTAGGCAATTGTCTAATGTTAAAAGAGAGGCCAGAGATGACCATTTACTGCACTTACGTTATATAGTAGGTATCATTTGCCCCACAGAAGCATGTCAGAAATAAGGGCTTTGTTAACTGCATCATCCATTGATAAGAGTATACGTAAGTACGTACATGCGTATTAGGGTGGGTTGATTTTACATTTTTAATTTTGATCCCTGCTCCCCGGGCGAGTTCTGATGTCTTAGCACCCAGTGATCACGAATCAGGCCAAACAAAGCTTTTTGATCATTTTTTCGTGCTGGCGAAAACGAATAGTTTGCAGCGGAAAAACATGATTTTTGAGCCAAATGGCTTCCTGCTGCTAGGAATGACCAATTAAAAATCAGACAAAAATACATGCTAATTGACTCGTCTATTACCTACAAAATGGCACCATTTCAACAGATATGTGCCTCTCCATAATCTCGAAGCAAGAGCAAATGTTGCACAAGTTGCCGCGTATTGCGTCACGCTGGCCACAATAATACTGTCGCTGGGCGTCGTTTCACGGCCTTCTGAGCGGTGCTGAGTCTCCAGGGCCGATAGAGTATATTGGTCCTGCGTCATGTTTGCATCAAACTTGAAAAACGTCTGACTGCATTGCTTGTCTGGCGGTAAAAGACGTTTATTTTAATTATTAAAATTCCAGTACAAGTCCCACACGCACTGCTGTTCACCTTAGCGTGATTGATAAGAAGGGTCCCTCATAGATTTGATTTTGTCATGCCGGTTCAGAGAGGCCTGCTTTCCTCACTGAATATTCGAGCTTACCTGTCTGAGATACATACCGTGTTTAAAATTCTTGAGATGTATGGTGATTTTGAATTTTTAGAACATGATTTGTGAAAGCATGATTAGTTTGAAGAAGTAAATTTGTGTTGTTTTCGAAATATGAGCGCCCGCAAACGGAAAGCGAAGTATCATAAGTGTTTTAAATGGTGTCATACGACTTGCCTCACAACAAGCTTCCTCTGTATCTGGATGTGACCGGAAGCGTTTTACTAATCAGAGCTCAACAAAATTGAGTTCCGAATTCCAGTAAAAAAACATAAGTCAAGTTGCGGATGAAACCATCTCGCTGTGGGACCGGGCTTCTATCCCGACCATGAGAAAAAACGACATAGTTCAGATAAATAGCCTGTGGAAGGAGATGGACTACACTAAAAAAGGTGGGCCATACAGCTGGAAGGCCTCTGAGGGCCGGTTTCGTGCCAGGCTGGATAGCCTATGCGATATGTCCTCGGCTGTGAGAGTGCCGGAGCACCCGGAAGGCTTTGCATTCTTGAGAGACCAGCGCTCGGACTGCTCGATGACGATTGGCCCAGTAGATGGTGTCACCATGGATTGCTTGCGTCGGCAGATTAAAAGGCAAGCAAGGAGGACGACAGCAAGGGAGCCTACACTCAACGCCGCCAGTGCTAAGCCATGCGACCAGCAGTACCAGCAGTCTTCGGGCCTCGATCCGCTGCCCAATCAGCTAATCGAGCCTTAAGATCGATCACCTGGATGAATTGATGGCAAGCGATAATGCAAATCCCGGACATGCCGGTTCCGCCGCTGTTGAGACCGCCGCCGCTGGCCTCAGCCTCACCGACGCCCGCTGCAGCCAGCTCCGATGCTGTTATCTCCGCCGTCAGTGACGACCCAGATTATTATCCCGCAACTCCTCGCGGGACCGAGACATCGGATCTCAGCTTTTTGGTGGAGGCCCTATATGCAGCCAGCATTGGCACCAGAAAAGCCGCCTCAATGCCTTCTATCCAGTAGGGTTCTGTCGTAACGCGGTCCTCACTCAGTACGGTCTTGGACAGGCCAAGAAAGAGAAAACTCCAAATAGTGTCCTCACTCAGTACGGTCTTGACAGGCCAAGAAAGAGAAAACTCCAAATAGTGTGGACTGTGTTACGACAGAACCCTGCTGGATAGAAAGCATTGAGGCGGCTTTTCTGGTGCCAATGCTGGCTGCATCTACGGCCTCCATCAAGAAGCTGACATCCGGTGTCTTGGTCCCGCGAGGAGTTGCGGGAAAATAATCTGGGTCGTCACTGACGGCGGAGATAACAGCATCGGAGCTGGCTGCAGCGGGCGTCGGTGAGGCTGAGGCCAGCGGCGGCGGTCTCAACAGCTGCGGAACCGGCATGGCCGGGATTTGCATCATCGCTTGTCATCAATTCATCCAGGTGACCGATCTTATGGCTCGATTAGCTGATTGGGCAGCGGGTCGAGGCCCGAAGACTGCTGGTACAGGGGTTGAATGGACGCATGGCTTGGCACTGGCGGCGTTGAGTGTAGGCTCCCTTACTGTCGTCCTCCTCGCTTGCCTTTAAATCTGCCGACGCAAGCGCTCCATGGTGACACCGTCTACTGGGCCAATCGTCATCGGGTAGTCCGAGCGCTGGTCTCTCAAGAACGCAAAGCCTTCCGGGTGCTCCGGCAATCTCACAGCCGAGAAAATACCGCATAGGCTATCCAGCCTGGTGTGAAACCGGCCCTCAGAGGCCTTCCAGCTGTGTGGCCCACCTTCTTTAGTGTAGCCCATCTCCTTCCATAGGCCGTTTATCTGAACTAGGACATTGTCTTTTCTCATGGTCGGGATAGAAGCCCGGTCCCACGCAGAGATGGTTTCATCCGCAACTTGACTTATTATGTATTTTTACTGGAATTCGGGACTCCATTTTCTTGCGCTTTAATTAGCAAAACGCTTCCGATCCCGCCCAGATTCAGAGGGAGCTTTGTGCCGGTCGTAAGACACCACTTGAAACATTTTATGATACTTCGCTTTCCGTTTTCGGGCGCTCATGTCTGGAAAGCAACACAAATCGACTTAAATCATACTTTCAAACTCACCCTACATCTCAAGAATTGTGAACACGGTGTGTCTCTCAGACAGGTAAGCTCGAATGTTCAGCGAGGAAAGCGGGCCTCTCTGAACTGGCACGACAAAATCAATGCTTGCTGCGTTGACACATATCTATGAGGGACTTTTCTTATCAATCACGTTAAAGTGAACAGCAGTGCGTGTGGGACTTGTACTGGAATTTTAATAATTAAAATAAACGTTTTTTACTGCCAGACAAGCAATGCAGTCAGACGTTTCTCAAGTTTGATGCAAACAGGACGCAGGACCAATATACTCTATCGCCCTGGAGACTCAGCACCGCTCAGAAGGCCATGAAACGTCGCCCAGCGGCAGTACCATTGTGGCCAGCGTGACGCAATACGCGGCAACTTGTGCAACATTTGCTCTTGCTTCGAGATTATGGAGAGGCACATATCTGTTGAAATGGTGCCATTTTGTAGGTAATAGACGAGTCAATCAGCATGTATTTTTGTCTGATTTTTAATTTGTCATTCCTAGCAGCAGGAAGCCATTTGGCTCAAAAATCATGTTTTTCCGCTGCAAGCTATTCGTTTTCGCCAGCACGAAAAATGATCAAATAAGCCTTGTTTGGCCTGATTCGTGACCACTGGGTGCCAATACATCAGACATTGCCCGGGGAGCAGGGATCAAAAATAAAAATGCAAAATAAACCCACCCTAATACGTATATAGGGTAAGGGCGGGTAAGAGTACGCAGGAGATAAGAGTACGCAGCAGCTGTTTTGGTTACTTAGCAACCACTGAGATGGTGGATACCCTGGTATAAAAAGGCAGGGTCAGTGCTGTTAGAGTATTTTTCTTTCGTTGGGAGTTTCTCTGGGCTTTAACAGCTGCCATGCTTTAGTTCCTCTTCACCACTTTGCTTTCTCTCTGCTTATGCGTTCCGTATTCTTATTTTATATCGTCAGGACTAGCCGGCATTTGATCCAAGCCAATATTAATGGTTACACATATATTAACATATATATGAGTGTAATTAACACACATTCGGCATAATTTACCTGAGTGCGAATACCAATCTCTTCAAAACCAGAAACATCAAAACGAGAGATGGAACAACGGCCTATGTCGGAATAACACACTGCCGAGTTTCCTAGAGGGAAAAATGTAGCCGGTGGTCACTTACCGACAAGACGCCGTCTTGCTTTGGCAACAATAAAAACAATCGCACTAGGGCGCGACGCCACGCGACACCGCGCGCGCGAGCGCGAGTCCGACTCTGAAGTATGAGTGTAAGAGTAAGAGTGTGAGAGTGTCTCTCCCTGGCCGCCAGGCGCCGGCCTTTATATCGGGCAAGTGCCGCGATCGAGAAAGCCTGGCAGGTGAAAATGATTCGTCGCAGAACAAAATCCTAACACACCTTTAATCAAAATTTTTTGAAAAAGGATTCCAAACCTCGGGGGAGAACATATTGATGAAACAGCCCCGAGACAGTCCAAGATGTCTGTCAACACAAACATATTAATGAAACATCCCGAGACAGTCGAAAGATGTCTATCAACACAAACATATTAATGAAACATCTCGAGACAGTCGAAGATGTCTATCAACACAACATACAGGGCTCAGCCAGATAGACACCAGCGGTGGAATCTTCCTTGGCCCCGCTGCCTGGTCGCCTATATCCTTGCTAATAGTAGACCGCCATCGCAGGCTCGTTGCGGTGCAGGCTCTCTCTGGTCCCTGATGAGCATGGACCGTCCGCCGATTGACGTTTTACCGCCAACGACTTCGATTGGGTATGGCAGTGTACATACATCAGACGGTCGCCTTTCTCCTCGCTAATGACAGTTTTCCTTCCCCGGCTGCGAACAGCGCAGAAGCTCGCAGCTCGCTGGAAACTCTGCTGAGTCCGTCGATTATGTTCCGCCATCAACTCTCAGCACGAGTGCATTCAGGCGACAGGCGTGCGGCGCCTGCTCGGTCCTTGCTCCGGTGCCGCCGCCGCACGGCGAGAGTGAAAATGGGAGCGCGTGTGCGTGCGGTGATTTGTGTCGGCTGGTGCAGTAATGCGTGGCGTTTTGCGATCAGCCGACGCCTTGATCCGGCTGACTAGAATTGGTACAGCCTGGACTCTGTTCAGCTTCAGCTGTGCCTCCAACAGCTCCAGATCGCCATTGGCCGACCGACATGCGCAGAAACTGGGCTCCGTGCGCAGAATCTGGGCTACGAGCCGTATCCAGCTTCAGCTGTGCCTCCATCAGCTCCTGATTGCTGTGACTCGCCAGCTGCCTAGCTGTCTCAGTTTTCAGAATGTTGTCCAGCAGCGTTGGACCTTCCGATCTGCCTCATCGACGTTGGACGCCTCCCACAGCTGCCAAATGCTCCATCATCGCTTGTCCGGTGCAAGCTCCTGCCGACACCGAACACGAATAAGCTCTGCATCTCATCAGTGGTCAGGAATGATCCGTGCATCAGGAAAACACTTGTGCAAGCAAGACTTTGACCAGACTCACAGCTCGAGAGAACTTTTCTATGCAATTTATGTACATTGTGATTTCCGTAACACATTTGAACAAGAGTCACTTTTACCACCTTGCTTTATACACACTGTAACACTTGCAAAACAAAAACTAAATAATCAAACATATCCCAGGATGCTTACAAGGACAGAGTTAGGCACAGGTTACCGGAAACTCTTTTAGCATTCGCGCCATCATAGAATAAAATTGCATCGTCAGCATGTTTATCAAGACAACGTTGAAACCCAATTGAAAAAATATAACCATTCAGCTCTAACTGGACATGTCGACAGTCCGTAGCCAAATTGGTTGCCCGAGGAAATTCAGCGCGTCATAATGTTCTGAGGTTCATTATCAGCTGCCTGTCATTGGAGTCAATTTCATTCCATTGCCTGTTCCGTTGGTTACATTCAGCGGTGACGGCATAACCTGGTCAACCGGGCTACTATTGAGCTTCATTTCGAATTGACCCAATGACGTGCGAGGATGGCTGTTGCAACCACCCGGAGTAGCAATGCTTAGGACCACCTTAAACCTATGACAGTTCTCTGTAGAGAACTCTCCATAACTGCAAGGAGTCAGCTGACAGCTAGCCTGTGCCTCATAGGTCTGAGGAAATCTGTAGCATCTAGCCTCTTGGAATCTACAATCCGTATACCACCTTGAATGTGCGACAGTTCGCGATAAGGAACTCTCCATTGCAATAGAGTCAGCGTCTCTCCGCCTCACAGATCCAAGGAAGTAATTGCCGTCAGATTCCAAGTGACATTCCAGCGCGAAATGGCATTTCCATTTGCACCAGCACAGCGTATATAATGGGTATTCTCATGCGTAGTAACGCATAGCTCACTATAATAGCCACGGAAGAGATGGGTTATCCTCATCATATCGTAAACGAAACAGAAAACTGGCTTTGGAACATGTTGACACCCAAACTGTGGAAGCCGATGATCTGACCCAATGGGCCATACTGATCAGTGAGCGCTGACGATAAGCCGAATGTCCTCAGTCCTGGCTATCTGTCGATGTCTCTGTTGCTGGTTAGTCGCCAAATTGTTTTGCCCTCTGTGCATTATCTAAAAATGCTCCCGTACTACCCACACAAAGCACTATTCGCTTTGTCTTTGTCATCGTTACAGATATTCAGTTGCTGCTAACCAGCATGTGAAAGATACCAACCACCCTTTCACGTTCCTTTCATGACAATGAGAATATAGCAAGGTGCTCGAGCTATGTAAAAGCATTTCCAGTACCAACACCATGGTTAAGGATGAACTTTACCGGATAGAAAGGATTAGTTGATCATGTTACATTGCGTAATCCGTACTGTATTACGTACTTTTTATTGCTAATATCATTTAACCAATTTGCCCCTTGTACAGTATTTTTGCTTTGAAGAAACAGAGGGCAGAGGCGTAACTTGGCCAGGATCTACAACTGTTACATGTGGATAAATACTCCTATTCTGGGGCAAAATTATGCAGACACATGTAGCTGGATAATCCCTAACAAAAGGATGTTATCACATACGTTACATCCAGCCTCTGGAAGAACACTGGCTTACTTTCGATTTACCATTCGCAGCAAATATTTGCAAAGGTGATTACGTGACTCATATTCAGCTGTATGTCCCACCTGAAGCTGTATCACTTTGTTACTTGTAACCCGTTCCCATCACATCTACGTTCAATTTTTCCCCTCGACTGTGAGCAGATCTCGAGACATTCTCATTATCTCAACGAGATATCCCATATCAACGATGCAATGACATACACTCCTCCATTCTCCTTATCTGAATGATATATCCCATATCAACGATTCAATCACATACACTCATCCTGTAGCATCTCAATCTTGAACTGAGCCAACTATTCCGTACTGTTTCTAACGTAAGCCCATATTTCCGTCGTGCTTTCGGTCATTTTTTCCGAAGCAGCGAATCTCATGAAATATTAGCTGTAAATCAGTGTTGGCTCTCTTTCCAACATGATTACATGCAACATATTTCTAAATGACAAATTGTGGATATCTGCTCACAAGTAGCGTCTGAGCCATGGTCTTACTTGCACTTCTCAATGAATTTCCCAGCTGGCACTTTGCCCACGAAATTCATCAAGATTAGTTTCGTTTTCCTTTAGTGCACCTCTCATTCCGAACCATGTCACAATCAGGTGAACAATCAAGCGGTACATTACCCACTGGCCGCTGGATTCTCCGCCGGCCTCCGCCGTGTAGTGACCCGGCGATAAATATTCGCCCCACCGTCACAAATACTGTGGAACAATCTGCTCCAGCGGTCATGATCTGTTGCCCTGAAATCATTCTCAGAAGTTCACATGTGAAAACGTCAGACGCTTTGACTCATCCATCAACTCGTGGAAAACTGCTTTCGATGTCGACGAGGCCACCTGAAATAGCTTTCACATGTGCGTGCGCGTGTGTCCCACGTCAGCCGTAACGGAACTGCGGCCCGCACAATTACCGTAGCTGGACAGTAGAAAAGTTCCCGTGAAAACTGAGGGACTGCGTTCAACAACTCACGCTTCCTTTCTCTAGACCGGATATGTTAACCCAAGCGTGATGACTACCAGGTCATTTGATAATGTACCCAAATACAAATATTTTACTGCTGGAAACTGACATTTTCATTTAAAACCGTTCCTCTAAATCCTATTGCAGATTTAATCCTAAATTAATATCGATGTGAACTGAAGTGGTCGATAATTTGTGCTTTTACTAGTCACAAGAAAAATTGTCATTCTGTTTTCGTACACCTTTAGCTTTCTTGACCAGGTACCCTTCCTTAACAACATTGCATTTAAATTCTTCAAAGGACCGCATTTTTCGAATGCACGTAAAACAAATGTTCACCATAATCGCGTCTGACCAGCATTTGGCGCCTTTAATACTGATTCGACCCCGATATATGTAGAACATCATGCTACGTCATCACCCGCTAAAGATATCCGGAACACTATAATTCATGAATCTTTCCTTTCAATCCGTATAATTTTGTATCTTAACAAACTCGCAGCCCGATCTTGTCCCATCAGTGATAAACAATTATTTACGTCCTTTTTATTCATCTCTCTTCACATTCCCTTTCAAAAATATCCACTCCTGTATATCTTTTAGCCTCATCCTGCCTCATATTGGAGCCTCATCTCATACTCGTACCATTTAGCAACAATAACCGACTTATTTAACGGTTTGCGCCTGCCTCATCAAAACCATGGAACCGCTGCCTTTTAACACATCCTGATGTTACTATGCTTTTTATGTCAATGACCTATCCTGTAGTCTCATCACTCGCTCCTGCCATCCGGCAGCAACAACCGTCCCTATATCGGTTTGCGCCCGCCCCACGCCCAGCCGTGGAAGCCACTGATCTTGCAATAATCTATCCCTGAACGATCCCCTGACTAGCTGCAGTCTAGCAGGCAGATTTATGTCCACGCCTCAATGCGATTTCACGGACCACCTTAAGGGCGCTGGGAAAACGGCGCGCGCCCTTCAAATTCCCTTAAGGCATTCAGAGATACGATTACGACATCAGCATTACCTGAGACCCCAGGTCTCACAATGGCTCAAGAGCATCGTTCCAAACGATTTATGATGACTACATTGACAACTCAAAGCATATTATTACCAATCAAGAATAATCTTGAAACTCTACCTTCTCTGCAGCCTTCGGTTCCCACAAAATTATAAATAATTCATCTAAAAGTGCCGATGGTATGCGCACACAATTTACTTACGACTACAATTATTGCAGAATCAGGCATATGTTCAACCTGATTGCTTTTTGCCCTTTCATGGTTTTCATCCGCACAATAACTCGCGTATTTTCAGTATCGCCTAAGTTGTTTAAAGGCATCATCATTGTCATTAGATATCACTTTTCAAAATGTGCTGTCTCCCTCGTTCCATGACAAACAAAAATGTACGAACTGCCACATAATCAATACATATGGTAAAACCACCATATACGTAAAAGGAATCGCAGAAAACCGTACTAAATTCCGCATAAGCCCAAAAACACAGGCATGGTGAAAAAAGTTTACGTTCAGGAACAACCGCAAGAGAAGTTATCCCAAACATTTAACGTTATGTGATGGGTTCGCCCTTCGAGCAGAATGGGTCTCAAATATCCTAACTAATTTTTTAATATGTACCTGAATTATCCGCAAGCTGTCGTTACTCGACTTACTTCAGAGTAAACTACTTAACAGAATCGATAGCATAGACGGAATCGAAATTAATCCGGTTTAATCAATGTCAAAAATTGCGTCAGCAATAAATATTGCTTCTTCTTCCACCAAACTTCAATTACTTAAAATGCCTCAGAGACTCAAATACCTAAGTAAACAATATAACAATGACCAAAAAGTCTGCCACTGCATCATTAAACTGAAGAATCCCTATGCTTGAGCAGTGCCAACATTTCCCATCACTTCAGATTGAGCACGAGATCAATTTGAAGGACGAGCAACCCCAAAATTCTAAGCAATAACGTAAAATTGAGCATCCCACTTCTGACACCAGTGTTAAAGTATTTTTCTTTCGTTGGAAGTTTCTCTGGGCTGTAACAGCTGCCATGCTTTAGTACCTCTTCACCACTTTGCTTTCTCTCTGCTTATGCGTTCCGTATTCTTATTTTATATCGTCAGGACTAGCCGGCATTTGATCCAAGCCAATATTAATGGTTACACATATATTAACATAGATATGAGTGTAATTAATACACATTCGGCATAATTTACCTGAGTGCGAACACCAATCTCTTCAAAACCAGAAACATCAAAACGAGAGATGGAACAACGGCCTATGTCGAAATAACACACTGCCGAGTTTCCTAGAGGGAAAAATGTAGCCGGTGGTCACTTACCGACAAGACGCCGTCTTGCTTTGGCAACAATAAAAACAATCGCACTAGGGCGCGACGCCACGCGACACCGCACGCGCGAGCGCGAGTCCAACTCTGAAGTATGAGTGTAAGAGTAAGAGTGTGAGAGTATCTCTCCCTGGCCGCCAGGCGCCGGCCTTTATATCGGGCAAGCGCCGCGATCGAGAAAGCCTGGCAGGTGAAAATGATTCGTCGCAGAACAAAATCCTAACAGTGCCTAGGCTGCACACCAAAATTCAACGTGTTCCTGTTCTTTCCGCGGGAGTACAGAGCAAAATAAATTTTTGGGCACCCTTGAAGTAATATTTCTTGACTGGATAAACTTGTAGACCATGCTTCTATTATCAAAAGTATTGTATTGCGGTCTGTCATCAGTAAGAAGGCTGAGCTAGGAGTGTGCTCCAGGACCGGAGCTCACGCTAAAATGCCTGCCAACATGTTTATGAAGACTTTCTTCCCAAGGGAGCATGTCCGGCAAGAGTACGCGGTAGACCATTGGGCAAGAGTGCGCATGCTTAAGAGATAGGAAAATTTAATTTTCACTCGGACCAGAGTCCGTAACTCATATTTGGAAAGCCAAACGTTGCAACATAGTTCTTGTATATTCAGAACGATATAAAATCATGCAATTGCCTAGTTTGGCGACAAAAAACTTGGCGACATGCCCTATGCACCTAAAGCACAGCGAGGTATCAATGCGTACTCCAGCTTCCTTTCTTGCGTACTCTTACCGACCCACTCCGGCAAGAGTACGCACGTGACATTTTATTTTGGATGGTCTCGTGGCAAGTTCCTTTCAGAGACATGCAGTTGAAACATGGACCATACATAGACAATTCTTCAGGCTAAACAACTACATAAACATTTTAGCTGTTAGAGTTGTAGGAGAAAAGTGAAAGCCCGTAGAAAGTTAAGTGCGTACTCTTGCACGGACTTCCCCTACGTTTCCCACCCTTAACCACACTTTATTGCACTAATAGAGATACGGTGAGTTCCCGTCAAATGACCACTCTAAACATCTGCAGCGGTGATCGATTAATGGTGTCTTAATTGCCCGGCTTGCGCTATATAGAACCAGCACTAGTGATGAGAAGATGGCAGATTACCTAGTAAGCAGTTGAGACATGCTATCTGATGAATTCCTGATGCTGGCATCTGCTGCTGTGTAATTAGATTCTGAGCCCATTAATCAGTGCCTCAGAAGAATAGCATGCCTTAGCAATCAAAGTTGGTGTGCGTGTTGTTGGCATATCGAGACACGAAGACTGGCGAAAGAAGGTTAGGTACTTGATATCGACGAGCTAAACGTGCACATATACCGGAAAATATTCGACTCGAAGAGGTATGCATATTGCACCGGGTTCTAGGCAGGAGTGTCTGTTACTGCGATCACGGAAATCCAACAAACACAACAGTTCAGAGACGTAACAGAGTTACGCAGTGCCCTCATACCACCTCACTGGGTGGCGGCACATCCCGGAGGCTTGGTGAAGTTGTCTGATGAGGGCCCACAGTGTCTGGGGGTTCGGACCCAGTTCGGCCAGTCACACCAACACCTCGGGATCACATCGACCGTGCGTGAAGCTCGGCTAGGTAATGTAAATGTCGCTGTGCTATGCAATTTCAGAGTTGGTATGGCTGGCTGAAGTGGGTCCTGGTTCTTTGATGGCCAGGCAGCTCTGACGTTATGTACTCACCGAGGGCATCAATCAAGCAAAAGCTTGCTGACAGGGTTAAAGGAGCGCAAGCGTTAAGTGTCAGAGGCTTCTAACCAACTAGCTTACAGCTATGGCTTTTTAAATTGTTCCCGATTTTATGACTTGTTTTGTCCTTCGAGGTCAGTTTAGGCCGCAGAAGCTTGTTAGTTACCCCGTAAAGTAATGGGTGGTTAGGGATAGCTTTTCAATATGCTAGTGATCTATTTCTTCACGTTAAGACTTAACGTCCCTAGTGAAACTAGGTATTAGAGATACATGGCTGACAATGTTTCAAATTCACAAATTTCCCTTTCGAAGACATTTGATTCAATGAACGACAAATATATAAAATCCAGCCCATTAAGAGGCGCATTGGAGGGTCCTTAAGTGCCCCTCCTATATTTCAAGGTTGCCAAAGAACAGTTAACAGCCACAAAACTCTATCTAGCTGCATTTGAAAGAATCTATGCGCGCTTCAATTGGTGAAATAATTTTGAAAATCAATCAATAATGAATTGGCTTTCAAAGTCTGGCCTATATTTTGTGACAGTGGCAATCCTGCAGTTGCACTACTTCGCTTGCACTGTAGACCGGGCGATGACGTAATAACGTCACACGACTGGGATTATATGTACAGGTCATCCCACATGAAGTTCAAGGCCAAAGGTCATAGGACAAGGTCATTCACCCCAGTGTTCTTGTCAGATGACATTATTCCGTATGACGTATGTTATTCTATGATTTCGTAGTTAAGGCTACTCAATGTCAAGGTCAAGGTCACACGTCAAGGATGAAGGGTCCTCCATCAAGATCAAACCCCAATTTCCCGCCCAAAGGCTGCTATAGTGCCAATTATAATATACATTATTGGGAACATGTCATATTGGAACGTTGTAGGTCAGTGACCTTGAATGACCTTGACCTAAAACGTCCAGGAAACATTGTGTGGGACATTCCCTCTGTGATATTAGTATGCTTTCAGTGTATTCCCGGTTTTTCCGCATAGCCACGGCATTTTCCAGTAGATTTCCAGCGCGACCCATATTTGACATTTACGACCTCGTTTGACCTTGAAGATACTAGCCTAGGTCAATGAAACTTGGCTTGTAGATCATCACAGCGCCACACATTCCCAAACGGACGTTTTCCTAACTAACCCTCTTGGTTTTTGAGACCTCGGGAGGTGGGGGCACTTTAGGACCGCCCACCCTACTCCACTGCGCGTTGGCGCCAGATCCCTCTCCACTGTGCGTGTTAAGGAAAACAAAATATGATCGAAGAGCATACAGTTGTACAGGGCCAGCACCTGCCTGAACGGTGTCCGGTGCTGCACTGCAACCCGGGAAAGTGAACACAAGATTGTCATGGTCCTATACATTCAGTTGGTGGATTTCTGCTACTTTCTATTCCTTTCCAAACGCGTAAATAAGCAGGCATCCATCGTGCCGTCCCCGCCTCCAACACCGATGCTGAATCCAACTCCATCGAACCGTCTCACCCCCGACACCGGTGCCGCCCCCGTCGTACCACCTCCACCCCCGACACCGGCGCCGCCCCCGTCGTACCACCTCCACCCCCGACACCGGTGCCGCCCCCGTCGTACCACCTCCACCCCCGACACCGGTGCCGCCCCCCGTCGTACCACCTCCACCCCCGACACCGGCGCCGCCCCCGTCGTACCACCTCCACCCCCGACACCGGCGCCGCCCCCGTCGTACCACCCCATCCCCGACAACGGTGCTGAATCTCCCCGTCGTACCACCCCCACTCCCCCTCCCCCACCCAACACCGGTGCTGACCATGTCACACCGTATACTCCCAGTGGTACCTCCCTCAGTCATTCCTCACCTTCGTACATGAACTGCCTCATAGCCCCCTGTGGTACCCCGCCGTGCCAGCTCTCATCCCCATACATAAGATGCCTCGATATCCTCGGTGGCACCCCGTTGTGCCCTTTTCACACCCCTCCCCTTCATGAACTGCCTCGATACCCCCAGAAGTACCCTAGCACGGGCTTCTATACAAGAACTGCCTCGGTACCCCATTCACGCCCCAATGTACGAGTCATCAGTCCCTTACATGGACTGACTCCATACCAGCAATGGCACCCGGCGTGCCAGTCCTCACATCTGTAAATGAAATACCTCGGCACCCTCACTGGTGCCCCGCCGTAACAACATTCATGTATGCATGTACATACATTGTCTGCCTTGGTAACTCACTTACGCCTCGGTACTCCCAGTAGAGGCATTTTATCGTGCCTTTCCCCATCCCCGTACATGAACAGACTCGGTACCCCCCCTCCTCCCTGCTTCGTGAAACCTCACTGCACCACCTATCACTTCTGTACATGAACTGACCCGGTACGCCCGTGGTACATCGCCGTACCAGTGCTCACCTCCGTGCATGATGCTGTGCTGACGGCCCCTGTAGGGTCCGGTGTAGCCGCCGGGGCCGGACCGGTCAGAACGCTGAGACCCGCCGCTGGACGGAATCGACATCACATTTCGGAGGGGCAGCTTATCTGACGGCAGTGCCATGCTGCTACCCTTCCACTCTCGCTATCTGTCACTCCCTACTGAGCGGTCGGCGACGGCGGAGTCGGCAGCCGTCCGGGAGCGGCGCGACCGCGCTGATGAGACTGGCTAATGTGGTGTAACGTCAGGTCAGGGCCTCGCTGTGGCGGCCCGCTGGCCACTGAGGCCCGGCCCGGCCCGGTCTGTACACGCGCTGCGATCGATCCCAGCTCATCGATCCCAGCTCTGTCACAGACGCGGGGGTGGCAGGCTCAAAAACCAGTCGGTAGCCGTCTCAACGACGCCAATCCGAGAAGCCAAGGGCTCCTCGATGTCTGGGCGCTGCGTCATCTGATGGGCTCCCAGGCGCTGCGTCATCTGCCGCAGACTCTACAGCAACGGTCCAGTGCAACGGACTTCTTGGGTATTTGGGAACACGATGTTTTGAAATGTCCTCTTCTAAACACCACTTAAGGAACTGATGCAAAATCTTGGTATCTTGAGGACTATTTAAAGTCGGACTTACGCCCCACATTGGCCCAGCTGGTTACCTTCTATAGTTCAACTTATGCTAAATGTTAGACAAAAAGAGAGATGTGACATGATTCCCGCCCTTTGGACGCCAGCCCACATGTCCTGTGCAAACTTTAACGCAGTCAGGGTACCAGGTTAAAACTGTTCGTCGCCGATAGCCGAACTCTTCATCGTGTGCAAACTTTCCCCGGAAGAAGTGTTGGGCTTAAAAGGATTGCACCAGCACTAAAAGCTGTAAAAACATACTATTTCCTTCCGAGTCATTGCCCTTTTGCAGGCTTGAAGTTTTAACGTGAGAGCGAAAGGGAGAGAAAAAGAAAGAGAAAGATCAAGAGGGAGAGGGGAAGAGAAAGGGAGGAAACATTCGCAAAGAACGTGTTTAGTTTCGGCTCGATCCAATAACAAAGTGCAACAAATCTGCCTGTGGCACTGTGAGCCAAATACGCCAATATTTCTATCGTTTAATAACTACTTTCGAAGAGCAATGCTTTCAACATTGAAATGCTAGTATCCCGAATCATGTCCGTTTAAAATCGACTGCTTTCAGGACAGTATACAGAATAAGAGGGGTTGGCTCCCTTTCCAGACCCCCTCTCAGTCATCCAGTCAGTTCCTTTGGCTAGCGAATCTGAGTTCGGAATAGTGGGCGATAGCTTGCATATCAGATCGGTTCCCCGAATTTTTTATCAAGCTGGATTGCGTGCATTGGGGTTTGACGAAGCACCGGCTGCTGACTTCATTTGGCGTCATCAAGTCTGCCCTAGTTGGAAGGATTCTGGGAATCCGGAATACCCATGTGTAGCGCGCCCACCAGGGATTCGAACCCGAGATAGCAGCGTGGAAGCCGACCATAATTCCCGGACGCCACTGTATCTCCCAGCGATTCGAATTGGACTGGCTAGATAATTTGGAGAGCTTTAGATTCTGAGATCCTATCCGGATATCTGGATAACTATTGATCCGGATTTTCCTAATTTGCTGAATGTGGACTCGATCAGAATTGATAGTCATGATGTACAAAAGCGTTGGTCTGGATTTATCAGTAAAGCTTCGGATACGAAGCGGATTAAATCTATTAATTTCTTGACCGTGACGTGTTCCACTTTGAAAGCTGCTAAAATCCGACTCATACTACCAATCAACCACCGACAGCGATAAACAACAGTTGGAACAGAATCGGCAGTGACATCCTTCCAAACTCCAGCGCAAAGATAACCTCAAACTCACTGTCTTGGGGCTCCTGGGGCCGGATGGCCTGCATGGCCCTATCCTCAGCAAGACTTCTAGGTTAGGTTCACCACCACTTGCACGGTTGCGCACTTGCGCAGTAATGGACTATACAGCAACAACACGGGCACCGCCCCCTGTCTCCCCCACTGGCGCACGCGCCACCTTTACCCGCAGCGAGCACCCATGCGTTGTAACGGAACCCAGCAGGTGTTACAGCGGCCGTGACGTCACTGATCCGACCTCGGCCGTATTGATCAAGAAATAAAGGAAACGCATCGGCTGAGACGGACATTGACTGAGTTGGCACACGCACGCGGCCAAAAAGGGCCGCGGCCGAGAGGCCGAGAGGCCTTGTGTGGCCGAGCGTGGCCGAGAGGCCTTGTGTACAAAAATCGATATACTGATTTAAGGAATGGACGCCATTCATAATTGCATCGCACATTTCTAAGCATTTTCATGTTTCGAAGCACACCTACTCTGCCAGTGCCCACCCATTACCGAAGCAACTGCACAATGTTCCAATGCACCGGCGACAGTGGCCACCTTGGCGCCATTGGCAGCCATTGGCGCGCCCCTCTCTCGTCAACGGCCACAGTCGCTCATCAGCACAAAGTGAGCATGAAAAGCGGACCCAAAATAGCAGGACATGGAGGCCTGTAACGACACAGTGTCAATGGAGGCCGACGAGGCCACACAGACCATTGAGGTAGCTGCAGCGATGCACCATCCGTGATTCTATCGGCTTACAAATTTGAGACATCTGTTTGGCTCATTTATATTTCTGAGAGCCCAGGGGCTCCGCCGCGCGTTAGGTCCCGGTCTTGCATACAACATTAGCAACAGGCCACCACTGTTGTGGTGCAGCTGGCTTCACACACCCACTGGAAGCACCCTCGGAATCTCCCCCACCAATGTTTTCTAGACGGCCGGAAAACCACTGACAGCTGGATAACACTACTCTATTGTATGTTAGAAAATTTGTTGGTGCGTAGATTGGTGAAAGCAATTTGAAAATCGGTCTATAAATTTTCGACTTATAGGTTTGCAAAGCCAGACCTATGTTCTAAGATCACGACAAAAACTCTCATTTGCACCAGTTCGCCTGCATCAGAGATTACCTGGTGACGTCATAATAAACGAGATCATACGTCAAGGTCACCTGATATGAGAGTCAAAGCCAAGGCCAAAGGCCACAGAGTGAGGTCAGATCCGTTTTCAATGTCATTGACGCCAGGGCTTCCAGTCAAATAGCGTTACCCAGTATGACTAATATTATGATATAACGTCATAGTCGAGATAACTCGATGTAATGGTCAAGGTCCTGGGTCAAGTTCAAATGGCATGGGTCAAGGTCAATTCTCATTTCCCTTGCAACCGTTGTTATAGTGCAAGTCATAGTGTACGTTATGGGAAATATATCATATTGTGACGTCATAGGTCAAAGACCTTGAAAAACTTTGACGCCAAAATCTCGTGAACATTTTTTGGAACCTACTCGTTATGACTTTTGTATGTTTTCAGTACATTTCGGACATTTTTCTGTTTAATGGCGAAATTTCCTGATAGGTCTCCAACATTGCCAAAATTTGACCTTTATGACCTCGTTTGACCTTGAAGATACTGACCTAGGTTGATAAAAATCTGCTATAATGTAGATAACTATAGCCGCCACCATCCCCAAAACGGAATTGTTTAAGCCTCTTAGTGTTTTAGACCTCGGCAGAGGTTACCAGTACCCCCGTCCAGTGCGTGTTTTGGCAGATTCCTCTCCAGTGCGGATGTTAAACGTGCCGTCAGAGCGTCATCATTATATTTTGGGCTGTAGGGAGCACCAACAGCGCAGGTCATATGGCGCCCATCCGACAGAGTGTGAGAGTTCCCTGGATTAAATCTGACTGCAAACAGCACCTTCCTCGACTGCCTGCACTCCAGGGATAGCAGGACATAGGCAGCACCCGTCGGGAGAGGGCAGTGTTACTCTGATCTAGCGCGGTGTTACCTCTGCCCCCTGTTAACGGGGTTGGTCTTGACGGCCGTATCAAACCCCAATGCTTCATGTTCTGGAGCCGCCATTGACAAAGCGAAAGGAAATAGCAAGTATGATTTGATGTAAATCAAGATTATCCGTTCAAAAGTCCTACAAAGCTTACACTACGAAAGAAACAGTTTGATTCGGGTTCCATGTTGTACTGCTGGATGTGTAAGATTGCTTCTACGGGTTTGTAACTTCGGAAGGATCAACAACATTTATACCGAAATATTATTCTCATGGTTAAAAATCAACGTTGGAGACGCACGTCTCATGTTTTCTAAAAAGAAGGATCATGGCTACCAAAAAAAAAAATTGTGCCAGATCTATTATTCCGTTCCGTAGGGCTGACCTGGGCGTAACTGCAGTTCTGCGGAACTGACCTGGGCGTACCTGCCGTTCCGCGGGACTGACCTGGGCGTAACTTCCATACCGCGGGACTGATCTGGGCATAAAATCCATACCACGGCACTGATCTGGGTGCTTTTGCTTTTCAGTGTGACTGACCTGGGTGTTTCTGTCACTCCGCGGGCTAAATTGCCAGTCCCTGCTGTCCTAAGGTGAGGGGGAGGGGAGGATTTTGCCGTTCTCGGACGCAAGCATAAGCGTTCCTGTCGTTGTTCGTTCCTGGGGACTGACCTGAACGTTCGCCGCCGAACTGGATGGGGTACGTGGTAGCGACCATGCGCGTTTGCGACGAGGGCGACTGCTGAATGTGGCTGGGAGACACTTCTGGGTCCAGTTTGGAGAGGCGCCCCTTAGCACCAGCGGCCGACGGCTCTGGAGAAACACTGCTCACCATTGCCTCTGGAATCTGAAGAAGAAAAAGAAGAAGAAGAAGAAGAAGAAGAAAGAGAGAGAGAGAGAGAGAGAGAGAGAATGTATTGTTACAAAACAGTAACGCACTTATCAGAGTTCCAAACGTTATGACAGAATCATAACGTATAAGGCAAATAAATTCGGAAACAGGTGCGTCCCCCTCCCCACCCGATTGAGCAGTTGGTGAAAACGCAATGTGTGGTATCACCTCCTCCAACCACCCCGGTGTTACCCGATATTTCACTCCCCACCCCCAGCCCCCTCTATCCAGGATGCAAGTATCGCGACCTGAGCGAACTGCCCCTTCTCCCGATAGGCATTTTTCTGACCCCATTTTTCATCTTACCCATTTTCTTATTAACACACTTTTGGATGAATCCCCCTTCCGCCACCCATTCCCCCCGCCAATCATGAAGCCAGATCCAAAACAGGGCTAATGGAAATCTTCAAATATCCAGTCGTTCATTCTACCCGGTTTTATAAACCTAAAAACGTGGGCTTGCTCTTTGGGATTTCTGCGCTTTAACACGCGCATTGACGGGGGCGGGTACCCGCCCCCCTCGGGTTTTTCGGAGACAGTAGAAAAACGGCGGCGCGCAGCGCCGCCGTACTTGGTATACCTTTTCCCTCATCATTTTTGCAACTTCTGTGAAAATAAGGATAGGTCATCTCAGGTCAGGTCACCAGTACAGGTCAAGTGACCCGACCTCAAAAAAAGTTTAAGATAGCATAAGTCGGAGCAGGGTGAATTTATCCAATTGAAACTCATATCACATAATGGGCTCACCGAGTTCTCTAAAATATGTTCCGGTATTTTTTATATCGATGACCTAAGGTCAGGTACGAAGCATGACCTCTCCATTGGTAATACATGGGAAATATGGTTTTTACTGAATAACTCAGTAACAGATGGTGATGGAGCGTTTATTTTAGATTCATTAGACTCGCCTTGGCTTTGCGGTTCTAATGATATGCATTTTATATAATTTGACCCCGACCTGGCCTCAGGTCAGGTCAAATCTTTGATTTGACCTAGCAAGGTCAAATCATATATCATTCGACTCGGCTTGCTGCAAGGATTCATCTAGTTTAAGTCGTTTTGCTCTATCTTTACTTGTTCAGATGTAATGGCCGAAAAACTTAATTTACATGTTATCCCTATGACGGCATGTGATGGCATGTTTTTGACCTCTGGTGACCTTAAATGTGACCTGACAAAAAAATGGTTCAAATATTTTCGATGGAGAAGCGGATGGGCTACCCAACGCCGTTTACTGTTTTTTGCTACCTACCGTGGTTCTCGAGATCTTAGGGGGGGGCGGGTACCCACCCCCTCGTCAATCCGAAGGTGACTAAGACCCCCGTCAATGCGCGTGTTAAGGCCTGACTGTGTGACTGGGTCTTCTACGACGGTAGGATTCCAGGACTTCTGAAAATATCCACCCCACTATACTGAAATGTTCGTCCTTGAGCTGTCCGTAGCTGTTGACTCAACGCAAATATTATGGTAATCGACATAACAGACAGCACGCCATGCAATCCAGGTCGCCTTAACCCGCGCCCCACCGGGGCCCGGCGCCACCTTCGTCCCACCGGGGGCCATCGATGGCCCCCTCTAACTCCGAAAATATGGGCGTTAGCGCAAATCTCCAAAGTGCAACAGAAAGCTCGCGTGAATTCAGTAAGGAATTACTTCACATGTTTTCGTGCTCAGGTCAATGGTTTGACCTCCAGAGGTCAAATTAGGTCAAGATCGGCTATTTTCACTCAAATATGCAATGATTAAGCAAACTGGGCATAACTCTTATGTCATTAGAGCTATTGAGGCCTGGTAAAGTACATTTGATAGCATATTGCCAGTACTTTTTCCGCTATGTGGAACGTAAAGACCTCCCGCCAGTGGTTTGAGCTCCAGAGGTCACCTCGTGACCTAATATGACCTGAGGTCACGAAAGGTCAAAAAGTGACCCTGCTGTATATCAAATGAAAGCCAGTGACAAGACAAACACGATGGTGTTTGTTTCACTGCTCTAGCTTAATTAGATCAAAAGTTATTGTCAAAATAGTGTTTTTGAACTCTGGTGACCTTGGATGACCTTGGAAAAGTCAAATGGCAAATATGACCCCTGGAATCCGTGAAAGGGTGTCCAAAAACGCTGTTCTGAGCAGTCTGAGTATTTGCAATCATTTTTGTGGCTTTTCTATCATGAAACAGCTTTTCCCCATGCTTTTCCAATGGGAGAGGTCGCCTCGTGACCTGACCTCAGGGCACGAAATCGAAAAATCCCGGATATACACCTTGTAGACCCTGGAGGGGTCATAAAGTGTAGGAAGGCTTAAATCGATCGACTTTGAAATGTAGCTCTTACAGAGCTCTAAAGTTGAAGTGAGGTGACCTTGTTTGACCTCGTCTGGTGACCTGACCTTGGGTGAACCGGGGTAAAAAATTTCAGGGATGATGGAAAAATGATGCAGTGAGAGGTAGAGCTCTCAACCGCGGTGCTGCACCTCGTCGTTTTTCTGCTATCCCGGAAAAACCTTAGGAGGGGCATCGATGGCCCCGGTGGGGCGAGGGTGCCTGCCTACTGCATCATGTGGGGCATTCCAGGACAAAACGACCAAAAATACTTCAATTCGACACCACCATGTCTAGAAAAAATTTGAAACTTTGTATTTGGGGTAGTTTTAGGCCAGGAACATGCCTGTGAGAATCTTAGCTCCCTCCGACCAACGGTGACCGAGATATAGCCCGAGGCATTTTCGGGAGGTCACCTTGTAGACTCATCTTTGATGCTTCATAACTTCAAAACGCATTGCCTGATTAACAAGTTTTGTATACCATTGAACTCGTCTTGAACTATACATTATTTTGAGAAAAGAAAATTGCAAAATTTTAAACATTTTGACTTTTAATTTGTTTGACCTTTTCTTTTTTTACCTAGCTTGACATTTTCGCAGTTGAAATTGCCATTTTAGGCACCTCAAAAATTTTGCTTCATAAAATATCTTTCGATACAATTTAAAAAATGCGTTTTTGCTATAAATTCAAAATTTTTAGCACCTAAGGTAGGTATGCTGACGGTTTTTTACCACTGCGGTAGTACAGCCTTATGTTTAACACCGCAAACAAAGCGATTGCTTTTGTCATCGGTTGCTTGGAATCATATTGCATTGTCTTTACGAAATTTTCATCGTGCAAGTGTCAGAATTTATGAAAATTAACACGCACCCACACGAGGGGGCGGGCAACTGGCCTCCTCAGGTTTCTACAGGTAGTAAAAAACACCTTCGCGCAGCGCCACCGTACTTCATTTACTTCGAACGCGACATTTTTTCAACTTCTGGCAAAATAATTTGGTCAACTGGCAGATGGTAGGTACCGTAAATACCGTAGGTCAGCTGGCAACTGACTGATAAGTGGGTGACCTGAGTTAGATGGCCGTCGTTATGCCTTGTGGGACGTTCAACTTTGGTCCCTTAATCAACCCTTCATCGTGGGAGTTACTCGTTTGGGTGGTGGGGTCGGGGTCTCCGTAAAAAGTCCTTGATGACTCTAGTGAGACTCCGACTCCTAAAACTGAGCTGGCAACAACTTGGATAAGATTTGTAAAAAGAAAAATAGCAGCCATGAAAAGTGATAGAAAAGAATCCATTGTTTCGATGGAGACTAGGGCAAAGGAACTTATAAGTAACGGGCCTTGCAGCTTTAACACCCGCACTGGAGGGGGTCTGCTACTAACGCGCCCTGGAGGGGGGCCTGGTAGGTCCTCCCTAAGATCTCGGAAACTAAGAGGCATAGAAAAACGAAATTTAAAAGGTGGGTGGGGGTTATGGTGATCTACATCATGACCAATTTTTATTGACCTAGGTTAATATCTTTAAGGTCAAACGAGGTCATAAATGTCAAAACTTGGCCATGCTGGGGACCAACCGGTAAATGCCGTGATTATGCGGGAAATTGGCGGGAATAAGCTAAAGGTGGACCAGTGTCATATAGAGAAGGTCTCAAAGAGCCTTCCCTTCAATTTTGGAGTCAAGGTCATTCAAGGTCATTGACCTGTAAGGTCACAATATAGTATACTACTTATAATGTACACTTTGACTAACACTATAGCCACTGTTTGGCGGGAAATGAGGATCGACCTTTGCAAATGACCTTTGATCTTGCCCTTTGACCTTGACCTTGGTATTGGGGTGCCTTATCGATGACGTCATAGCATAATGTACGTCAGACCGAGTAACGTCATTTGACCGGAAGCACTGTGGTCAGTGACCTTGAATGTGCCGATATGACCTTGACCTGTGACCTTTGACCTTGACATTGGCCTTCATGTGAGGTGACCTTGACATATAATCCCGGTTATATGGTGTTATGACTTCACCACTCGATCTCCAATGCACGCTAACTGGTCCGACCACGCGATTACGGCGATCTCAAAATGCAGGTCTGACTTTAAAAGCCTATAAGTCAGTAAAATTTTCGACCGATTTTCAATTTTTTTCACCAATCGACGCGCTATTAAATTCTGTTAAATGTGGCAAAGTATCGTGTTTCGGCTACGAGCGGTTATCCGGTCACCTTGGAAAAACAGGTGGGGGCCTCCGAGGCCCCCTCCAGTGCGCGTGTTAAACGAAAATTTACAAAGATGTCGCGACTTCATCAATAATTGAAACAAGTATAACTTATCCTATAAGCACCACTAACTCACACATTTACATCGTTCCCGGAGACGGAAAAATAGTATCAATACAAGGTGACCTAGTGCAACACAGCATACGTTTGAGAGGATTCATACAATGTAAAAAAACGTCTGAAAGGCTTTCATTCTCAGAAAGTAATTTCAATCTATTCATATATGCGAAAAATGTTCTGAAATCATAATGCATTTGACTTGGTCACTTGAACAGGTTGCCTCACATGATATTTTTAAAAGGTGATCATTTCATAGCTGATACGGATCCCAGTTCAAACGCTACTTCGAAAGGCTTTTGATTGGTGTTTTTTAATGATTAGGGGTGGAAAATTTGAAGCAATATCGAGAGCCACTACGTGAAAATAAATAGCAAAATGTATCGTGTGTTTTGCCCTCTCACAGGCCGGTTGAACTACATTGCACCAATAAGTAGTATTTGAAATGAAAAAAGAGAACATTCAAGGGATGTTTTACCACTTTTAGCACTGTTTCCACGGTTCATTGGAGGTGGTCGGGCACCCACAAATATATTTAATTCCACACTCCTGTAATTTAATTCCACACTTGGTGCCTTGTATAATCATTGAAGAATAAGGGAATACATTGAGATGACTTTAACACTGACACTGACTTTGTCCTGTACAGACGCAATCATTCACCTGCAATGATGGCCGTCAGATCACTCATTACTTTAGCCAAATAATCTATACCAGTATGTTTAATATTCCCTTTGCATTGGACATTCGCCATGACTAAATTTCCGACCATTCACGCAGCATCCATAAAAGAAAGTTTATTTGCACAGCACGACACTGTTTGGTTCAAACATAGGTATACGAAACCCGAATCTCTCTTCCTGTGTGTGTAGATATTTCATGAACAGTCTTATTTGCCGCTGGTATTCTTTGAAACTTGTATTCATTTTCCAGAGGTGCAGAAACTTGCCAACTCGGCTGCTGGAGTTTGTGACACATTTACGAAAATCGAGGTGCATAGGTGTGACAAATAGGGATCCTGACTGTATGATTCAAAATCAAACCACATATTTTCGAAATACAGAATGGAGCGTGTAGCGAATATTTTAATTTAGCAGCTCTGTTCTTCAATTGCACAGCGTACCATCAGTGATACAATATTAGTACTGTGTTCAGTTTCTACTAAAACGAGGGACCCCCGCTGCAGAAAACCCGGAAACCGCTGTCACAGTTGCCAGATTTTAACATGCAGCCCAATGGTGCCGATTGTTAGTAGTTGTTAGTATTTGTGTAGGTCAGTGACGGATCCAAGGGGGGCCAGGGGTCCGGCTCCCCCCCTTAGCTCCGAGGCGCCTCAGCATAGCCTAGCTCATATCGGGCGCCTTCTGCGCCCGATATGAGCGGCGCGCCTGTACCCATTTCGTGCGCCAAGGTGGTAGATACCACTTATTCCACTTGAATTAACACATCGTCCTTAAAACCAGGGCAAAGCGCCCCTGCCCAAACACTAGACGCCTTTACTGGTCTTTTGCGCCCCAGTAAAATGTTGGAGATGAAATTTAGAAAGCTAACAAAAGCGCCCCGGCAAAGGAAATGCGCCACTAGATAGCAGAATTGCGCCATGGGGAACTAATGCACCCCTGAGTAGCCTAGGCGCCCCCTGGATGAAGCGCCCCTGGGTAGCCCAGGCGCCCCCTGGAAGAAGCGCCCTACGGATATCATATGCGCCCTTGGCTAGGAAAGGCGCCCGTGGGCAGGAAAGGCAAATCTTGGTAGCATAGGTGCCGTGGACAGCATAAGCGCCCCTTAGATAGTAATAGGCGCTTTAGGAAAATAAAATGCTCACCTTGGGTAGAAAAAGGCGCCCTTTGATAGCCTAGGCGCCCACTGGAAAAAGCGCCTTACGGATGTCATATGCACCCTTGGATAGCAAAGGCGCCCCTGGACAGCAAAGGCAACCCTGGATACCCTAGCGGAAACGGATATTGTATCGATATTGATCAATATTTATTAAAGGTTGAAATCCAATATTGTCATTGAATATTGTTATAACATTGTATCAATATTAGAAATGTTGAGATATGGTCTATTTTTCGTTGATAATTAATATTAGCTTTCCATGTTTTTTCCTTCTCATTTCAATATTGAAAATACGTTTTTTGAATGTTAAAGCACTATATTCCAGACCGGCATTTTCTCGCTCTTCTTTCAATGTCGAATTTATGTTGACATATGTTTTAGACATATGTATGACATAATGTTTTAGCTCGATATTGTAAAAATATTGCATCAATGTTAGTTAATGTCGAAAAATGAACTAAATTTCATTTATTATCAATATTGTTTTCTTAATGTTGAAGCACAATATTTCAGGCCGACATGTTCTCACTCTTGTTTCAATGTTGAAATTATGTTGAAATATAATACTACAGCTCAATATTGTGTTGACATTGTATTGAAAATACGTTTTTTGAATGTTAAAGCACAATATTCCAGACCGATATTTTCTTGCTCTTGTTTCAATGTCGAAGTTATGTTGACATACCTATAATATTTTAGCTCGATATTGTGTAAATATTGCATCAATGTTGGGTAATCTAAAAAAATGAACAAATTTTCATTGATTATCAACATTACAATCCAAGCTTTTTTATTATTATTTCGATATTGGAAATGTTTTTCTAATGTTGAAGGCCAATATTACAGGCTGATATGTTCTCACTCTTGTTTCAATGTTGAAATTATGTTGAAATATAATATTACACCTCAATATTGTGTTGACATTATATCAATGTTGGGTGATGTCGAAAAAATGAACTAATTTACATTGGTTATCAATATTACAATCCAAGCCTTTTCATCCATATTTGGATATTGAAAAAAATTTTGAATGTTGAAACACAATATTCTAGACCAATATTTTCTCACTTTTGTTTCAATGTTGAATTTATGTTGAAACGTAGTATTGCAGCTGAATATTGTGTTAACATTGTATCAATGTTAGATAATGATATCGAAAAATGCACTAATTTGCACTAATTATCAATATTACAATTCAAGCTTCGGATCCAGGATTTCTTAATGGGAAAAGAAGGTTGCAGTATCCAGGCCATGTGGTCGGCGCACGTTTGGACGTCAAAACCTATTGAGTAGGCGCCAAACCCTACCGTGGGGGTGCGGATATTTGCATCCTGCGGGGAGTGGAAAGAAACGTAAGGTGGGGTCATCGACTTTTTCAGGGGTGGATGTGCCATCTGGGCCAGGGATGCGTCACTTTTGGACGTCACAAATTTTCAGGTGGGCGCCAAATCCTTCATGGGGGCGCCGATACTCGTATCTTGGGGGAAGTGATCCTTCAGGGGGTAGCCATCTACCTTTCAGTGGGATGCCTGACTATTTCAGGAGGTACTGAGAATCGATGGGAGGGAAGTGTTCTCATTTGCCTCCCTGGAGCCGTCTATAGTGAATTAATATACATTTGGTGGTGCCACGCGGGAACGGATCCAGGGGAAAGCCATCTCCCCTGAAACCCCTCGATTTCGC
The DNA here is from genome assembly GCA_034440635.1 of Lepas anatifera. NCBI lineage: Eukaryota > Metazoa > Arthropoda > Thecostraca > Lepadidae > Lepas > Lepas anatifera. Next base: position 955,009 of record JAOTON010000940.1, on the reverse strand, counting down.
CCTATTTTTTTAAGATAATATCATAATTTTTAGCATTTTCGACCTTGTTAATTACGCCCCCCCCAATATTGCCCTAAAGCCCGTTAGTGGTCCCATCTGAAACCCCCAAATAAAGGGCGATCGAACGTTGATATCTGTTTGGCTTCTGTTTCTTGTATGGACCCGAATTCGGTTTATCACTGCTCAAGGCCCATCGAAAGCAGTTCCAGCGAACGGCCAGAATAATTTGAAAGCAGAAAAAAGCATTACGCCCGAAAACAGTTTGAAAGAGGGAAGAGGCAACATGGCGTTTTGGTTAACGCCATATAGCACGGTCAAAGGGTGCTAAATATGGGTGCATAATATATGAACGCTGGGATACGTTGCCCTCTTAAATGATAAATTTCAACGCTAGCACGAGGTAAAACTCTGTATTTTGAAATGAGAGTTGGCTCAATGACAATTTGTTGCCTGAAGCAGATCGAAAAATTCAAATGGAAGTTTGTTTGTAATTTAGGTTGATTAATTCTACCACTCATCAAGGAAATTGGCGTGGTACATACAGGCACATGGTCAGTGGCGGATCCAGGACTTACTGTTAGCAAATGAAAGGAAATGTCGGCTAGAGGAGGAATTTCCAATTGGTTAGATGCTCCCTTTTGGTTTTAATAACTTTATTTTTCAAACCCCGTTCTAGAAAAATACATGAAGCAATCTCGGAATTAAAGCTTGGGTCCGACATTATCCCATGTATTTTCTAAAAATGGCTCATCGGTATAAGACTTGAACACAGATCGGTGGCTGATGGATGTATCTTGCAGCCCGATTTTTATAGGGCTCAATGTAATACCAATGAGTCATTCAGCGGACCTGCTTAGCGCAGAGTACCCCTTTACTATGCGTCGCTCTTTGTAAAAGTATCAGTGCCATTTCTCTCTCATCAATGCAGTGGCGCAGTCAGCAACTATTGTCATGGCATATTGTTATTTCCCTATTTTTGGCCGATATTTCCCATGTAAAGGTAGACTTACGGATCCTCCTCAGTCGAAAAAATTATGTGTTTTAGCTCATTACAAAATGTCTGGCTATGCCACTGCCTCTCGCCGCCGCACCCGATGGAATGTCTCCCCTCCCCCGCGACGGTAGCGAGGGAGACCGCACGCTATTGTCCTGAATATGCCGAGGGCAAGTGAGGGGATGGGAAGGTCTGCCTTGTCTGACTTCGGCTGGTGTTATGTGGGAAGGTACGGGAGTAGGAGGAATGAATATTTCACTACTGCGGTGATAAAATCTTGATTTCTGAAGCTTATGACGCTGATGCCCTTCTCGACCAGTCTGTCTGGATCCACTGCAAACTTCTTGCATTTATTCCATACAGAACTTTTGCACTCTTATGTTGTGCCTGCACAACAAACACAGCAGAAGAAGCAGTTTTAACTGAATTTTTATTCTTATTTTCCTCAAAAACGTCTCTCGTTACGCAGGACTCGGCAATCTACAAATAATCTGTGTCAGCAGCACTCTGTATATGCGGCAGCATGATGGCACTGGTGAAGAGAACAATATAGCGTTGTATTTGCAAAAATTGGATTTTTCATGTTTGAGTCGTTAGAGTACCTGCTTGTTTTTTGTATTTAAAGACGGCACTTAGCTCAGTGACCGCGGAACGTCGGAATTAAAGGGGAGGGGGCACCACGGACTTTTCAATCCATTTTTTCCAGTCAACGCCATAGGGTTAGTGTTAAAATTTCTGATTAAGTGAAGGAGGGGCCCCGTGCCCGGTGCACCCCTCCCCCCAGTTCCACCGCCTTTAGCTGTCTAGGCTAGTCAACCGTCTCTAATATTCTATTTTTCACGCTAAATTGGTATGTTGTACCTATCGACAAGATCTCTAAACTTGTATGGACACATTCAGCTTCTTGCGTACCCTGCCGAAAGTTTTGGGAGGGACCAAATGATGTGTGCGGGATATCGCAACCTCCCCGTATTACCATTTCTACAAGGTCATTTCATTTTTGACATACGTGCACGTGTTATTTGCATTTTTATATTGAATTCTATCATATAAATTATACTAGACGTAATCTACGGAGGCGATTTGTCCAGTGATTTATTAGGAAATAGTTCCTCTGTTATTGCCTTACTCGTTGTTATTCTGTAGAGAAAAATTCTCATTTTTTAATGTTACCGCTCATCTTTACTCATATAGCATAAATCCTGATAGTAAACATCCAAATACCAGGGGCGGATCCAGGGGGCACAAGGGGCACTTGCCCCCATCGGTGCCGAAGTGCCCTTTGGCGCTAGGCGGTGTACCCCGTTTGGGCTGTGCCGCTCGAAATTTAGTGTCATACGGCATTGAACCTAGATGCAACTAGACTGCATTTAGCGATTAAGACTATTTTTTGACAATTTAACCCTCGCCCCACCGGGGGGCCATCGATGGCCCCCCTAAGGTTTTTCCGGGATAGCAGAAAAACGACGAGGCGCAGCACCGCGGTTGAGGGCTCTACCTCTCACTGCATCATTTTCCCATCATCCCTGAAATTTTTTACCCCGGGTCACCCAAGGTCAGGTCACCAGACGAGGTCAACCAAGGTCACCTCACTTCACCTTTAGAGCTATGTAAGAGCTACATTTCAAAGTCGATCGATTTGAAACTTCCTACACTTCATGACCCCTCCAGGGTCTACAAGGTGTATATCCGGGATTTTTCGATTTCGTGCCCTGAGGTCAGGTCACGAGGCGACCTCTCCCATTGGAAAAGCATGGGGAAAAGCTATTTCATGATATAAAAGCCACAAAAATGATTGCAAATACTCAGACTGCTCAGAACAGCGTTTTTGGACACCCTTTCACGGATCCCAGGGGTCATATTTTCCCTTTGACTTTTCTAAGGTCATCCAAGGTCACCAGAGGTCAAAAACAGTATTTTGACAATAACTTTTGACCTAATTGAGCTAGAGCGGTGAAACAAACACCATCGTGTTTGTCTTGTCACTGGCTTTCATTTGATATACGGCAAGGTCACTTATTGACCTTTCGTGACCTCAGGTCATATTAGGTCACGAGGTGACCTCTGGCAGTCAAACCACTGGCGGGAGGTCTTTACGTTCCACATGGCGGAAAAAGTACTGGCAATTTGCTATCAAATGTACTTTACCAGGCCTCTATAGCTCTAATGACATAAGAGTTATGCCCAATTTGCTTAATCATTGCATATTTGAGTGAAAATAGCCGATCTTGACCTAATTTGACCTCTGGAGGTCAAACCATTGACCTGAGCACTAAAACATGCGAAGTAATTTCTTACTGAATTCACGCGAGCTTTCTATTGCACTTTGCAGATTTGCGCTAACACCCATATTTTCGGAGTTAGAGGGGGGCCATCGATGGCCCCCCGTGGGGCGAAGGTGGCGCCGGACCCCCGGTGGGGCGCGGGTTAATACATTGTTTTGTCAGCTAGAGCATTCTGTTGCCTTTCCAAGCACCCAGGAAGAGTGTAGGCACGTAATTCGTGTCCAGCTAATGCCTCACCGTTACCAATAATCGTACGGGCGGAGCTTAATTGGGGCCCCTTGAGCTCATCTAGTGCCCACTGAGCTGGTTCTGGCCCCTTGAGCTGATCACGTGCCCTCTAAGCTGATCGGGTGCCCCCTGAATCAATCTGGTGCCCCCTGAGCGAATCATTGTGCCTCTTGAACCTATTTAATGCCCTCCGAGTTAGTCTGATGCCTCCGAGTTTGCCTGGTGCCCTATTAGCTGTTTTAGTGCCCCTTGAGCTGATCTGGGTCCCCTGAGCTGATCTCACGCCTCCCGGAGTTGATCTACTGTCCCCTGAACCAATATGGTGTCTCTTAAGCTGATCAGGTGCCCCCTGAGCTAGTTATTGATGTTTCCTTAGATGATATAGTGCCCCCTGAGCTGGTCTGGTGAACCCTGAGCTGATCTTGCGTTCCTTGAGCTAATCTAGACCCCTACTCTGTTCTGCTGGGGTCTTGGGGCTAGGAGGGGATCTGGCACGCTGGCTGATCGATCTAGTGCCCCCTGAGCAGATATGTTTCCCCCTGAGCTAAACTAATGTCCCTAAGTCGATCTGGTGCCTCCTCAGTCATCATTGTGCCTCCTGAGCCCATCTGATGCCCTGTGAGCTAGTCCAGTGTCCCCTGAGCTAGTTTGGTGCCCCTGAGCCAATCTGGTGCCAATATTTTTTTAAAAGCTGATTTCCATCACAGTTAACGTTTTTTCCCGGCCCCCAAGTCGCAGGGCCCCTCCTCAAACAACGGGCCCCCAAATATTGAATTCGCCCCCTCCTTGAGAAAATTCTGGATCTGGTGCCAAATACAAGGACTTTACTGATAGTACACATCCAAATACACTGGGCTTTTATGCAATTTATTAGAAAAATTAACGCGGCCTAGCTCGGCCGTTAATTACTCAGCCATACTAGCTGAGAGCGCTAACAGTGAAAAGGCACTCCGAAAACCCATTTATCAATAAATTATGTATTTTAAATTTGCTTTATTATTTGATGAGAGCTTACATGTAATGTTGAATGTATGTGCGTAATGTTGATTTCTGCCCGTTCGCTCACTTCTCATTGCCCGATATGAATAAGGAAAAATATGCTCGATGTGGGCCCTGCTAAAAAAACGTTTGTATCTGCTTTGAAGAATAATTTTTACTCGCCTATTTTTGGAACCGTTTACTTGACCTGAGCTTCATCTCTTGGCCATCCTTCCCGGTGAATAACCGAGGAGAGAGCATTCAACGTCCTCTTTCGGCATTTTTACATTTTCAGTGTTGCTTTCCTTGCAGCGCCAGTGGCTTCTATTTAGATACCTTATGATATTGTGGTGAGTCCCTTTCCCATTAAGTTGAAATTTCACTGGTCGCATCAGTGGCGGATCTAGCCGGTCGGTTTGGGAGGGGCAAACGAAAGTTGAAAAGCAAAAAAACATCCCGAAGTGCAAATTTGCGCTACAGATTCGCTGGTAAAATTTTTTGGTATTTGAGGAAAAAAGAAAGAAAAAACGTCACAGGGTGGAAAATGTGGGCTCAAGACAATTTTTTCCTATCCCAGGCCCAATATTTACACTAAACTTAACTGGTTCTGTTTGAAATTGAGAGTTAAAACACCTAAATATTGATTATTAACACGCGCATTGACGGGGGCGGGTACCCGCCGCCCCTCAGGTTTTTCGGAGAGAGCAGAAAAACGGCGGCGCCACGCGCCGCCGTGCTTGGCACACCTTTTCCCTCATCATTTTTACAACTTCTGTAAACAATTTTAAGGTTAGGCCATCTCAGGTCAGGTCACCAGTACAGGTCAAGTGACCTGACCTCAAAAAAAGTTTAAGATAGCATAAGTCGCGACACTGGCAAGCTGATGCCGCTATCAGCGCTACTTTGTGAAAATTGGAAGACCGCGATGTTATCCAGCTCTTCCGCTATCGCTATTATTAAACGGAATGTGGCACCTTCATAATGGGATTTTAACTTAAGATAGCCATGTGATAGAGCATGTCGGGAAACCGATTCATCGGTATTTTGTTAGTCCTAGAGCTTAATTTTTTGCACTTCCTTTTTAACACTTGACAGGGGTAGTTAATCATTCACTCCCGGTGCGCGGAACTTACATGCCTTTTATGTTCCATCAGAGTGTACTGAGCGGTTATTCCCAACACGCACGAAGAAGGAGGTGGAGGAGCGGATGGCGGTCTTCCTGAGAGATGCCCCTTTCAGGCTGGGTGGGACAAGAAAGGTATCCCTTGAAAAAAACCATCAGGATTTTCCTGGTGGTCTGGTGGTTTCTGGTGGTTTCTGATGGTTTCTGGTGGTCATTGTGATGGTCTGGTGGTCTGCATGGTGGTTTCTGGTGGTAATTCCTGCTGGTCTGGTGGTCAGTGTCTGATGGTCTGGCGGTTTCTGGTGGTCAATGTTTGATGGTCTGATGGTCACCCTGGTGGCCTGGTGGTCAGTATCTGAAGCTCTGATGGTTTCTGGTGGTCATCCTTATGGTGAGGTAGCCCCGTCTGTCCAATCTTGCGTATTAAAAAAACTTAATATATATTCTTAAATCTAATACTTATGGTTCCAAATGCTGTATTTTCAAAAGAAGAAACGAAGAAGTGAATGGCTATGGGAGCAGGTAAGAGAGTTCGCTGTTATGCTCTGCTCTGCCCTGCATCGTATCCACCCCTCTCGCGCCGCGGCTCGGGGGCGCGCTGCCGGCGCCGCGTCTCCCCTCCGCGAACGACCGCGCCTCGGGCGGTTGCGCGGGGACGGTTGTCTTTTGTATGGCCGCATTCCGTTGTGGATGGCGGGGCAGTCAGTCGCAGAAGGAAACTGGTCGAGGTGGAGTGGTCATACTGTGACGAGGAGTCCGTAAGTTATGAGGATATTTACTGTTGGGTGCATCGCTAATGGTAGGCCCTGACCGAACTGCGTTGCATTGGTTAACAATTTAAGGTAGGACTTAAGACAGAATAGGGAAGATGTGGAAAATGTGGCTCATTATTGGTGAGTTGCGTCCTCTGGTCGGGGCGGGGGTGGGGTCGACGGTCGCTATCGGAATGCAAGGATCATCCCATATATAAGCGATACACATTGTCTCCGACTGCTTTTACCGTGTGCGAGTGTTTTTTTACCGTGTGCGAGTGTTTTTTACCGTGTGTGAGTGTTTTTTGCCGTTTTGCTGCATATGTTTTTCTTCCACTCTCTTCCCGCCGCGGGAACTTTCTCAATATTTGTATGTACTGTTTTAACCAGATGGTGTTTTATTCTGCAGTATTCTTGTATGGACCTAAAACCATGCAATGCAGATACGACACGAGGAGCTGCCACCCTATCAAACATCCGAGTTATTCTGCTGCAATGCAACGCATCTTCGGCGTGAGTGAGTATCCATTCGGGCCACATTCGAGTAACCCGCCCAGACTTCCTTGCTTTGACTGCTTGATTTTATTAAGAAAATTGTATTTTTGCTTGCAGCGGATCTGAAAAGCCTGGTTACGCCTCTGTTTGTAAAGGATTTATAAACATCCTGGTGATATTGTTCATATCGATGCGGTTTTCGTCTTCGACAGATACCTAAATGCTCACCGCGACTTCTGCTCACCGCGACTTTGTTAACACTGTCGTTAAAATACCCAGAGTTACATGTTACGAAGGGGGAATCTTTGGAAGACCACATGTAGTGGTTCGCTTGAAACTGCTGACCGCTGGAATCACAGAATGCTGGAAGCCACCATACCACCGGAAAACGACCACCAGAAACCACCAGAAAACGACCACCAAAAACCAACCGAAAATGACCACCAGAAACCATCAGAAAACGACCACCAGAAACCACCAGAAAACGACCACCAGAAACCATCAGAAATTGACCACCAGAAACCATCAGAAAACGACCACCAGAAACCATCAGAAAACGACCACCAGAAACCATCAGAACTCGACCACCAGAAGCTATCAGGCCACCAGAAACCACCAGGAAATGACCACCAGAAACCATCAGAAACCACCAGATACCATCAGAAACCACCAGAAGCCATCAGGGACCACCAGACCATCAGAAACCATCTGCCGATCTGTTTCAATTTCCCACAAAAACCATCAGACCACCAGGCCATCAGGAAATCCTGATGTTTTTCTTCAAGGGATGTTTTGCGCGGGGTTTCCCCTTGTAGAATCTCGCGATTAAATCCGCGCGTGGCTCGTTTCGAGAACTTGGGTCCAATTTGTATGAACTTCCGTCATCAAGCCACCTTTAAGGTCCGGTCCAAGACCTCATGCTACCACTCACGGATATTTTGCCGCTCTGGCTGTTATTTGATCTTACACGCGCTCCGCTGGGGTCCCTGGCATGACGCGCCCCGCTAAGGGGGGCGTTTTTCGCCCCCTCCCCGCCCCTCCGTATCTCAATTCCTACGAAAGCTAAAAAATTACGGGCGGCGTTCGAAAGCTCTTGACAAGACAAAGGAATTTTATACGAAAAATTGTTGTCATGTCAAAATTGAGGTCAGCATAGGTCAAAGAAGGTTCCATAGGCTTACAACAGAGCAGTGTACGTTTCTCTCTCTAGATCTGTCCTCAGGGTAGCTAGAGCAAAAATGTATGCATCATTGGATTCCTCTTGTCGCGGCAAATCGAATGATGTATAATATGACCTTGCTAGGTCAAATGGTGAAAATGACCTGACCTCGAGCTAGGTCAGGGTCACAGAGTGACCTGGTATGGTCATGTTGCATATCAATAGACTCCCCGTGACAATATAAGCACAATGAAAGCAAAATTAGAGATTTATCTCAATTCAGTAAGAAGCTATTGGCAAAACAATCACTCTATTCCTGTGACCTGACTTGACCTTTGAGAGGTCTGATGCTCAAAAATTCAACTTTATGGTCAAGATCGTGGTAATAATAGACGGTTTGAGGATTTTCAGTTTTATCTATCCCGTATTTAGTGACAATGAGCCAATTCTATTTTTCACCATTGACATAATGGGGTGACCAAAAATTGACCCCACCTTAGGTCATCAATATCGAAATTCCGAGACTGCAGATTTTGTAGACCCTAATGATCCTATCATATTGTGAAAGTTTCAAACTGATCGGTTCGCTGATGTTCCCTGGGCGCCGCTTCAAACTCGTGATTTTAGGTTTTGAGGTCGGGTCACTTGACCTTGAATAGCTCCTTGACCTGATAGAACCTTACCTCAAAAACTTGGTCACATGTGTAGAATTGATCATTGTTCATATTGATTGAATTGATCATAGTTTCATTGTTCTGCGTCTCTTCGTTTTTGCGTTATCTGGGGAAAACCAGGAGAGAGGGCGAATTTCACCCACCCCCCAGCGGGGTGCGTGTTAATGGCAAGTAGTGAGTATTAATAGACCATTAATACAGTCATGACAATTATCAACTAAAGTTTTTTAATCATATCATTCTACGCTGTGCAATATCACATGACGTACATTCTACCCTTCTGCCTAATGCGGCACGATTGTGCTCCATGTACAATAATTGTACATAGAGCACAATAGTGGTTAATTAAGGTCAGGTATTTAGTAGATGTTAGTTACATACATTTTAGCATATGGATTTAATATCTCACAAACTTTTACCCTTACATGCTTCAAAATTTGGCCTTACGTACTTTGTACATTTTTAACGTCATTTTATCCAGGTCGATGGATGTAAATTTCTGCTTTTTTTGCTCTAACACTGGTAAAGAATGGAGTTTGAGATGTAAATCATATTTCGATGTTCACTGGTTTTACGTTTGAAAAACGATGACACAGATAAAAATATTATATGTATTTTTGGTTGTTTGGGAAAGGGTTCCTATTTGAGTCGACTATATTATTCTAATTATATAAAGTGTAATTCCCTCATTGTTTAAATAACTGATTCAATTTGTTAAGTTGTTAGAAAGTTTTAGCCTATCGTTCAATTTTTCAATTTCTTTAATTATGTTAACGTTCATGTTTGTTAAAAAGGACGCAGTTATTATTTATAGACTGATAAAAGCCCCTTCTACACCCAGTACAAACTCGATCAAAAGGAGAATTTACAGTAGTTACTTAATTAATACCGTATACGTTTTCCCTTGTGTATATTTTCCCTACGTATGTTAGGTGTTTGTACTTAGGTGCAAGAACTTTTCCTTGCGTACTTTGGTCCGCTCCTTCCCGCATGTGAGGGCGGGCGTTACCTTAGATCATGCAAAGAAATTGGGGCCCTGGTTATTGCATTTTTAATGATGAGTCAATTGAACCCTAGTTTATATTTTTCTTTAAGAAGCGTTTGACGCGAAGTCTCCCACTTCTGTTTAATATACCTTTAAAGCAGATAGGTATGTTTCAAACTCACAGACAAACCTGACAGAAGACGCATATTCGATTTTACCCATTGGTGCTCTGCTCTGACAGGTCTCTGATGGAACCAGCGTGCAGGAGGCATGAGGAGGGAATGCGGAAATGGCACCAACGGCATCTCCTGTTGTGTGACCTGGCAATGTTAGCCAATGATCATCATTTTATATGTTAGCCAAGGAAATAATCATTCATATGATACATTCATTCGCACATGTTCTTGGAGGTTTGTGGATGTTTTATTAATGTGCGTATTTATTTTGCCCAGAATGAATGCATAATATACATTACGAGTGATCTTAATGTATTTATTATCCACCGAGATAATGATCCCATATCAATGTAATGCAAAATATAACAAAGCGATATTTTTATATTGCTCTTAATACCTGTTGCGTCGATATTCCCAGGAATTAAAATAATATTGATCAAATGTTCAAATAAAATGTTATTGCACTATTATCGTGCAATACTACATCACATACTGGAATATTGTATTAATTATTCAAACATTGATTCAATATTCAGATTCAATATGAATGAAATCTGAGAAGCTAACATTGCAGCAATATTGGTGTCAATATTGTGTAATATTGGTTCCAATATTGTGTCAATATTTTGTGTCGATATTGGTCCCAATATTCTGCAAATATTGAGGTCAATGTTGCCTCAATATTAGCCTCAATATTGCATCAATATTGGTCTCAATATTGCACCCATATTGGTATCAATATTGCATCAATATTGGTCTCAATATTGCATCAATATTGGTCTCAATATTGCATCAATATTGGTCTCAATATTGCATCAATATTGGTCTCAATATTGATGCAATATTGGTCTCAATATTACATGAATATTGGTCTCAATATTGCATCAATATTGGTCTCAATATTGCATGAATATTGGTCTCAATATTGCATCAATATTGGTCTCAATGTTGCATCAATATTGGTCTCAATATTGCAACAATAATGGTCTCAATATTGGATCAATATTGGTATCGATATTATATCGATATTAAGGGCTAATGTTGGGGCAATATTTCGTATAAATATCGATCCAATGTTTTGGAACAATATTGCTAAAATATTTTTAGTGGCTAACATTTCTATATTTTGGCAATATTAGGATCAATATTGCTGCAATATTTTTTCAACATTTAATTTCCGCTAGGGTAACACAAGTGCTGTGGACAGCAAAGGCGCCTCTGGGTAGCAAAGGCGCCCCTAGGAAGGCACACCTTCGATAGAAAAGCTGTCTTTGGATAGCCTAGGCGCCCCCTGGATAAACTAGGTGCCCGAGAAGGAAAACGAGCGCCCCACTGGGAAGTACAGGCTCCCTCTGTATAACATAGATGTCCTTTATCCACTTTCAGCTGTTCTGGATTGGAGCATCGCCCCTCAAGAGCAAAGGCGCCCCTGGACAAAAAACCGCCTCCGGGCATCAAAGGAGCTCCTAGATAACATATGCACCCCTTAGATAGAAATAGGCGCTCCAGGAAAGCAAAATGCGCCCCTTGGTTAAGAAAGGTGTCATTGGATAGCAAAGGCGTCCCTGGACAGCAAAGGCAAATCTGGGAAACATAGGTGCCCTGGACAGAATAGGAGCCCCTTAGATAGAAATAGGCACTTCAGGAAAATAAATGCAACCCTTGGGTAGAAGAAGTGCCCTTTGATAGTCCAGGCGCCCACTGGATAAAGCGCCCACGGATATCATATGCACTTTTAGATAGCAAAGGCGCCACTGGACAGCTAAGACAACCCTGGATAACACAAGAGCTTTGGACAGCAAAAGCGCCCCTGGATAGCAAAGGCGCCCCTAGGAAGGCACACCTTCGATAGTATAGACGCCTTTGGATAGCCTAGGCGCCCCCTAGATAAACCAGGTGTCTGAGAAGGAAAATGAGCGCCCCATTGGGAACTACAGGCTCCCCCTGTATAACATAGATGTCCCTTATCCATCTTCAGCTACCCTGGATTGGAGCAGCGCCCCTCAAGAGCAAAGGCGCCGCTGGATAAAAAGGCGTCTCCGTATATCAAGGGCACTCCTAGATAATATATGCACCCCTTACATAGAAATAGGCACTTCAGGGAAAGTGAAGGGTGGCCTTTGGTTAGGACGGCGACCTTGGACAGCCTACACTGAGAAAAATTTTGACTCTCCTAAATTTCCTGCATTGTGGTGACTCTGAACTCTCGTATTCGCTGACTCTCAAAATTAGGCTGAGTCATTCAGCAAGAGTCCAATGAACCTCCTAGCACATAAGTGTCGCCACCAGCAAAAAGTGGGGAGGCCAGCCAAACTTCAACCTGATGCTGACAAAAAATTTTCAACATCAGTACCAAAAACTGTTCGAATTTGGGCTCCTCTTTGCCTTCCGCAGCGGCTGGATATAAAAATGTCCGGCTTTCTCTTATTTTGACTGAGATCAGGAAATTTTTGGCCAAAAAGTGGGGGGCCTGGCCCCCTGGCCCCCCTTTTCCGACGCGTATGTCCTAGCATGAATGAATTTGAGCGCAGGGTCAGATGATGAGTCGGCCAAGGACAGCCTGCGCCTCGCTCGATCGTGGAGTCAGCTGACTCTAGAACCGCGATCAAAGTGACCCTGGCGAGAGCTGAGTGAAGAAGGACGCTGCACGTGCTGTGTCAAATTTCGCCGCGCTCATTATTTACTGCTGTGTGGTGGTGGTGCAGCGTTGGCGGCGTGTATAAGTGGTAGTGGTATTTAGTGTTTTCATTCATTTATTTTGCATTTTAAACTGCGGTCGGAGTCCAGATGCTTATGAATAGGCGATTTGCTGAGATAGAGTGACGCCTGATGGGATTTGCAGGTTTTTCTATTAGTCTTGTCCGTGATATTTTTATGAGAGAAAAAGGATGTCGATGAGGTATTTTTACTTCAACTTCTCTGGAATAGAGACATACAAAGACAGATGCTAGCATAAATATTTACCAGGTAAGTCATACTTCCAACAGTCACATTGTGTATGCTCATATCCAACCATTTTGTGTTCTTAATTTTTTCACAAATTGAAATAGTTATCTACATTAACATAGGGGAAAGTATGTATTGCGCCCTGCTAAGGGAACTCACTTGCTAGACAAATTTCTCCTATTCAATGTTGCTACTGTGGATTAAATTACAAAGTTTGATCATTTTTTGTTATTGAGAAAGCAATTCCTGGCCTGAAAATAGTGTGTTCTAAGAGTGAATTCCGATTTGAGTAAAACTATGCAAAGGGCACATTTTCCAAAGTGTGAGGGTAATTGTGCCCAGGGGAGGGCGCATTTATATTTAATTGTGCCCTTCCCTCATGTCATGTTAAGTCAATGGCACAGCAGAAATAAGTATTAGTAGAGGAGGAAATGGGGCTCGGCTACCTCCCAAGCTTTTCATCTGGAGGGCCTGGAAGGCAAGTGGCGGATCCAGGGGGCAAAAAGGCAATTGCCCTCCCCAAACGGAAAAGCTTGGGGCAAAACTATGTTTTTGCCCCCCCCAAAGCGATCGACCTCCTTTTTCCCCCGACTCCTTTTTTAGCTTATAAGCAAAATTTTGGTGCTTCAACTCTCAACTTCAAACAGAATTAGAGAAGTTCAGTGTAAATATTGGGGCTTGGATAGGAAAAATGTATCTTGAGCCCATATTTTTCACCCCGTGAGGTTTTTTGCGCTTTTCGTCTCCAGTTCCCAAAATCCTACCGAAAAGGCATATTGTAGCACAATTTTTCACTGCACGACTCTTTGTTTGCTTTTCGACTTGGGTTTGCCCCTCCCAAACCAACCGGCTAGATCCGCCACTGCTGGAAGGCATTTTAATGTGGTATTCTTGCATTCAGAATTACTTGTAATAATGAAATTACGCTCATAGGTATAGGCCTTGGATTTGATTTTTCAACATACATTTGGATAGGGCGCATTTGACCAGGGCGCAATTATTTTTTTAGCATTTAAATCAGAGACGTCTGCCTTAAAAATTTACCACCAGGGGGAATTTATAATTTTTGCTTTCAGAACATGCAATGAATGTCTGGCTTTGAAATTAAAGCTATCGATTTTGGAATGTTACAGCCCTATTCTTATTTTTCGGGTTAATAAACCTGTGCAGATTTAAGGAAGTACTGAATTTATTTTGCTAGCTTATTAAAATTTCCCATCTCTCATATGGCCTTCAGGTGTGGGGAGCCTCCTACCCCTCCAAACTTAGGAGACTTCAAGTCCTTCAGAAAAAAAATTGTTAGAATAATCGACTTCTCAGACCGTTTGGCTCCATCTAGCCCCATCTTTAAGAAACATGGCATCCTCAGGATGCCAGATTTGGTAATGTTTGTCCAGGTCAAAATTCTCCATGATTTTCTCAACCACACATTGCCATCCCCTCTGGCCTCAAAGTTTACTCTCGCCACCCCTTCCAGTGTCCGGATTGCACGACGTCCCCAACATTTCGAAGTCCCCTTTACCTCTGTCCTGTACAGAACAGGGTACCTTAACTACGGGTACAGCCAAATTTCCTACTAAATATAGTCCTCCCATGATGACGTCACAGCCCTTTCCTACTAAGTTCTAGGAGATTATACTAAGTTTTTGGAAGGATCAGCTGGAACATACCAAGTTTGGGCGAACTTGGCAGCAATCTAGTATAAATCGAAATCTATTTGACAGTAACCTTGATATCAACGGCGAGCAGCGTATTTTACGTAAATCTAATGAAAAAATCATAACACCTCAAAGAATTTGTTGAAAAGGCATGCATTTATTTGATCAATTCAGGCCTACTTAATAGCCGAGAGAAATAAGTTTATCTTTGCTCAAGAGATCACCGGTGTTTATTGTCTTCTGCTGCAGGTACCACCAACAGCCAAACAAAGGTCAGAAATCAACAGCCAATCAAAATCGAGATTAGTCTTACTGCAAACAGCTGCTAGTGCTGAACCTGTCCTTATTTTGACACGCTCTGGAAAATTTGTAAAAATAATATTCTTCACTGGAGTTTTTGCAAAACGTCTGATGGTTTCACAAATAAAAATCTTTTAGCTTTTTGTTCAACCATATAAGTTTTGTTGATACAGTTCTAAAATAGGTTATTTAGAGCTTCGAAAAAGTGCAATTTCTCCAATGCCCTGCATAGTAACTGTTGTGCCTCTCCAGCCAT